>JBCNJP010000018.1:27544811-27574405 GCA_039602395.1 Deinandra increscens subsp. villosa
TAATATATATATAAAAAGATTGGTGGCCACGTGTCATCACCACAACACCCCTTTTCAATGGTTTCCCGCCTATATGCCCTTCGATTGATGATATCGATCTGTTCGGATCTTCCTAAAAACGCATCCCAAAACAAATAAGCCGACTTATTTGCGTAGCTTATTAGAAACCCTAATTCCCAAACTCCCTTAAATCCATCGTCTCTTCAAGTTGAATTCAACCCTCTGAATCTGCTCCTCCGCAAGATCCCATCCTACAAATTCGCACTCGATTTCGTTGATTCAAGGTACGTCTCTCTTCCACAGATTCATCATCTTAATCGATTCTTTCCAACTCTGATTTACCTCTATCAGCGACTTCAATTGAACCTTTCCAACTCTAAATTTTCAGCGTTTTTTTAATTAGCTTTCTAGAACGATTCTTGAAGCATAAATGGAAGAGAACGTGTTGTTTAGTTACCAAAAGATAAGACATCGACTACTATAATCTTCTAAGAATTAGGTTTGGTTTCTTATGTAATATGTTTCTTTATTTAAGGTTTCAATGCTCATCTGCTCCGACGGTCAACAAATCGAATCCGACTACTTTGAACAACAACAAATTCCAATTGATTGCTTGAAATTGGATTGGTAATATTCAGTCGCTCCATGAGTTTTTTAAATTTTTTCTTTACAGTGGCCACAACATTTTTGTCTTACTTATTGCTATAACTTGATTAATTTTGCATTGGTTAATAGTTTATTTGGTTTATTGTAGTGAATTTCTCTTGATTTTAGTGGTGTAGTCGTAAGTTTGTTGTTCATCCGTAATTCGAATTAATCAGGGCCTTATGGGAGCTCATACATTGATTTAGGGCGTTTTTGTTCAACTTTTTGGAGTTGTAGGTTTATTTTTGTTCATTCTCAGATCTGTGTTTCTTACAAATTCTTCAAACTCCTAACATTTTAATTGTTCTTTATTTTGTTTTAGATATATATAGTTTCATTTGTTTGTTTTTAACAGATTTATGATTTGTGGTTTTCTTTATGAATGTGATGAATGTTCAATATGTAAGTCTTGGTATTCACAACTAATGCAGGTCATTAAATCTAAAAGACAACTTTTAGATGACCTTTAGTTATGGTGGACTTTTGTTGCAGCTTTTAACTATGTATTTTTGTTTGTTCTACTATATTCACAACTAATGCAGGTCATTTTAACTACAGGTGGATAACATTAAGGAATTTGGAAATTACAACTTTAAGATCTAAATGTGAAGGTCAGAACCTGCAACTACTGCAAGTTCTTACATGATTTCTAAATTATATGTTTAATAAAGGTGAGCTAAATGTCAAGGTCAGAACTTTTGAGGTATTTTTGAGTGAATGTTTCTTTTTATTGCTATCAATTTTATTAACTAGGATTTTGAGATTAGCATACTATCTAACATCCATCTTGCAATTAGTTAGAATCAGATTTGCTAACATCCAATAAATACATCAACCACCTTAAAGGAGTACTAAGGATTTTAAAATTAGCTCCAAAGTATGAACCGGCCTATTATCCTTCCTTATGGTTGAGATGACTATTAACCCAAGGTACTAATTGAATGTTGATCATTACTTTATGATAAGCTTAAAGTTTTCATAGTCTTGATCGTATACAGGTATGAGACATAAAAACGTCATTTACCTTGAATAACTTTTACTTACACTTGATATACATTTTAATTACTATTATTTCTATAAATAATAGTTTTCATTGTTTTTGGGTTTTTTAGTATCTGTACATATTATTTGAACTAATAATATATGTATAACTAACCTTAGACTAAGTTCGTGTTATGCTGAATTCCTATTCAAATGCATTATTAATATTTTCTAGCACTATGTTACTCCATATGAACATATATCATGAATAAGGTTATCATATAATATTTTCTATGTTATTTTTTTCCCTGGCACTTGCAATTGTCTGGTAGGCACCCTGACTTTGATTTCCCTTAGTAGCTTCTAAATAGCAATTCAATTTTACAAATTTTATGATTTTCTCTTGGCAGATGGTGGGAGCAATGGATTACTTATGTGGCTCACAATAAGAAAATTAGTACTACCAAAGGATCATCCTCAGACCAGTTCAAGTACTTCAAAATGGCCATCGATCATTGGCAATTCTGATTTGATTTAGGATTTAGCATATAATAATTCACCCATTGGTATTGAGCTCCATCATACACTACAAGAACACACTCTTTACATATTGCTTCAATAAGTAACATGGAATTTCAATTCTGTGTATGGTTATTATTTCTTTTCATATTTTGTTTTGTATGAGTTTTAATTGCATCATTTACAAAATCTTCACAAGTTCATTTGGATTATGAAACTTTAATTTTTTGTAATGCTTTGTTTAGAATTCCCAGAACCGACCTTATGCAGATTGGATGCTCATCCTTATTGCAATCAAACTGGGTTGAGGTTTGTTTCTTTTCAAATCTATAGTAGATTTAATCAAACACTGAGTTAACCATAAATCTAATTTATGGGATGTATACATGTCTTTCCAAATTTTCTTCTTACCATCACTAATGTCCTTTTATATGCTATTGCTTTTAGCAAAACTGATGTGAATCCTGTTATTTTAAATTGTCACCACCAGTATCATTCCTACAATCTTTTGATTATACAAATATTTCAGCAGGGCTCAAGATTTTAAGAGTAGTATCATTGTACTACTCTTACACAGTTTCTTACTTTCTTTTATTCTTTCAGGGTCAGGAGTCTTTGACATTGGATACAACAATAGGGATGTGGCAATTGTTATTTCAAGGTATATAATGGCCATTGGTTGATCAAGGTATATAATGGATCCATCTAATGAACTGATTTCATAGCACTCTACAAATTCACTACATTTTGCTTTCACCTTGGCTCTTTTGAGTGTTCAAAAGAAAGTAAACTTTTGATTTTAAAGTGTGAAATGTTCAAAATTTTGGGTTTCCAGAGACAGATTATGTTTCTTTATGTTCAATACCATAATCAACCATTTGTTCCAGCAATTTAGACCATTTAAAGGTGTGTCTTCTCCTTTATACGTTGTTATGGATGCTTACGTTGGATTGCTGATTTGATTTCACCTACATATACTTTTTCTTTTATGTTTAATATTAGGTATACGAGTACTCAACTATTAGAATGCGAGACAAAATATGAAGTTGGTGGTTCCACCTAGCAGAAGCCATTGGATATTTAAAAAACTTATGGAGAATGACACCATTTTGGTGTAAGGTTGTTGCTAAAGTAAGTGAGTTGCTCATTCAGTCTTCATACCTATCTTATTTACAAGTATAACACACATTTAAAGGTCTAACAAAGCCCCTTTTCAATTAATGGTTTTTTTTCCTAATATTTTTATTTACAGGAGATGATTGTTTGCATGGCTTTAGTTGTCACAGATTAATTACAGTTTCTTTACTTGATTGTGTTGTGTTTTCTACAGGCCACAGATTCAAACATTGGCAATGATGAGATGGTGAATTATATTGTTGCATCTTTTTGTATTAAGGTAAATTGCTAAAATACTTTATGGAGACCTTTTGACCCATTACAGATGGGTAAACGTGTGAAAATTACAGTTTGGAACAAAACTGTAAAAAAAAATAGACAGCAAAAGTGTTGTCAAAATTAAATATTCAAAGAAGTGTGAATATACATTAGGTTGATTTTTCAAATAAGGGGCTGATGGTTAAAAAATGCGAGTTTCTAACGCTACTAACAAGATGTTTATATTAATATATAGATTCTAGATGCACTAACTTATGTTTGTCTTGACAAATTTTTGATTTATAATGAAGATAATTCTTTCTATACAAGGATTATAAATCTGTGAATGATATTTTATTAAAAGGTTAGTTATACCCAAGCTTCTAAGTTCAAATGTGTTGCACTTGAGGTATTACTTTCTTTCATTGTCTAACTAATTGATTTTTTTTAAGGTAATATTATTGTTTGGTAAAGCCTATAAATGCTATGAAAAACTTTGATAGAGAATGAATTGGTTTATCTAAGAGATCAATAAGGCTTTTGGAACCAAACAAAGTCATTCCTATGTGTCTTGAGAACTTTAGGTGGTTGGTAATTTATGGTAAAAAGCTTAGTTAATCTTATGTGATTATTGATCAATACTTTCATTTGGAATCAACTATTTACAAATCATATCAGTCAGATTTTCTTTTCCTTCGATCGAATTGTAAATCATGAGGGATTGGGTTATGGAGCATTGTCCTTCTAGAGCCCGGTCGTAACTAATGAAGATGTGCATATGGTTGTTATGGTAACTTTTTATATTGACGCACGGGGGGATTTTTTAAAAAAATCAAAATTTAACATATTATAAAAAATATAATTTGATAACTAAGAATGAAAGTAAGAAAAACTAAGAAACATTAATTTGATAAATATATAGAGCAGAAGTTGTTGTGGGGCAAAAATAAAACATAGGATGGTCCATTTAAATAGATTCATTACTTGATAAACACAATCTTAAAACAGTACTCATCGAGACAATGCATAGACGAATTGTTTGTTGAAGAACCTCTGGACATCAATTGAGGTTGAATCCCCCTACCAAGCCACCCAAGTACAACCTTCAGGTAAAATTGCCGTGAGATATACTCTCTGCAGATAAACAAAAAGAATTGAAACTTTCACATATACTTATAAATTAATATAGCAGAAAACAAAAGAAGAAGATAAATTGATTAGAACATTTACTAACAAAACGCTTTGATTGTATACATTCAAACATACATACAAACAGGCCACTTAACATAAAACCATTACAATTTTAAGGAGTGCCAAATGTAGTCCAAAGATCCTGCTCGTATTAGTAAAGTATGCATCTTTTTAGGATTTACATAATATATAGAAAAAAGTTACTATAAATGCCTTCTTGCACCAATTATTTCCCAATGATAAGCCTTCTTGCACCAAATTCTAACTTGTCTTTCAAAATTTCATTATTTCATCTATAAATAGGGTGTAGATCCTAAACACATATAATTAAGTTCCACCTTATAGCATGTTCTCAAGCTTTCTTTCCGGTGTCTTATATCCAATCATTTGTTTTCTTCAACATTTATGTTCTCTTTTATTCCAAAGAAGACATGCAAACAACATTTTAATCATTAATAACCACAATTTTATTTAATAATACGATTTCCAAATTCATTATAGAGAAGAGGGAGAAGAAACAAAATAAGATTGGAAGATTAAGAAACACCATCACGATTTTCGAGATCAAAATCAATGTATTAATTATTTAAAAATATGTATGTGTCAATTTTTGACCCGTTACCCATTTTACCACCTCTAACACCGATGAATAAAGTAGTAGTCTCAAAGAGCTGAAACTTCAAGACAATTGGCTACGCCACCATCTAACCAACTACTATATAGCTCATCATCCTTCTGAAAACAACGATTTACGTGATCTTCAATCATATTTCTAACCAGAATTACATGAATATTTGTAACAATAATTTATTCGTAATTTAGGTGCTTTTTACCTGTAAGAAAAGTCAAGTTTACCCCTAAAAAAGCTATTCAAATATTTCACTCTCAGATTCTGTAATCGAAACAAAGATTGTAAACAGTTATGGCCCAAGAGGAAAAAAAAAATCTTCATCCAGTTAATGTAATTTTTGACTCACCTCCTCAAAATGGAGGCACCCCACAAAGAAGAATGTAAAGAATGACACCAACACTCCATATATCTGATTCTAAACCAAAAGAAAAAATTTAACAAAACTTATGTTGCAGCATAGTATGGACTTCCAACCACATCAACAAAAGTTTCCCGTGAAATTTAGACCAGAATCTATCAACTCAAATCGAACAAAAAGTCATACATATAGAACTGACAACGGTTTGAATATAGACAAAAAAAGGTACCTGGTTTAAAGAAATACTCCCCTAAAATTAATCCTTCTGATGGATGAACCAAACACTAAAAATAAATTTGTTCAAAGATGCCAAACGATAAAGTATGAGAATAATGGTTTTTATAACAACAGTCAATGCTTCTTTTTAGATCAAAAATCAGTTTTGCAACTTTACCCTTTCAACATACTTTTCTCTGATGTTCCAGAATGGGATTCCGATGATGTTATTGAATCTTTAATAATATTTGGTTCTATGATGCCTTTTCTAGCTTCAAAAAAGTAATATGTGTTCAAATCCAATGGTGAAGTCTTCAACATAAATGAAAAAAAAAAAGATTATATAAGATATACATATATGTATGTGTGTATATAGATTCACATTTGATTGCATTTGATATATGGATATGCATTTATGTTGGCCAAAAGTTCCAATCGTAGAATACGCAGGTTTGTGCAACGGGTCAAAAGGGGTATTTTGTAACAAACAAACATTATATATAAATGTTGCATAAAGTTGGTGAATTATGAAGGTGTCCCTAGATGTTAAATATTTATAAACCAGAAACCTAGAAACTGGACCTGCGTCCATGTTGATGTCCCATAGCTGCACAGAGATCATCATCCATCCACCTCCGAAAAATAGCTTTGCATATGATAAAAAAACCATTCAAAATCTAGCATCATTGATCATAAGTAAAACATTTAGACATTTTAAAATCTAGCATCATTCATCATTAACCAAATACAACTACTTAAATTTGGTTCCAAATAAAGGCACAGACACTATGTTCTAGTCAACAACGAAAATGATGGTGATCCATTTAACAATAAAACCTTTAAACTCTAACCTAAAAAGAACTTAATGCAGTTTATTGGGGTTCTATAATAAAATTAAAAACCCCTTTTCGTTAGACATTTTCTCAGCCACTCTTAAGCAAAGATTACAGCACATGAACACAAATAACCATCAATTGCAGATTCCTAAAGACATATTATTAATTAATTAGATCGAGATGCAGGATCTTACTCTTACGTTGAATCAAGCCTGTTTCGCTCGTCCATTTCTGCTTCTAGGGTTGCTCTTCGATAATGACGAATCTGTGTAGCGAATTAGGGTTGCTGAGGAACCTGGATTCAAATGAATCGCGGTAAGCAACAACTAAATCGATGGTCGACTGAAGTCAGAAATTGATTGCGGCGGAGGGCAACGATGTAGATGATGTTGGATGATGGCGACTGGGATAGGGTTCAAAAATCAGAAGCAAAATTTAGAAAGAAAAAAAAAGAAGCAAAGAACAGAAATCTGGTTTACAAAAAAGGATGATTTGCAATTGATAATCTCTTAGATTTATATTACAAACAAAGATTAACAGGTATCGCACATCAAAATCGATTAAGATGATGTTTTTTAGGTTTTTACATTGAATCGATTGAAGAGACGGCGTACCTTAAATCGAAGAAGGCGATTGCGAATTTGTAGGATCAGATCTTACGGAGGAGAAGATTGAGAGGCTGCGGTATCTCTTATGCATCAACCAACATGAATTTAAAATGTTGGGAATTAGGGTTTCTAGGTAACATATAAATCGGATACTTGGTTTGGGTCGCTTTTGTTTCTTAATATCCGAACAGATCCGGTATCATATAAGTGGAATTCATTAGGCGGGAAAACCATTCTAAGGAATGTTGTGGTGATGCCACGTGGCAACCCAACTTTTCATATATATATTATATAGATATAGATAGGGAGATGATCATTTGAGAACCAATTTAAACTAAAAAGAACCAATTTTTTGGTCTTTTTTCTCTCTATGTGTTTAAATGCAATGTTCTATGATATGGCTAGTGTAGCTTTGTTGCTCTCAACACTTTTTGCTTCATACCCGTACATATACATAAATCTGTGTGTGTGTTACATTTATATGTGTGTGTGTATTGGATTTGAATTTTGTGAAAGTCCCTTTTGGAATTTCTCTTCCTGCCACGTGGCCACTTTCTCTTGGCTTCGTACTAAACCATTCTCTCTCATCCTTTTAGGGATGACTAGTCATTATATACCTAATATTTGATATGTTTTTGGGGTTTTATTTGGTTTCTTTTACACGAGGCTTTATCTACAAGGAAGAAAAGCCTTTTTTTTAATCTGCAAACTTTTTTCGGTAGAGAAGCTATAGGATTTCTTCAGAAATTAAGAGGTCACCCATTTATCTTTTTTTGAGGTTGGTTTTAGATTGGTACTGGAATGAGTCATTTTGGAGGAATTAATAAAATAAAACCAAATTGATGAACATAATGTAACTGTATAAATCCACTTTAAGGCTCTTTACACAAACCACAAACTAACTCCTTGAAGCCTTTTCTTATCTTTTATTCTCCCGTTTTCAAGCCTGATTTACTTTTGGATTGACTTGACTACAACTTTGTGCTTAGAGGGTGTGCATTAATTTGTACTAGGTCCCACGAGGCGGTGGCCGCGGTGGTGGTCCCTCAGGTGGGTCCCGTGAATATCTTGGCAGAGGTCCTCCACCAGGGTCAGGTTGTTGCTTCAATTGTGGACTTGATGGCCATTGGGCCCGAGATTGCAAAGCTGGTGACTGGAAGAACAAATGTTATCGCTGTGGTGAGCGAGGTCATATAGAAAGGGATTGCCAAAACAGCCCCAAAAAAGTGTAAGTTTATTACCATGTCTTTGTTCTTTCAAGAAATCTGTTTCTGTAAAAAAAGATCAAAAAATTTCCATCTAGTATTCAAAAAATTTCCATCTAGTATCCACCTCGACGTGGCAGGAGCCGTAGTCGTAGTTATAGCAGGGGTCGCAGCTACAAGTTACTTTTATGTTTCTGGTCCCTTTGCTTTAAATATATTCCTTTTATTTGCCTTGTCATTGAACTTTAAAACTCAAAGTTTGCTTTGAAGGATATTCTCGTTTTCTCATAGTGATAGGGCACATAATTAGCAGGTTGGGTAACACACCAAAATGCTCGGGTGCATTACAAACACCTCTATTATCCATTTTGTTGATAAAAATGGCTTATTTCTATCTTTCCACCATTTCTTTAATTTTATCACTTCTCCTCAATTCTTTCAAGAAAACTATACTTTTAAGAAAACTATAAAAAATGCCCATATATGTAGATGTATGTACATTAGTACATATATACATTTAGGCAGACAAAAGACCATATGTCTCTTTTTAAACAAATCATAAAGATATTGAAATTACATGCATTTTTGTCAATTTATAGTAAATAGCACAAGAGTTAAGACGGTTAAGATTTTAAAAAGAACCCTCTACTGTATATAACTATGTATATTGTGATTCCGAGAAATAGTTTTGTACAACCAGAATCATGACCTGTGTCCTTTTGACTAGTCTACTTTTAAGTTAAATATTTCTATTATTACCCATTTGACGAGTTACACATAAAACATGTATTGTATTGTCTTTCTGTTGAAAACTTATTTCTGATTTATTTTCACCTTTTCAGCCGATCTAGATCCCCTTCAAGGCGCGAGAGGAGCCCAAGAAGGCACAAGGCTTCGCCGCCACCATCCAAAGGGAGGAAACCCAGCCTATCACCTGCTGACAGAAGCCCAGAAGTCAAGGACAGCCCATCGCCAAGAGAGCGGGCTGAGAATTTGAGTGCAAGGAGTGGGAGCCCGGTGGAGGACGATGGTGGTAGCCCAATTGACAGGAGTCCTGCTCAAGAGAATGGGCGTAGCCTTAGCCCTACCCCTACCCCGAGTGTGGTCCCTAGCCCTGGGCCTGGGGACAATGTGAGTCCTGATGATGCGGATGGTAACCGTGATTCTGGGCCTGGGGACAATGTGAGTCCTGTTGATGCGGATGGTAACCGTGATTCGCCAAGAGGCAGTAGATCTGATTAAACATGTGTGTTTAGTGGCCTTTTCATTTAAAAACCAATGGGATTGGACTTGTATAATTGCTGCTCTTTATTTACATGTTTAATGAAAATGATTTTTTTGAGTGTTGAAAGCCACTCCTTGATATCTTGTAAGATATGCCAGTCATTAGCAAAGAGCGGGC
This sequence comes from Deinandra increscens subsp. villosa, assembly GCA_039602395.1. NCBI lineage: Eukaryota > Viridiplantae > Streptophyta > Magnoliopsida > Asterales > Asteraceae > Deinandra > Deinandra increscens. The sequence continues at coordinate 27,554,778 of JBCNJP010000018.1, forward strand.
ATCCATAGTCGTATCCTTTTAATTTGAAAATTTGATCTATGTTTATATCTTCAACCGTCGTGTTATTAGGGATCATTGAGTTTTTAGACCATGTAACTTTTCTTTGTTAAAGTAATTGATTTATTAGGAATATTAAAATAATACTAAATTCCATTGATTAAAGAATTTCAATGCAATATAAATTTCTTCGTTATTCAAGCAGGCACAACTTTAAAAAGAAAACTTTGCAATCCCAACTTCATTACATTACATGAACCAAACGTTCCCTTAAACAATCATTATGAAAATTTGACACTTAAAAACCTAACTTAAAAATGAAATTTAAATTTTTTCTTAAATACTAAAGAAACTTAGTTACATCATAAGTCTATTCGTAATGGGAGTCATTAGGAGGGTTATGGAGGTTCTCGGGCGATATGCTAAATAAAAGGAGAGGTCGTGAAGGCAATGGCGCCTCCCTCACACAACTTCTTGAACTCTGATCGGACCAAAAGGGTCAAGGGTATTTATAAAAAAAATTAATAATGAATGCTATCAATTTTTATGTTAAATTCGTTGAGATTGTAAATCTACCATATAATAAACAAAAATCTCAAATGCCACGTGTCGCCACTATATTCAGTCTCACCAATAAAAAAAATATTTAAACTTGGTACGTTATAACAGGATTTGAATTATAAATAATCTTAAAATCTAATTTTTTAATAGAAGTTTATTATTTGTTATACGTTTACGTGTAAAGTTATGCTTCAAAAATATAATAATGGTTTAAATGGAGTTATTAATTATATCATTTTTAAAATATCATGTAATATACGGGTTGGTATCGCTAGTAAAAAAATAAATTTATTTTATTTTTCTACCAAACTGAACCGAACCAAACAGAGTGCTTATTCTACCGAGCCGAAATCAAAGAAGCATATTCCGAGCGTTTTTGAAGCGAGTTTCGAGCATCGAGTAATTTGAACAGCCATAAACCCAGATGTTGTCGCGGAAATAACACGCACAAGTTAAGTTGTTTGTTAAAGATCAATTTATTTTTGTGTAATATTTACAATATTTAATTGTTCTAGAAAAAGAATTTGTACATCCTCCTCTTGTAAAGAAGGTGCAAACGCCATTTTCTCTGCTGCTCCACGCCAAGTGTTAATTGTTGATCGAGGGGAATATGTTCGAGCTAGCTAGCTATCGTTTCATCTCCCCCTTGAGTATGTACTGGTACTAAAGGAGGCAAGGCTGGGTTGAGTTTATGAAAGCAAGCCTCTTCTCCGCTGAAAACCTGTCTCTTCGTTTCTTCAAGTTACCCGGTGGCGGCGGGGATCTAGGGTTTGGCCTGGCGCCGGTGATGATTTACCTACCTTACTTAGGGTTTCCGATAACCCTGGTCTGAGGAGTTTAGCTTCATTTACAGATTTGAACTTCGGATCGTTTTCTAGGGTTTATCTTCAGTTGCTGCTAACCAAGGTTCTTCTTCTGTTGATTCTGTTAGTGGAAATGCAACAGTGGTAGCAAGGGTATCTGTTGATTCAAAGTTTAATTTTGCAGGAGGATCAAGGGTCCTGCGTGCAAGAGTTCCTCCATCAGATAATGGTTCCAGTTTACACACGCAGCAAGTAGAGCAAGCAAGCAAGAAAGGTACAAATCAAACCGACTTGATTCTTTACGAGCGCACAACTTACTCATAATATTTTGTAATTGAATCTTTCAGTTTTAAGAGGGTTTAACCGATTCATTAGGTTTGAACAACTCAAATTGGGAAATTTCTTCCCTATCTGATTTTTTTTTGTTTTTTTTTTAACATTTTTACTTTATTGTTCGAATTTCTTGATTGTGATTAATGTTCTTAATTTGAAATACAAGTGGACAATCATCCCGGGCAAGGCGGGCAACAAGCTGCGCCGCCAAGCCTTTCTGAATAGCAAAACTAAGCCTCGTGAAAACAACATCCCTAGCACCAGAGGTCACCACATTACCATGCATGACCCGTTGAACTCTACTCAGAGTTTCCACGGCCTCAGAGGCGAGGACCCCAAAAGTGTCAAAGGCAAAAGGAACAAATACGTGTTGATTTTCAATGCACGCTTTCTCATGCTTGTTCACTTTCCCCATCGCAGCCTTAGAAGCCGCCTGTCCCACTTTGAACTCCCCAAGCCCAAGCCCACCAGAGGGGAGACCCCAGTGAGATCCAGGCAGGCATGCTTCCCCCTATCCACCCAAAGACCAAGATGTCTGCCGGTCTAAGAGTCGATCGCCCATCAGCCGGGTCGGTCAGGAAGTTGACCGGAGCTTCCTTCTTCGCTGAAATCCCCGCGCGCTTGAATATGTCAAATAGAACATCCCTAACCAGATCGTGCCGATATTTAAACCCCGGGAGTTCTTTGCAATGGACAGCATGTTCCCCAAACGAATCCAATCACGCCTTGCGACAAACGGGGCATCTCTCATCTGACGGGAAGATGGGAATCATGAGGCGGTATTTAAGAATGGCACGATATTCCACCGGAGACATGTGCTGGCCCAACCCCTCGATAGGGATAACCCGGAGGAAATCTTGGGCATGTGGCGCTTGTAAGCATCCGAACACGGCTTTTTGTCTTACGGTCATGTCAAACTTCGCTTCCATCTCTTGCATGATTTTACCAAAAAGGGCACTCGCCAAAACTTTTTGGGCTTTAGAAGGGGCGGTGTCCTTGTCAGTGAAACCGCTCAAGTCAAAGTCTGGAGTAACATCCCGAAGACGGTCCAACGCACCCGTATACTCTGCGTCCATGCCACATGTCCCACTTTCCCTTACAATATGATCTTGAAGCACCCAAGATTGCGCCCTTGATGCCACAAAGGCAAACGAGGAAGCCTCAACCGCAGAATATAATCCAAGCCCCCCACACCTGATGGGTAGTGAGGCAAGCCGCCATTGGAGATCCCCAAAGAAAGGCCCCCCACAAACCACCAAATTCTCGATAGCCGTGCGCAGTTCTTTATCAAAAAAGGAGGCAGCCCCCAACATGTGTAAAGGAGGACATGTCCTTAACCCAAAGAAAAGTTTGGCTATGCCCATGCACGAGCGCAGCAGAAGAAGTTCAATTTGCGGATCCCCCAGCTTGGGGAGGAGGCGGATCAGATCAACAACATGGGTGGGTATAATTGCTTTCAATGAAAGAAACCTTATTTCACAAAAGTAACACATACACCTATGTATGCCTTCTATTTAGCTCAAAATTATTTTCAATGAAAGAAACCTTATTTCACAAACTAATACAGAATAAAAAAAACCAATCAGAAAAATGACAGTAACACTTTTTCATAAATTTAGACAAATCATATCTGCTTAGATACACCTGTTTGAGCTGTCTAGTTTTAAATTATATTTTTATAGCTTCTATTGACTGCAAAAATCTATTTTAACATTTTTATTTCTTCAAAACCAAACATATATATAGATACATAGGTTTGAATTATTAATGTGGGTTCTGATGTGATACAAAGGAAATAAGGTAGAATGTTAATTCACTATAAGAAAATATTATATTAATAAAATTCATTTAAATTTAGAGTTATTACAATTAAAAAATGCCCATATATGTAGATGTATGTACATTAGTACATATATACATTTAGGCAGACAAAAGACCATATGTCTCTTTTTAAACAAATCATAAAGATATTGAAATTACATGCATTTTGGTCAATTTATAGTAAATAGCACAAGAGTTAAGACGGTTAAGATTTTAAAAAGAACCCTCTACTGTATATAACTATGTATATTGTGATTCCGAGAAATAGTTTTATACAACCAGAATCATGACCTGTGTCCTTTTGACTAGTCTACTTTTTAGTTAAATATTTCTATTATTACCCATTTGACGAGTTACACATAAAACATGTATTGTATTGTCTTTCTGTTGAAAACTTATATCTGATTTATTTTCACCTTTTCAGCCGATCTAGATCCCCTTCAAGGCGCGAGAGGAGCCCAAGAAGGCACAAGGCTTCGCCGCCACCATCCAAAGGGAGGAAACCCAGCCTATCACCTGCTGACAGAAGCCCAGAAGTCAAGGACAGCCCATCGCCAAGAGAGTGGGCTGAGAATTTGAGTGCAAGGAGTGGGAGCCCGGTGGAGGACGATGGTGGTAGCCCAATTGACAGGAGTCCTGCTCAAGAGAATGGGCGCAGCCTTAGCCCTACCCCTACCCCGAGTGTGGTCCCTAGCCCTGGGCCTGGGGACAATGTGAGTCCTGATGATGCGGATGGTAACCGTGATTCTGGGCCTGGGGACAATGTGAGTCCTGTTGATGCGGATGGTAACCGTGATCCGCCAAGAGGCAGTAGATCTGATTAAACTTGTGTGTTTAGTGGCCTTTTCATTTAAAAACCAATGGTATTGGACTTGTATAATTGTTGCTCTTTATTTACATGTTTAATGAAAATGATTTTTTTAAGTGTTGAAAGCCACTCCTTGATATCTTGTAAGATATGCCAGTCATTAGCAAAGAGCGGGCATCCATAGTCGTATCCTTTTAATTTGAAAATTTGATCTATGTTTATATCTTCAACCGTCGTGTTATTAGGGATCATTGAGCTTTTAGACCATGTAACTTTTCTTTGTTAAAGTAATTGATTTATTAGGAATATTAAAATAATACTAAATTCCATTGATTAAAGAATTTCAATGCAATATAAATTTCTTCGTTATTCAAGCAGGCACAACTTTAAAAAGAAAACTTTGCAATCCCAACTTCATTACATTACATGAACCAAACGTTCCCTTAAACATATAATCATTATGAAAATTTAACACTTAAAAACCTAACTTAAAAATGAAATTTAAATTTTTTCTTAAATACTAAAGAAACTTAGTTACATCATAAGTCTATTCGTAATGGGAGTCATTAGGAGGGTTATGGAGGTTCTCGGGCGATATGCTAAATAAATGGAGAGGGCGTGAAGGCTATGGCGCCTCCCTCACACAACTTCTTGAACTCTGATCGGACCAAAAGGGTCAAGGGTATTTATAAAAAAAATTAATAATGAATGCTATCAATTTTTATGTTAAATTCGTTGAGATTGTAAATCTACCATATAATAAACAAAAATCTCAAATGCCACGTGTCGCCACTATATTCAGTCTCACCAATTAAAAAAATATTTAAACTTGGTACGTTATAACAAGATTTGAATTATAAATAATCTTAAAATCTAATTTTTTAATAGAAGATTATTATTTGTTATACGTTTACGTGTAAAGTTATGCTTCAAAAATATAATAATGGATTAAATGGAGTTATTAATTTTATCATTTTTAAATTATCGTGTAATGTACGGGTTGGTATCGCTAGTAAAAAAATAAATTTATTTTATTTTTCTACCAAACTGAACCGAACCAAACAGAGTGCTTATTCTACCTAGCCGAAATCAAAGAAGCATATTCCGAGCTTTTTTTAAGCGAGTTTCGAGCATCGAGTAATTTGAACAGCCATAAACCCAGATGTTGTCGCGGAAATAACACGCACAAGTTAAGTTGTTTGTTAAAGATCAATTTATTTTTGTGTAATATTTACAATATTTAATTGTTCTAGAAAAAGAATTTGTACATCCTCCTCTTGTAAAGAAGGTGCAAACGCCATTTTCTCTGCTGCTCCACGCCAAGTGTTAATTGTTGATCGAGGGGAATATGTTCGAGCTAGCTAGCTATCGTTTCATCTCCCCCTTGAGTACGTACTGGTACTAAAGGAGGCAAGGCTGGGTTGAGTTTATGAAAGCAAGCCTCTTCTCCGCTGAAAATCTGTCTCTTCGTTTCTTCAAGTTACCCGGTGGCGGCGGGGATCTAGGGTTTGGCCTGGCGCCGATGATGATTTACCTACCTTACTTAGGGTTTCCGATAACCCTGGTCTGAGGAGTTTAGCTTCCTTTACAGATTTGAACTTCGGATCGTTTTCTAGGGTTTATCTTCAGTTGCTGCTAACCAAGGTTCTTCTTCTGTTGATTCTGTTAGTGGAAATGTAACAGTGGTAGCAAGGGTATCTGTTGATTCAAAGTTTAATTTTGCAGGAGGATCAAGGGTCCTGCGTGCAAGAGTTCCTCCATTAGATAATGGTTCCAGTTTACACACGCAGCAAGTAGAGCAAGCAAGCAAGAAAGGTACAAATCAAATCGACTTGATTGTTTACGAGCGCACAACTTACTCATAATATTTTGTAATTGAATCTTTCAATTTTAAGAGGGTTTAACCGATTGATTAGGTTTGTGTAAGGGAATAATTTGTGGCTTGTGTATTAAATCACCTATTGGCGGACTATTTTGAAGGCCTATGTGTTAGAATAGGTGAAAAATAGTTGGTTTATTATTGTATTGGGTCATTGGGCCATTTTAGATAGGTTTGGGCTCAGTTTAAAAGAGTTTAGATGGGTTTTAGTGGGCCTGGAAAGTCAAATACGGAAATTAGGAGGTAATTAGGGGATTTAGTTACCGAAAATAGGCTAGCTTGTTTTCCAAGCTAGAATCCTCCTATAAATAGGTCCCTTATTCATTGTTTAAGGGTTGTTGATTCTAGAGACAAGGTTTAAGGGTGTAATCGAAATTCTCTAGAAGAGAATTTCGAATCTCTCAAGGTGTATTGCAACCGATTAATCAAGGAAGTTCAATTCTCATTCGGTTTGTTATTTGATTTCAATTGTTCTTTAATTATTTCTTTCGATTATACTTGAATCATCTCTAACCTTCGGATTCCGCACGTTGGTTAGTAGATTTGATATCGCGTTTGGATCATTTTCGGGACTTACAATTGGTATCAGAGCCAAGAAACGCAAGTCTATATGTGACATATACAAGGTGATATGTCACAAATAGGTCTACCTGTGACATATAGGGCATTGCATGGGTAAAAAAAGGTATGAATAGAATTAGAAGACGGTTTCCTTTTAAGTGCAAAAAGATGAACTTGTATAAATAATAATTAATATAATATTCATGAGCTTTTTTATATAGTATCTAGATGCAATAATTAATCATATTTGATTTATACCGTTGAGTATATAAGTTTAGCATAAATCTATATTTTTAGTATTTTGCATGTAAGGTATTTTTTAAAAAGTATTAAAAGTAATTGCATCTTTATCAGCCGGTTATAATCTAGTTTAAATAATACTTTCTAAAAATACCTTACGTGCAAGATACTTAAAATATCGATTTATGCTAAACTTATATACTCAATGGTACAAATTGGAAATGATCAATTATTGCATCTAGATACTATATAATAAAGCTTATAAATATTATATTAATTATTCACTAGTACAAAAACGATTTATTGATGCTGTGGTTTTTAATTTATTGGGGGTGTTTTGGCCTAATAGCACCAATAAATGGTTTTTTGATGCTAGTATTAGAAACCCCCTCATTAAAGTAATTTGTTGAAGGTGTTTAAGATTTGTTGAGGGTGTTTGATTTGTTGAGGGTGTTTTTATGAATTATTTGTTGAGGGTGTTTGATTTGTTGAGGGTGTTTATGATCTGTTGAGGGTGCTTGATTTGTTGAGGGTGTTTATTATTTTTTGTGGGTGTTTTTTTGAATTGTTTGTTGAGGGTGTTTATGATTTGTTGAGGGTGTTTGATTCTTTCAAACTAATTTAGCATTTTCATTAAAGTATTTTTATTTTGTTTTATCTAAAGTAATAGAATCACAAACAAACATGTTATGTTAAATATGATATCTATCGTTAGTTATGTGTGTGTATATACATATAGACATAACGGATCGTGCTAATGTATAAAATTGCACGTGATTCTTCAATATACATGGAGGGTGTTCAGAATCAGAATTCCCTTAGGGCTGCCGAAGCTAATCGGGTGAATGAAAGGAGGTGGGTTGATTTTTTGTCCTTGTAACATTTGTAAAAACCTTATAAGATTTGATGCTATCGGAATCATATAGTTTCATTTGGTAGAAAATGGTTTTATGCCTAGATACACTAGCTTGTTGGTTAACGCATGGAGAGTCACGACTTGATCAAGCCACGTCGTTGATGACAATGAGTACAAATAACGAGTCATACCTTGTTGGATTCACAACTCAATCACACATAATTACATGTGAATATGTGAGTTTAGGAAGCTTACTTGCTTAATATGGCTTCAATGTTCAAAGGACTTAACCTCTGGTCTCCAAAAACAGTCCATGGACCTCAAGAGCTTGAGAGAACGTGTGTACTTCGGAAAGAACCGACTCAAATGAGCATATTTGATCTTAGACCTTTGTTTATATCGACTGGACTCAAATAGGACCGTCTGGGTCCCCAAATAGCATGGGACGGTCCGCTTTTTTAAGCATTAAGTTTATTAGATTTAACCTGAACAAACTGAACGGATTAGCAAAATGGTCAAAAATGAACATTCTGGTCTAGACATCAAAGTGGACCCTCCCATTTTCATTTGAGACAACCTTAACATGAGGTCCTCCTTAAGCTCATGTGGTGTGTATCCATACCAATTAAAACCTCTGATCAAGCTTCATGCATAATCCATGAGGTCAAGATCCATCATAACCACTCAAACTTGCTAAAAAAGGAAAGTTCGTGGTTGCATGTGTGATCCAAGGCTTAACATGGCCTTGGCCGAGAAGTGGACCGTCTGGTCCTAAGAAGCTATGAGACGGTCCTTCTGGTCCTTACCCGTCATGAGACGGTCCACTTCTCATCCTGAAAAACCAACATTTGACTTTTTCTCATTTTTGACTCCTAACACGTTGACCATTTGACTAGGGTGTTACATCAATGATTATTGGTTAGAGTCGTTAAAGGTCTATTATGATCATTGATGGTTAACAAGAGTCACTGATGGTTAATCAAGTATCAATTCATTAAAAAAGAGTGATTTAGTGGCACATGTGTTTAATTAACATTTAACTTTATACCACCAATATATGTTTTAGTGCGATTTTTCTTATGCCATGATTACTTGATACATTCTTTTAGTAGCATTTAAATTTTATAAAACTAATTTAGCTTTTTAATAACACTTCACAAATACCATATTTATTATTATTTTTTTAACGGCATCAAATTAAAAATAAACGAGAACCTAGCAAGACGCTAGACAATTTAAAACACAATTTTATTAGCTAAAAAATGATATTGATTTCACTTTCCCTCCTTCAAACCCTCTTATGAAAATTTCATCCAAAAATTTCCCTCCGCTGAAAATTTGGATCCCTTTAAATTTTTCAAAATCCATCCGCTAATGCTCAAAACACCCTGTGAAGAACCCTAATTTGAAGAGAAACCTCAGTTTGAATCACCGCCATCAATCGAAGAACCCGCCCACGAAGAACCTCTGTGTAACGAAGAACCTGCTTAATCGCCACTCCACTCCTCTCATCTTAGTGTCAATCGCACTTGACACTCAACGACCGGAGACCACCCTCATCCGACCACATATCAGTATCTCAATAGCACTCATCTTCTTCGATCTCTGGTAACCCTCAGTCCTTAACTGTGATCGTAATGCCTTAATTTGAATGAATTGTTGAGATTCATGTTGTTCTTTGCGATTAGGGCATGCTTCTATGAATCTCTGACTGAGAACCTTTTCCAATTTCATCAAATTAAGGTGAGTTAACAGTTTTCTGTTTGTTATTTTGAGCATTTAATTTGAATTTATTATTTTTTGTTCTAAAACAAGTCTGATAGTTTCATTTGTAACTCTTAAGAGTTAAATGCTTTGTGCATTTGGATGATCTGTGTCGTTAATGCCTGAACCATTTTTTTGTAATTAGAAACCAATTTGGTGCTTTACCGCATATGTGTTTCTAATGAAAAAAATTAGGATGCTCACCACACTACTTTATTACTTGCCAATCATGAAAATAAATTAATGTTTGGATTAATCTTGGTGTCATGAAATGACAGATGAAGTCCAAGGTACGTTTGGCTAGAAATTAACATATGAAGATTTAGTCTTGTGCTTAATGTCGAAGTTTATTAACAAGGTGTTTGATGACCCGACTCGTTAGAAGCGTTTTAAGGTTACCAAATGTCAAGGCAGACCTGGATCTAGTTTTTAAGATTTTTTGTGCGGTTTAGTGGCTTTGTAATTCACTTGAATTAGAACATTTTGCATTGTAATTCTTGTGTTTTCAAAGTAGCTACAAAGGTTGTAAGTTTTGGATTGCATTATTTAAAAGCATTTGGATTTGAATTCAAGATTATTATTTGGCTATATTTTGATTTTTAATTCAGGTATATGTAGTATTTTAATTTTATATAGCATGATATATATATATATATTATTGAAATAATATACAACAAGGTTTTTTGAGGGTGTTTTAGAATCATGTTACGGTATTTGTTGAGGGTGTTTTATTTGGTTTTTTGAGGGTGTTTGAACTGGTTTTTAAGGGTGTCCGAGCTGGTTTTTTGAGGGTGTTTGAGCTGGTTATTTAAGGGTGTTTGAGCTGGTTTTTTGAGGGTGTCTAAGCTGGTTTTTTGAGGGTGTTTTGAAACCCCCTTATTTAATGTCTTATTTTTTGATGCTCTATTTGTTGGGGGTGTTCCAAAACACCCTCAACAAACTAAAATAACACCCTCAACAAATCCTTTTTGTATATTAATTATATATGTCCTTTCTTTTTACATCTAAAAGCAAGTCCTTTCCTATTTCTATTCATACATTTTCTATCCATACAACACCCTATATGTGGCATATCACGGATAGACCTATCCATGACATATAAATGCATTAATAATCTCAAAAAGGCTCCCTCATAAGTCACAGATAGACCTATTTGTGACATAACCCCTTATATGGCACGAATAGACCTAGGTTTATCCTCTGCCGCCACTATATCAGAATGACTTGTTAGACAGAAAAGCTTTGGAAGTTGTTAGGCTTTCGTTGACGAAAAGGGTTGCGTTTAACATCGTTACGACAACGACCGACGAGCAGTTGGAATCGCATTGCTGAAGGTGATATCGGCTTACGTGATGCAGGACGATCTGTTATTTCCGATGTTAACCGTCGAAGAGACGTTGATGTACGCCGCGGAGTTCCGCCTCCTGCGAACGTTCTCGAAATCGAAGAAGAAACTCAGAGTTCAAGCCCTGATTGATCAACTAGGGCTCCGAAACGCTGTGAAAACGGTCATCGGGGATGAAGGACATTGTAGTGTTTTAGGTGGAGAACGACGTCACGTCTTGATTAGAATAGATATCGTTCATGATGTGATTATCTTGCTTCTAGACCAGTCGACCTCGGGCCTTGACTCGACAAGTGCGTACATGGTGGTAAAAGTGCTGCAGCGAATCGCGCAGAGTGGTATCATAGTGATAATGTCCATACACCAGCTGAAGCTACTGCTTGCTCGGGTTACTCAAACATATATTTCTCTCTCGTGGACAACCGGTCTGTAACGGCTCTCCGGTAAATCTCTCATTATTCTTCTCCGATTCCGGATATGGAGAATTGAACGGAAGTCATGATCACCGGCGACGAAATCCCCAACCATGGCTTAACACTCAAAGAAGCGATTTGCGTGAGCGTATCGAGAGGCAAATTAGTGTTCGATTCCGGAGCTAACAACGGCACGAACCCGACGTCTATGGTCCCAACGTTTACCAATTCGATGTGGATGGAAATGACGGTTTTATCCAAAAGATCATTCACGAACTTTCGGAGGGTGCCTGAGCTCTTTGGCATTCGATTGGCCGCAATTATGGTCACCTCGTTCATACTTGCCACAGTGTTTTGGAACCTCGATACTTCCCCTCGAGGCGTACAAGAACGATTAGGGTTCTTCGCATTCGCGATGTTAACAACATTCTACACATGTACGGACGCCTTGCCGGTTTTCCTACAAGAACGCTACATATTCGAAACCACTTACAATGCCTACCGTCGTTCTTCATACATCATCTCGCACTCATTCGTCGCAATTCCATCCCTCATTTTTCTCTCACTTGCATTCGCGGCCATCACCTTTTGGTCGGTGGGACTCACGAGCGGTGTTTCAGGTTTTATCTTCCACTTCTTCATGATCCTGGCATCCTTTTGGGTCGGGAGCTCATTTGTCACATTTATCTCGGGTGTAGTTCCTCATGTCATGCTCGGTTACACCATCGTTGTCGCTATCCTTGCATACTTCCTTCTCTTTAGTGGATTCTTCATCACTCGTGATCGAATCCCTAACTACTAGATCTGGTTTCACTACTACGGTTGAGTAGATAAGTTTAGCATAAATCTATCTTTTTAGTATCTTGCATGTAAGCTATTTTTTAAAAAGTATTATTTAAACTAGATTATAACCGGCTAATAAAGATGCAATCACTTTTAAGTCTTTTTTTAGACTCACAACAGTAGAAGATTTATTAGACTCACAATTAATCTTTTAAGTCTTTTTTTAGACTCACAACAGTAAAAGATTTATTAGACTCACAATTAATATAATTAAGTCCAAAACTCATGAAAACAAAATTAAAACATGTGATACATGTGATATAGGTGCGAATGAACACTTTAACTGCTACCTCAACCATATTTATTCGGCTTCGTCCATCATCAACCTTTACATCTCTCCCATCATTAACATTGAATACGGGCGAAACATCAATTCCTTTAGATATCTCTTTTAAATGACCTTCACTGTTCACACTTTATGCATCCTTGATCTGACTCCCATAGAATTTGATGTTTGGGAAGAGACTGATGGAAGGATGCATTCGAGTACTGAACATTCAGTAAGTTCTTAGGATGTTTTAACAAAGTAAATCGACCAAATAAGCTTCTCTCAAATTCACATTCAGGGTGAATCTGTCCAGAATTACAATCAGGAACTTCCCCAACATTATTATATAGATCGAAAGTAACAATATGGGAGAAACATTAGAAAAAAGAACTTACTTTACTTGTTACCATTGCAAGTAATTGACATTCATCTCTGACAAGAACAACATTTTTTTATCCCGGGGAGTTGTAGGTGAATGGTGGACTCGGCCTCTTTAGCTTCATCTATAACCAAGAAATGAAAAGTTACATTTTCAACACCACGCGACATGAAGGAATGAGATGTTGTGCAGAGTACAAGACATGCCCTCTTCAAATAGTAGTTCTTTATTGATGCTGGGTCTGTAAATTTGGGAGATCAAGTCCTTCAAGGGATTTCTGCAGTTTTCTGGAGCATCTATAGGTTTAACCTTAATTTGTTATAAAACTTCTTCTGAACCACACTCTTTTGAAGTAATGACTAAAAAAACTTATTATCTTAAATCTGGATTTCATGAATTGGATAGTTCTTTTTCTTGGATGACACTTCTTGGTAAATTAGTATGTAATGAAAGGACACGCTTGCTTAGTCTCTTCTTCAAGAAAGCAAAGCGGTCACTCAAAACGTCTTGGAATGGTTTTTGTTGTGTTTCATTATCTAAAAATAAGTGATACTGATGAGAAGCATCAACAAGTAACGCCTTCATGTTTAACATCCAGTAGTTCCAACCAGTTTTTGAATCAAGGCACTTACTAAGTCTTTTGACCCGATGATTCAGGTAAATCTCTTTAATATCCACTCCAATACTCAACATTTCCTTGTTACCAAAGGGGACCACGCTTCCCTTTGAAAGCATGGTAGGGGTTTTTACCAAGTTTAACATACATTTTGCGATTTGTTTGTCCGCTAGGTTTGTCGGCGCACAAAGGAGTGTCCTATGCTTCATTTATGCGCCAACAAACCTTGCGGTCAGACAAGTTGCATAATGTATGCTGAACATGGTAAAAACCTCTTCCATGTTTTCAATGGAAGACGTGGTGCCTCTTTGGCAACAAGGAAATGTTGAGTATTGGAGTGAATATTAAAGAGATTTACCTAGATCATCGGGTTAAAATACTTAGCAAGTGCCTTGATTCAAAATCTGGTTGGGGTATTGGATGTCAAACATGAAAGCGTTACTTGTCGATGCTTTTCATCAGTATCACTTAATTTTTAGATAATGAAACACAACAAAAACCATTCCAAGATGTTTTGAGTGACCGCTTTGCTTTCTTGGAGGAGAGACTAAGCAAGCGTGTCATTTCATTACATACTAATTTACCAAGAAGTGTCATCCAAGAAAAAACTATCCAATTCATGAAATCCAGACTTAAGATAATAAGTTTTTTTTAGTCATTATTTCAAAAGAGTGTTGTTCAGAAGAAGTTTTACAAGAAATTAAGGTTGAACCTATAGATGCTCCAGAAAAAACTGCAGATGTCCCTTGAAGGGCTTGATCTCCCAAATTTACAGACGCATAATCAATAAAAAACTACTTTTTGGAGATGGCATGTCTTGTACTCTGCACTCATTCCTTCATGTTGCATGGCGTCGAAAATATGACTTTTTGTTTCTTGGTTATAAACGAAGGTGCACCACTGAAAGATAATGGGTCCACCTTCCCCTACAACTCCATGTGATAAAAAAAGGTTGGTCTTGTCGAAGATGAATGTCAGTTAAATGCAATGGTAACAAGCGAAGTAAGTTATTTTTCCTACTGTTTCTCCCTTATACTGTTATTGTGGGTCTATATAATAATGTTTTGATTGACAGATTGTAATTCTGGACATATTTGTACTGAATGTGAATCTAGGAGAAGCTTATTTGGCCGATTGAGTTTGTTAAACATCTTAACAACTTACAAAATGTATAGTATCGAATGCATCATTCCATCAGTCTCTTCCCAAACATTAAATTCTAGGGGAGCCAGATCAAGGAAGCAGAAATTGTGAAAAGTGAAAGTCATCAGAAGATATATCTAAAAGAATTAATGAATAGTTCGTATTCATTCATACATGTTAATGATGGGAGAGAGTTAAAGTGTGATGATGGACGGAGCCGAATGAATGTGGCTCTAGTTGTTCTTGTTATCCTCTCGTTACAGGTTGGACGAAACTGCTATGAAATATGTTTTCAATGAACTTAAGTGCTTAACATATGTATATGTGTGGTTGTTGGAAGTAAACTCAGTCATTAGAAGTTATATTTAGTACTGTTAGGATAATATGTAATTAAAGTGTCAAAACTATAGCTAGCAATCAGGAAGTCTGTGTCAGTTGGATGTTAACATTTATATGATTTCTATAGTGGCTCTAGTTGTTCTTTTATATTTTTACATTTTATACCCCTTAACTTTTGAACTTTGTTTTTTTAAAGTTTTGTCGTCCTATATTTTGGCTACAAAACTTTCACAATTTTACGTTTTTTACTTCTTAGGCTTTCAACTTTGTTTTTTTTGTTTCATACTTTGGCCACCGAAGTTTTATACATTTATATAATTTTTACCCCTAAATTTTTTACTTTATTTTTAGTAACTTATGTGGTTTCCTACTTTTGATACCAATGTTTTATAAATTTACGTTTTTGCCCTTGAAGCTTTCTACTAGAATGGTAGGAATAACTTTTGTTGTTCTTACTTTGGTCACAAAGCTTTTACACTTTTTACGTTTTATGCCCCTTAAATTCTCAACTTTGGTAATTTTTTCTACTTTTTGCCACCAATGTTCTATATATTTATGTTTCTTTACCGGCCCTAAAGTTTTTTACTTAATTTTTATTAACTTTTGTGTTTCCTACTTTGGCCACGACATTTTTATGATTTATATCCTTAAGTTTCCTACTTTGTTTTTTTTTTTTTTGTGTTTTCAACTTTCGCCACCAATGTTTTATATATTTACGTTTTTATCCTTGAAGTTTTATACTTTATTTTTATTGTTTCCTACTTTCCACCAATGTTTTACACATTTATAATTTTTACACCTTAAGTTTCCTACTATGTTTTTTTTGTGTTTCATATTTTTGCCAATGTTTTACACATTTACATTTTTTACCTCTGAAGTTTCCTACATATATATGGATGTAATCACTAAACTTCAAGAAAACCACATCCAGTTGAGAAAACTTTCAAAACCAAATGAAGGGCCATGATTTGATCCACATCTACCCTTTACTTTATCCTTAGAATGACAAAATGGACAATTTGGCATCAAAAGCCCCTCCCCATGTTGACAACTCTGCACATTACCATACACTTTTCTATAATCAACAATATGATGTGACACATTTTTCTCTTTCTCTTTCTCTCCTCCATGACACCTTTTATCTCTCTCTCATCTCTCATCCATTACACATTTTCTGTCACTCATCTCTCTTATCTTCTCTATATTTTTTATCCTTCTTATTAATTAACATACATATGTAACATGATTAAAAAAGTTGTATTAACGCTATCGACCGTTTAACATTTATTAAAGATTTGTATTAACACTATTTTTATGAATATTTATTAAAAATTTTAACGTTACACAATATGATACATGTAGCACCAAGATGTAACATTACATATGTGAAAATTTACATACATAACATGACTAGAAAACATATTAAACTACACAGAGATATCCAAGGTAATGATACATATCTAAATATACATACGTACATGATTATTGGCAAATTATTTTGAGGGCACAAATTACATCAACAGTAACATTAGATATTTCATCATTTAGTCATTGATATATACAAAAATAATATTTTGACAAGCTAACAATAGATACAAGAAGCTAACAAAAAGAATATATAAGCTAGTTTTGCTTCACTTCTTTATAAATATCTTCATCTTTGACAAAAAAATACATTCTCCTACAAAAAAATGTTCATTAGTTCAAACATGAAACATAGGTAAATGTACATATGAAGGACGAGTTTACATATGTAAATTCACATAGATAAATGGGATGTAACATATTACGTAAGTAGATTAACATATAGTTACATATTTAACATCATTGTTTAGATATGCATTTTTCTAAATATTCAAAATGTTTATTCACATTAGTTCAAGCATGAAACATACATAAATTTACATACGGATGACGAATTTACATATGTAAATTCACTTATATAAACGAGATGTAACATATTACGTAAGTAGATTAAAATATGTAAAGTCGTTACGTAAATAAATTAACGTATAGTTAAATATGTAACATCATTGTTTAGATATGCATTTTTCTAAATCTCCAACATGTTTAGTCACATTAGTTCAAGCATGAAACATACGTAAATTTACATTGGATGTTGAGTTTACATATGTAAATTTAAATAGATAAATTCACATAGATAAATGAGATGTAACATATTACGTAAGTAGATCAACATATACTTACATATGTAACATCATTGTTTAGATATGCATTTTTCTAAATCTCCAAAATGTTTATTCACATTAGTTCAAGCATGAAACATACATAAATTTACATATGGATGATGAATTTACATATGTAAATTCACATATATAAATGAGATGTAACATATTACGTAAGTAGATTAAAATAAGTAACGTTGTTACGTAAGTAAATTAACGTATATTTAAATATGTAATATCATTGTTTAGTCACATATGTAACATCATTGTTTATATATGCATTTTTCTAAATCTCCAAAAAAAGCCAATGGAATGATACATATGTAAATTACATACGTAACATGACTAAATATAACAACACAGAGCTGACTTCCTAGTCAAAAGTAAAGGGAATGATTAAAAAAACATATGTAAGACGCGTGTAATATTAAACTCAATAAGAGATTTAGATGATAACACGATTAACATGTAATCAACACAAGAAAACAAAAATCAAGCAAAAAACTCATGTAACCGCAAATAAAAAAATATCAAACTTAAGAAACACCATTAAAAGTTAAAAACCTTAAAATGTAACAAACCCAGATTAGGTGATTTTTCTATATGTATGAATCTGGAAACATAAATCAAGACACAAAGAGAGAAAAAGAGTGTAGTAAGTTAGATTCGATAACTTATAAGAGATGAAAAAAGGAGAAGGATGGATGACGATATCAAAAGTTGAGAGTAGAGTTACATTGGAAAACATTTAACCACGTCGTTCGTCATCGCCGGACCACACCGCACAAGCCCTTCCATTCATTTCTAATCCCTTCATGGCTAAAGGAGAAGGTTGCTTCTCTTTTTGCTTCTTTTCATTTTTAATCCCTTCATGGCTAAAGCATTTGACACCGCTTGTCCCTCAAGCCTCTTGACCACACCGCACAAGCCCTTCCTTGCGGCCGCCCGGTGCTCTGGTCTTCGGCTAACCATCTTGCGATCCAGCGCCCAGTAAGCATACGGCTCGAGTCTCCCCTTTCTTTTCACATCCCCCCCCCCCAGCCCCCTTCTTGCATGAGTATTCTGAACCCGTGTAGGCCCAACCAGACCGACTCGTTTTCCTGCGTTTTTCTGTTTTTCGAGATGCTACGCTCCTCACATCAGAGTCGGGCCCTGTAGCCGTAACAACATATCTTTTGAAACTTCTATCATCCTCAGAAATTATTAGCCTTCCAACAGCATCTATCTCTGGTTCATCATCAGGCTGTAGCTTCCTTTTCAAACTACCACAAGATCTAAGAGATGATCTTGTCTTTTCACGGTCAAGCAAGTCAAGCGGTTCATCGTCTAACTGTTCATAACTGTCTTCTGCCAACCTCTTTCTTGCTCTCGCAGACCTGCAAATTATTCATTCAAATCGAATAATTCATTTTATGTGACTCCACTGTAGGATACATGATTTTGAGTCAAAGCACAAACCTGAATGAAGATTTTTTGGAGTTTAGCAACGCTTTTCGACCGGACACCGTCATGTATTGAGAATAGCCATTGTCGGTTTCTTCATCACCAAAATTAGAGGAGCTTTTTGTATGGTTCCATCTGCTCAACCTGTTAAAGATTATCAAGAGCCAGAAATATAATTTAGCCATACCAATTCACATCTAAAACATATATAATATTAAGTTTCTCAGATTATAACTATAATGTGAGTTCAAGCCCATTTATGAGATGTGTTGATGGTATTAAGCACAGAAAGCAGACAGAACCTTGAGGTAGTTGCTTTTGATAGATGAGATTTGGCAGAAGAATGCTTTCGCCCTTTTCGTTCATTTATCTGCATTCCAGCAGTCACCGGTAACAAATGGCGTTTAGTTCAAACTAAATTTATAGATATTGTGATCCACAACAAACCTTTATTATATTTTTGAGAAGCTTCATATGTTCTTCAGGCATTACTTCCGTAATAGCATTAAGCCCACATTTTTTACAAGCATTTCCAGGAGCTGCTTAACCTGTAACAGCATAAGGTTATTCGATTAAAAATTTAGCACAGCTAGTCTGCAATGGTTTTCACCTGCCTTCCTGGATTATATATCGCTTCATTTGAAACGAACAAAAATAAAGAAAAAAAATAAATGTATCCCTTTCAAGACGGGTGATATAACTGATGCGCCGACAAGACTCGCCTATCAGATTCGGTTCCCCGCTTCCATGGTTCGAATAATTTTCCAATCCGCATTAAGTAAACTATTTCAGTAAATAAGTTATTCTAATACAAGATGAATACACAAAATCTTTAAAGATAGCATTGGAAACCAACTATGATTACTTTGTCTAATTAACAAATATGAAGAGGACCGCATCAGAAAAGAAAGCTTATGTTCTTGATACAAGGTTAATGAATCAAACCTTTGCGGCGGAATTTTGACAGCTCAGCAACACCTCCACCATGCCCCTCACATGGGTTTCCAAAGCTTCAGCTTGTGACTTGGCA
>JBCNJP010000018.1:27574905-27606492 GCA_039602395.1 Deinandra increscens subsp. villosa
GCCTAATGGTTATAAATATCTAGATGTTAATGAATTTCTAGAGAGTATAGAAATAGAAACAGCAGGCGTCACTTTGAGCTAAAAGTAGCAAAATATGGAATCGACTTTGGTGACTTTAAGACCAAAATTACGATGGAATAGGAGAAGGTTAATACTGATTTTCATAAGCACTATAGTAAGTATGCTGTTTCATAACCATTTCAAGGGTAGAAAGTGCAATTTTTTTAGGGGAAAAAGACGAAAATAGCCTCTTTGACCAAGTTTGGGACGAAAATAGCCTTATGAAATTTTTTTCTCAACTTTTAGCCTTACCTTAACGGTCGTTAACGACCTCCATTGAAACCCAAAACGACCGTTCTCGATGACCAACCACGGAGCGACATGTGTCATCCACGGTCGTTAATACCCTGGAAAGGTCGTCGACGACCGTCGTTTTCCGTCAAACGACCGCCGACATTTTTGGTCTCCAGGAATCTTGGAACATTGTCTGACAGCCTTGTCGGGTGTGTGTCGACGTTCTGAGGTCGTAACGACCGTGGTCGACGACGACCACAGTTACAGTCGTAACGACCGTTATCAGATTTAATTATTTTTTTTAATTTTAAAATAATGCCATGGTCGTTTCGACCATAGTCGTTGGCGACCACAAATGTGGTCTTCAACGACCATAGTCGTTTCGACCGTGTATGAGGTTGTTTCGACCGTTCTTTCTTATATAATTAATTATTAAATGATAATTAATTGACCATTACAATTCACAAGGTAAAGTAATTATTGCGATAGTGTTTTGGAAAAAAGGACATTTCATTGTAAATGGTCAATTAATTATCATTTAATTGCAATAATTAATTGATAGTGTTTTGGAAAAAGGGACAAAGCAAATTAGTTAATTGTATTAACTTTTAATTTAAAATGAAAAACATAGTTTATTTGTTAGTAAATTGAAATTGTATTAATTTTTTATGTGACCGATGCTGCTGTTGTTCCTCCCATACTCGACAGTCGACACTCCTTTCTCCTTTCTTAATTTGTATTTTAACTCTCGTTTTAATGTCTTACGTAAATGTTTATCAAAAACTGTAATTTAATTCTAGAAATTAGAAAAGAATATTTATTAATATGTATCTTGACGTAGGAGTGTTTTTCATTTTAAAAAATAAACTATGTTTTTATTTTAAAAAATACAATTTCAATTTACTAACAAATAAACTATGTTTTTCATTTTAAATTAAAAGTTAGAGTAAATTACTATTTGCATCTCTGAGGTTTGGCTATTTTTGCCACCTGCATCCGATTTTTAAATTATTAACAAATCTCACCCGAGGTTTCTATTTTGTTGCCATCTGAGTCCCTCGGACTAACAGGAGTTAGATTTTTCTGTTAAGTGTAAGGATATTTCAGTCATTTTACATATCAGGGACCTTTTTTGTAAAACCTAAAGTAAAAGGTTGTTTTTGTAATTAACCTAGAATAATAATAACAATATTAATATTTTAGGAGAGAGAAAGTCATCATCTTCATATAACTCTCGTACGTAAAGATGAGTATTAACCAGATCTTCATTTAACCATAACTCGATCAATACCACATGAAAATCAAAATTGAAGATATCCTCATACTCGAAATCGAAAGACGATTCCAACGAGATGTGGTTTGATACACTTCAGTGATGGTTTGAGAGGTCCAAATGATGAACACCTTGACAATGAAGAACACGATGAACTGTTGAATCGAATTCATAACAAACTTGAATGAAACCCAAATCTGAATACACCAGGATATTCTTGATGAAGAAGTGAAGCTAATGATGTCAAGTTTGAATCAAAACATCGAGTTTTCATGAATCTGCCATTTGAGAAGCTTGAATGAAGAACACGACTATGAATTTCGAATTCCACCAAAAAGTGACCTAAATCGATTCTTTAACTTGCACTAGATTCGTATTGACGTTCTAAAACTTGTGGAATCAGGCAACAACACTCAAACACATGAATTCATGTTCAAGTTCTTGGGTGAATAGTCACCCTAGCCATAACGTTCACCTCCTTCATCGCCTCCAAGTAATTTCCGATTGACTATTGTAACAGATTTCCGATTGGCGAGGCCGGCGGAGTAATGGTGGCGGCGATAAGTAATAGAGGCGCTGGGGTTTATTAAGGGTATAATTTAGGTTAATTACAAAGACAACCCTCTACTTTAGGTTTTGCAAAAATAGTCCCTGATATGTAAATGACTGAAAAACCCTTCCACTTAACAAAAAATCTAACCCTTGTTAGTTCGAGGGACTCAGATGGCAACAAAATACAAACCCCAGGTGAGATTTGTTAATAATTTGAAAATCGAATGCAGGTGGCAAAACTAGCCAAACCTCAGGGATGCAAATAGTAATTTACTCTAAAAGTTAATACAATTAACTAATTTGCTTTGTCCCTTTTTTCCAAAGCATTATCAATTAATTATTGTAATTAAATGATAATTAATTGACAATTTACAATGAAAGGTCCCTTTTTCCAAAACACTATCGCAATAATTACTTTACCTTGTGAATTGTAATGGTCAATTAATTATCATTTAATTATTAATTATATGAGAAAGAACGGTCGAAACGACCTTATACACGGTCGAAACGACCTTATACACGGTCGAAACGACTATGGTCGTTGAAGACCACATGTGTGGTCGCCAAAGACTATGGTCGAAACGACCATGACATTATTTTAAAATTAAAAAAGATAATTAAATCCGATAACGGTCGTTACGACTGTAACTGTGGTCGTCGTCGACCACGGTCGTTACGACCTCAGAACGTCGACACACACCCGACAAGGCTGTCAGACACTGTTCCAAGATTCCTGGAGACGAAAAATGTCGGCAGTCGTTTGACGGAAAACGACGGTCGTCGACGACCTTTCCAAGGTATTAACGACCGTGGATGACACATGTCGCTCGGTGGTTGGTCATCGAGAACGGTCATTTTGGGTTTCAATGGAGGTCGTTAACGATCGTTAAGGTAGGGCTAAAAGTTGGGAAAAAAATTTAATGGGGCTATTTTCGTCCCAAACTTGGTCAAATAGTCTATTTTCGTCTTTTTCCCTTTTTTTAGGACTAAAAAGCCGTTGACCAAGTATCCAAATGTGACACCTTGTTAATTCCGGTAAATCTGGGGGAAATTTTTCCAATTAATAAACTGGACTTGGTAAGCCCAGTTAGGCCCGTTAGGCCCATTAAGAGAATTGTGGCCCATCAAAGGCCCAATCCATATACTTGAGGTCCAGATAATTCGTTATAGGTATTCTAACGATTCGTTATGAAATACAAGGTGTTGCGGAACGAGAAACGATGAAATCGGTAAACGGGACTGTTACGCAACATTAACCGAAAAGGACGTATTTAATTATTTAAGATGGCTTAACCGACTCTGTGAAGTTAAAAGTATTTTTCTGAGCGTTCACAGAGAATTACAGTCATGATTATATATTCGGATCGTAAAACAGAGACTAACGAGATTCGTGTTAGATACACGCTTTATACCGCCATTCGATCGAATAATTATCATATTATATATTATTTGATGATTTGAGTGTTCCAAGAATATTTACGAGACTTTTATGATATTCCAGTCATCTCGGGAATTATTGTGAATTAATTATGTGATGTTCAATATTTAACGTGATCGGATATCGCGGTATAATACTGGTTCATCTAAAAAGTGTACTACACTTTATGTGGTATGTAGTACACCTTATATTCCTTTCTTTTTGTACAACAAATACATACATACAACATATATACACACATTGTGTAAATGAAAGAAAGAAAAAGAGAATAAGAGAGAGAAGGAGCCGTGAGGCTCTCCCCCTCTCTTCTCCCCGTTTTTCCGGCCACGGCGGCGGCGCACCCAGTGGCGGCCATCTCTGGCCAACCGCGGCGGTCCGATGGCGACCTCTCTCTCTCCTCGTCCCCCCTCTCTCTGACGCGATCCACAGCAGCAGCGGCAGCCGCAGAAGGCGGCTAGGGTTCCGTCGCCCAGCGGCGGCGCTACCCTCTCCCTCACTCTGATTCGAGCAGCAGCAGTGGCATGCTGCCTCTCTTCCGGCGGCGGCGACGCTGCTGTTCTCGTTTCCTCCGGCGCGGCGGTGGTTTGCAGGTCAAATCGTAGCTCCGGCGACCCTCGTGGGTCACGATTCCGGCGACGGTAAGGGTTTTAGCCCACTATTCTTTTAAGTTTTCAGCTATAGTCATCCTAAAACCCCCGATTTCATCATGCATGTTCAGATCTGTGAAGTTTTGGTGGTGGTTATTGCGGTGTAAAGGCTGTCCGGCGGCGGCCATGGCCTCCGGCCGCCGGAACAGTTTAAATGATGATGAAGATGATGATATTGCTCTGGATATCCTAGTAGTTGTGTTTTGTTGGTATTTGGTGATGTTTGGATACACTTTAGGATGAGTATGAGTTAACTCGGTACCGAGTCAACCGAGTCGACTCGGTAAACAAGCTGGTCAACATATATCTCGAGTCAAACGCGGTCAAATCAGAAAACCGAGCTTACAGTATTGTTCATGGCGAAAAATCTTGCGGGATAGACTACTTATTCATTCATTTTGGTTTCGGGTCAAGAAAGTCAAAGAAAGTCAACCGGGTCAAACCCGTGATGAATCTGGTCAACGTTTTCGAAGGGTCAAACGAGGTCAAATCTGGAAACCGAGCATGGATTATTGTTCGTGGCGAAATTCTACTTGGAATGGACTATTCGCTCGTCGAATTCGGATATGTTTAGCATTTTCGGTTAACCGGGTCCGAGTCTGCGTACCGACCGGAGGTATAACCATGTTCGCTATCTTGTTATTGTTTTTGTAGTATTGTATACGTCGGGTGAGGAACGTTCTGTCAAATAGAAGTATTATTGTTTATAAAACATTGATAACAAGAAAAATATATATAAAGCTTTATTATGATTTTATGTAATAAACTTATGATTTCATGATTAACAAAGTTATGATCTTACGATGACAAAGCTTTGATTTTATAAAAGGTATGATTTTATATAAATCAAGATCAACCAAAAACGGGATATCCTGTAAATACATATATTAACCGGTCTTAGAGATTATATACATAAACCATGATTTTATGATTTTATGTAATAAATACTATGATTTCATGTGAGGAAAACTTATCATTTTATGTAAGTTTATATAAATGAAGGTATGTTTTATGTTAATAGAAGTTATGATTTCATGTAAACTACAACGGATAAATATATATAAAACCTATGATTTTATGTGAAGTAATATTATGAATTATTATTAACAATTTATGATTTCATGTGAACTATAAGATGGATAGAAATATATACAAAACCTATGATTTCATGTAAATAAATATCATGATTTTATGTAAAGTATGAACGAATAAACTTGTACATAAAAACTATGATTTTATGTGAAACAGATATAACATTTGAAGTATACATAAGATATGATTTTATGTAAAAGCTATGATTTTATGTAAATCATAAATAGATTGATGTATATACACAAGATATGATTTTATGTAACATTTGAAGTATTATAAAACATAACATGATCGAGACTCGAGTGATATCGTTTAATTCAGTTAATCTGTCAAGCAGGCCACACAACCGTACTGTCACTAAAGGCATACGACCGTGTCCGGCAGGAACTGTTTAATTAAGGATTGACTGATAAATTACGATCGTAACCAGGTTTAGGCCATACGACTGTATTGGGACATCCGGTTGTATTGGGACCTCAACCTGCGGACGCATCGTACCGTTTAAGGCACGGGGCACAACCGAGCCTCCCCAGTATTATTACTGTATTAAGTTTAAATGTACCTATACTTGTTTAGGTCATTGGATTCTCCAAGCTTAACATGACGTTAAGCTTTGTCTAGGCAATTGCATCGGTGACATCTGTGGATTGTACGCAATCCTATCCGTATGACTTGGTACTTCGAAGATCTGTGAGTCCTCTGACTTCTCTCATAGAATTAACTGTTTAAGATCACGATTCTGTTTGATGTATTTGTTATATCTGTTATGAACTTATCCTGTCAAGCACTGTTAGTTAGAAATGCCCTGTGTGGGTTATTATATACTTTCTGGTCATTATGATTGAACCAATAGGCATATAAGGGATTATAACGGCCATTATAGTTGATTTATCCATGTTCATCCGGATCCTCTAGTATTAGGAAGCTAGGGGGAATATGTCCTTATATGTTGAAATGAAATTTCTACTCGTAAAGGGACTACGGCTGATTGCGACGTGCCCGTAGAGTACATGAAGGGACTACGGCTGATTGCGACGTGCCCGTAGAGTACATGAAGGGACTACGGCTGATTGCGACGTGCCCGTAGAGTACATGAAGGGACTACGGCTGATTGCGACGTGCCCGTAGAGTACATGAAGTTTGACCTTGGGTGTGACATGATAGATTTATGAACTGAATGTGTTAATAACTGTTAATGTGATGATGGTAGTTACGACTCACCAACAACGTTTGTTGTTGACATTGTGTTGACTTATGTTGCAGGCAAGTGTGTGCAGGTGATGATGTATCTGTACAGGAACATTGGGGTGCTAGTTGTGGCTATCTGATAGAGCCTGTATGAAATTAATGAATGTACGTTGTTCAGTGCATGTTATGACTACAATTCCTTGATATATGTATCATTGGTTTGTTCAGTTCTGGGTCTATCCGGGGCTCCCGATTCTATTAGGTCGGAAAGAGGTGCTTTGTGCATCCTCTGTCAAGAACCGGCCTAAGGTTTCACTATGAGGACTGGACGTCCGTGTTGTTGTATGTTTTATTCTGTTGTTGGTGCCGAGTAAACTGATACGGACAGCCGGTCCCACACCCTCCCCCGCACCTGGCAGGGGGCGGCGGAGGGGGGTGTTACACCAAACACAAGAAAACATCATCTAACCCCTTCTCAGTTCATCATTATCCCTAAAACAGCATCCAAACTCATCATCGCTACAAATGTAACTCTATTCATATAGACAAGCAAGACCCTTACCGGAAAAAAAACGGACAACACAAGACTCTTAGAGGAAATCACGACTGTGAGGTGGGTTTATAACTCAACCCGTCGCCGATCTGTACCAGATGAGAAAAAGAGCGGGTTGAACAGGTCTTCGGAGCTCTGTAGCACCACCACTGTGCCGGAAACGCGATTTGAGTCGCCGGAGATGTGTCTGGGTCGTGAATCGCCACCAAGCCCTAGTCGTCGCGAAGTCAACTGAAGCAAGAAGGGTCATTCCACCAGCACCAACTGGTCTGCACCATCGCTGGCCATGGCCGGAGACCAGCCGAACGTCGTCTGAATCGCCGGTTCCCCTTCTCTCACTCTTCTCGGTCACTTTCTCTGTAATATATGCCCTAGAACTCTAGGAAGAAGATAAAGTTTTCCCCAGGGAATTTTTTATTTTAATGTTTTTATTAAAATGTTTTATAAAATAACTAAACTACTCATGGCTTAACAATGATTTTTAACCCATAAATAACATTCTATAAAACAACTTTAAAACATAATCTGAAATCCGAGTAAAATATAAAGGACCTTCTGTATAATTTACTCAATATAATAACACTAAATTCAAAATAAAAACTAAAAGTTTTAGTAAAATGGAAAATGAAAATCATGATGGTGTCCTTTCTGACGACAAAATACAATATATTACCTTAAAGGAACAAGAAGTTCACCATTTCATATTTCATTAGACGAAGACATCCCCTTTTACTGTCAAAACTCAAAAGTGTGTTGGTATGCTTTCGAGCTATTGTAGGCTCAATCATCTCGAACCTAATTTAATAGTCAATAGCAAATTAGCAAATAAAAAATCAGGGTCTTTAGTTGCTCCTGCTATTATGAAAGGATTTAGCACAATTAACAATTAAGTAACATAAACACAATAATAAAGGTTTTAATGGATGAAACCTCAGACCTATAATTTATTTGTTACTATTACAAAATCATTTTGAATATAAGTTGTGAAATCAAACAAACTTTACGTGCAAATCATCACATGAAAATGGCATGTACATTTGAATTTTGTTAAATAGACAAGATGGCCTACCCGCGCTTCACGGCAGGAGGAGCGGCTTGAAGCTCGGGTGATGACATAGCTTTGGTGCTATGAAAATCTCTATAATCCCAAACAAAATCACTCGTAATCAACATTGGCAAATGAATTTGGGTACAAGATCATGCAACCATAGTAATCTAAACATTGCAAAAACTGACCTCAAGAAATATGAAGGAGTGGAACTTGTGTGTAAATTTGCTTACCTAATAAGCTCACCATGGATTTAACGACAATAACATAACATAACATTCAAGTATAACATCGGAAATAAGTGCACATAATATAGGCAAAATGTTGCGAAATTAACATCAAATAACCATATGAAGGATGAGCAACCCATTACATACTATCATTTAGTGTTGAATATAGGGTCAATTTCATATATGCCCCTGCAAACTTTGAAAATATCATATATACCCAACCAAAATTTAAAATATCATATATATCCTTAAAAACTAGCTAAAATATCAAATTTCTCCATTTTATTAAAAATAATTTAGAAAATTACCATTTTACCCTAAGTTTTACAAAACTTCAAAATTTCATGTTTACCCAATAAAAAAAGTTTAAAATGATCATTTAACCATTTAATTTAAAAGTAACTCTTAACCTTTTTTTATTCCAAATTCAAGTATAAATAATTCAATATACCACACAATACTCATACAACGAATACATATCAAATCCTTCTTTTCAATTCCCAAGTTGGTTTAGAAGATCCATTTTCTAAGGGTATATATGAAATATTCCCTAAAGAAAATGGATCTTCTAAACCAACTTGGGAATTGAAAAGAAGGATTTGATATGTATTCGTTGTATGAGTATTGTGTGGTATATTGAATTATTTATACTTGAATTTGGAATAAAAAAAGGTTAAGAGTTACTTTTAAATTAAATGGTTAAATGATCATTTTAAACTTTTTTTATTGGGTAAACATGAAATTTTGAAGTTTTGTAAAACTTAGGGTAAAATGGTAATTTTCTAAATTATTTTTAATAAAATGGAGAAATTTGATATTTTAGCTAGTTTTTAAGGATATATATGATATTTTAAATTTTGGTTGGGTATATATGATATTTTCAAAGTTTGCAGGGGCATATATTTTAATTTAATTGTATACCCTTAGCAACTTGGAAAATATCATATATATACAATAAAAACTAAAAATATCATATATACCCAATTTAAATGAACTTTTACTTAATGACCATTTTGCCCTTAACAGTTATATGATTTTCAATTAACCTAAATCTATTTTATCTACATTGACAAACCTTAATGGAATCTAATTTCTTCACTATTAAAATTAAATATCGAAAAACCTTACGTTTGTTTCTTGTTCGGCTGTCGCTTGACATTTTAACTCTCGAATCACCACTCATCAGATTAGTCAAATTATTGTTTAATTGTTTTTGGTTTTTCCTGTTTGTCCATATATATGTTTTTAATACAATGATTATCATTTTGCTTTTCTAATTTATGAAGATATTTAATTTCTATATACCCAGTGGCCTTTGAGATGAGTGTGTTACATCAATTCTTTGATTAAGAGACAAATTTTTGTACCAACTTAGACTACGTTTTTCTTCATTTGATTTAAGTATTTACTTGGTGTTCAATCGAATATATTACCGGTTATTAAATGGACGAAGTTAACGTGGGGTATTAAAGAAAATGGATCTTCTAAACCAACTTGGGAATTGAAAAGAAGGATTTGATATGTATTCGTTGTATGAGTATTGTGTGGTATATTGAATTATTTATACTTGAATTTGGAATAAAAAAAGGTTAAGAGTTACTTTTAAATTAAATGGTTAAATGATCATTTTAAACTTTTTTTATTGGGTAAACATGAAATTTTGAAGTTTTGTAAAACTTAGGGTAAAATGGTAATTTTCTAAATTATTTTTAATAAAATGGAGAAATTTGATATTTTAGCTAGTTTTTAAGGATATATATGATATTTTAAATTTTGGTTGGGTATATATGATATTTTCAAAGTTTGCAGGGGCATATATGAAATTGACCCAAAAAAAAAACAAAAAAGTTATGAACATCTGATGTATTTTTTTCCTCATAACCTCCTTTAGTTAAGTTCATAAAAACGTTATGTGAATTTTTTAGATTTTTTAAAAATACTTCAATTTTTTTTTCAATTTAAAACATGCTATATTAGCTAGGTGTTTGAGTGTTTTGTAAAAAAATATATATATATATATAAATAATGTTTGTGGGTTGTTGGTGACCTATTAATGAAAAAGACATCACCCTCCATGAGTGTTTTTAATTTTTTTATTTTTTTGGGTTTTTAATAACTTTTTACCTAAAAAACAAATAACACAAAACATAAAAAAGATTTCACCAGAAACCTATACGCAGAGTATTGGGTAATACGCTGCATATTAGTCCTATACGCAGAGTATTGCCCAATACGCTGCATATTGAGATGTCTAAATAAAATTGTTCCCCTCGTGTGTATTTCACAAATATTTATGAAATATATTTAGTCTATTAATGAAAGTAGATAACAATTAATTGATGAATTTTATATAATACATATATTTATATCTATATCTATCTATACTATTATATATTATAAAACCTAAACAAAATACAATTGATAAATCTATTATAACTTAATATTATATTCAAATATAATATAATTGTATTATTATATTACTTATTTTATTATGTTTTATTTCTGATGCGTTTTGTACAAGTCTTCAATGCAGGCTTTTCAATATAATATCTGATTTTGTTGACCAGAAGAAACCTCCCCATGCCTCTACATCATTCACGCTTCCACCCACCCCATCCGACGCCATGCCTGAAGGACGACTTTCTCCCAGGTAATCTTTTTGCTCTTCGATTCCGATTTCCTACATCTTTCTACTGATTTCTTCTGTTTTTTCGTGATCTGTTTTGTTCTAATTGGTGTGGGGCTTTGTGTTATGGTTTCTGCAGGACTTAATTGTTGTGAAGACGATGAATCAGAGCACAGTTCGTGCTGATCCTAAAGCTTGAAGATGTTATCGTCACCACCGGGGAAGAAAACTCTCTTTTTGCTCTCTCTTCATCATTTTAATTCTCCATATCGTCTGGTAAGGTAATTTTCGATTGTTAGGGTTTTGTGGCGGTGCTGGAGGGATTATTCGTGTGGGTATATGGGGGTTTTTGGTTAACCCCTCATAATGGTCAGCGATTTATCAGAAGCATCACTCAAATCTCTTTCTTCTTTCTCTAGCAAGTCAGCGATTTGTCGGAGAGGTGTTTGGATTCTTTAGATTCGCTAAAATCTCTTTCTTCTTTCTCTAGCAGGTGATCGAGCTATCAGAGAGATGTTTGGATTGAGGGTTTTTTGAATGGGGGGTACCAATGATGAATTCGTCGAATGGGTAACTGAGACTATTTATGCGTTGGATGATTATGCTATACAAATAAGTGTCAAAATTTATATTTTTCTATTTCTTATTGTTGTTGAATTGTTAAACTGGACGATGTCATGGTTTTTTGTTCATCATTGATGGTTTTTTGGTGGCTGGTGCAGGTGTTGGAACTCACTGCTGCTATTTCTTCTCGGTTGTTTAAGGTGATCATTTATCTATGATTTCGCTACCCAGTCTTTGTTTTGTTCTTCTGTGAGTCGTATTTATGTTTTTGGTTTGGATAATGGCTTCTCATTATTGTTTTTGTATGCATAGGAAGTGTTTGTGGAAATGCCTAACTTAGAAATCTGATCATATGGGATTTAGGCTTATATATTTATGTCTTTGGTTTGGTCTATGGCTGTGTCACATCTTTCCTTCATTTCCTCTTTTTTCCTACAAATCAGAAGGGGCTATTTTTGGTTTTATATATATCTGTTTTATATATATATGTTTCAGAAACAAAATGGGGCTGCAGGACATGAATATGAGGAGGTAAATATGATTATTTATTTATTCTGCAGTCCATTTTTTAGCAGGTGTCAAACTGTTATATCATGTGTCTATAGTATGCTCATATGTAAATTGAGCTTACCAATAGAATGTGTGATAAGTATGACAGGCCATTCAATGAAAGTTAACATGATAGTGGAAGTTGATTATAGCAGGGGCTTAAAACAAAAAACTTTCTCCACCTAGCCATTTGAGCATTAGATGTGTGCACACATGTATGATTCATAGTCTGATATTCATGCTTATTTATGTATGCGTAAATATATAAATGCTTGGGTTATCCAATGGGTCAAATGAGTGTATACTCACACTAGATGTGTGGTGATTGCATAACACCTTTTACAAACTTTTGTCAAACAAAATTAGAGTTTATTAAATATTAACCACTAAGAAGTAAACCATTTTAAATTAGTTTGATTTATGGCAGGTGGGTAGGTCCTCTGTTTCTATAAAATAAACAAAGAAAATAGCAGTTTAATATGAGAAAAAACACAAATGGCTCCAAAATATACAAGGATCAAGCATGTTTTGGGTTCACTTTATGTGGCACAGAAGTGGCAATCTTGGTCCATGGTCAGTCGCTCGGGCCTAGAGCATGGTCGGGCGAACCTAAAGTATGATCGACCGAGATTAAAGTATGGTCGTCCTAACCTAAAAGTCACTCAAATCTAAATAAATTCAGGATTTTATCGACTCTTTTCTATGGTCGTTCAACCATAGCATAAGCATTTATACAGGGTTCATGTAAGTTTTTTTTTATGAAATTCTGTGAGTTATCCTTATCATGTTTTGTGTTATACTTTTAACTTTCAAAAGAATTTATAGTTTGGTGGTTTTATTTGTTGTGCAGGTCTCCTTTTAGCATATTGGTGTGTTCTGCTGCTTTGCTTTTGAGGTCAGTTTGATGTTAATGGATGATAATAAGTACATGGAAAACGGTTTTCTTATGTGCCTAGATACGTTTCAGTTTGCATAAGTAATTATTCTGATATGTATTAATCATGTCCTCTTAGTACCGTTATTGGTTTAGAATTGCTACACATGTGTGCTGTATTATTACATTTGAACAAATACTGCATAACATGTTGTATACATATAGGTTGTATCTTATTCAAGTGACCATTTTTAATATGTAATCCTATTACAATTGAATCTAAATATATTTGAACAGGTGCTGCAAAAGGTGACATCTCAGATGGCACGGACACCATTCAAGTGACCATTTTCGACCCACCGGTAACTACAATGCTCGGAATAGCATGTAACAACATGGTCAACATCCACGGTTTCACTGATGCTGTAAAGATCGATGACCACTGCAATACATAAAAGATCAGACTTGATTAAAGAAACATTGATTGCTCCGGAAAGGTAAATATGAAACTGGATGGGTATTTCTGTCTTTTGACATGCTTATTTACGAAATTGTCTTCCGACTTATAAGAGGTCAAAATTAGGAACAAGCCATGGTTTGAGTGAAGTAGGGAACTAAAACTTTTTCTAAGGGAAAAAGTTTCTAGGGAACTAAAAGTTCCTAGGGAAAACTTTTCAATGAAGTACAAAGTTCCAAGGAAACTAAAAGTTCCTAGGGAACTAATAGTTCATAGGGAACTTGAAAAACTTCCTATGAAAAAATTTAAGTTCCCTAGGAACTTTTTTCCTTAGAAAAAATTTAAGTTCCCTCGGAACTTTTAGTTCCGCAGAAACTTTTTCTAACAATTATAGGAGACATATCAAGTATCATTTTTATTAGTGTAGAGATATGAGTAATTTGATGGTGTTGTAAGATTTAGGGTGTTTATTTTTTTTCATCTAATATTTAGTGTTTTTTTTAGTAGGTCTCATTGCATATAAACGTTCGGATGCTTGATGTTAGACAAATGCTTCATACCCACCAACTCTTTTGCTGTGTGGCGACGGGGGTAGGACCGGGCTACCAAAAATGCAATTGAAAAACGCCAGCCGCGAACCACAGATTACTTTACGTCGGACAATCAAACCGTACTCCAATGGCTTGCCATCTAATTGCATCGGGCGTGGAGCGCCGATCGGAACATCTTGTTCTATACAATAAACAAAAAGTTTTGTCATACTATAATTATTAAAAAAAGACGATTGTCACACCATAAAATTTTGGATTAAGTCAAAAATTTAATAAATAATTATCCAAATAGTAAATTTCCATATTATAATTTATTTACTAGTAAACTTTTAATTAGTAATTATCCAAATACAGATTTTTTATATTAAGGTTAGTAATTATCCAAACACTATATATTTTATTGCATATACTTTAATACTTTAACAAGATGTTTCGATCGGCGCTCCGCGCCCGATGTGGTTGGATGGCAAGTCGTTGGAGCACCGCTTGAATTTCCAGCCATTTCCATGGCATTGCTGCTTTGTAATGGTCTTGAGTTACTTAATAATAACACATGCATGTAACAAAATTCAGCAGAAGGAAATCAAACCTTGAACAATTGAAGAAGATATAAATAAGAAAATACTAAAACAACTTAAACATAATCTCAAGTACTGGAGATCACCAACTAAAATGAGTAGTTTACTATTCTGGAGAAAATAAAAGCAACAAAAAAAAAAACAAATGAGAAACTGACTAAACAAAGGAAATGGTAGAATCACAACCCAAAAGTACGCTTTGAAATGGCGTTTTCTTGCTCACAATTCCCATATCCCCAATTCCGCCTGGGGAAGAAACTCCACAAATTACCCAGAAATCTATACAACTTTCACATCAATTCTAAATCCACTTTCCAATTTCACTAAGGAACATGCATACCGCGAAATCATACCTGAGTTTTTGCAACGTTGATGATGTGTTTTAGCTTGCTGTACAAAATCAATAATTAGGTAACGAAAATAGAACAGAAAACAAACCTATATATGGACAACCCGATAAATGAAGACGTTCTCCTCATGGGTGCATACATGTCGTAGGACAAACAAATTCACGACCCAAGCCAATTTGATTTACGAATAGTCGTAGAATGACATTTGTTTTCATGTAACATGTAAAGAGGTTTACTTAATACCTGCACAATCAAACAACCTTATGAGGCTGCAGGACCAAAAAATAAAGACCCTAAACTTATATCCTCATGATGTTATGATGCACTAAAAAATAACATAACCCGAAGCATATTAATTAAACTAACCTCAAATGATATGCAACAATAATCATATATAATTTCTTCTACCTGTACCTAAAAAACACAAACATTAGTACCAAGTTAAAATTTCGATGCCACATTGAGTTGCACATTTATACAAACACCCAGTAGAGTAATGTCTATAAGCAAGCGAATAATAATTCCGTTCAGGATGTTCAGTCGGTTTCGGACTCTCCGATGGTGGAAACGACGCTTCGCGCCGGGCGCTCTTTGACGGTATTTTTTTATTAATTTGCGGGTTTATGACAGCGTTAGAAAACACTGCATGGTCCAGCCGATAGTCGCGGGAGAAGTAAGCAGAAAAATTTAAGATAGAAAAACAAACCTGAAGATTAGTAGTTGCAAATAAGACACATACCATATGCAAGATCTCTGTTTTCACCAATTGCAAGAAGCCAACAACCTGTCTTAAGAACAATATGAGGGGATTCATAGCAAAAATATTAGTGTATGTAGTTGGGACTGATAAGCATACAACTTATAGGCAAGCATGGGCTATTTTTTATGCTTGTTTATGTAAATCTCAATCTCTTTTCTTTCATAGGTACCGGCTGCACCAACTAAATAAACCCACATAACAAACTGAAATCTAATATAGCTTTTATGGTAAATATGGAGTTGAAGTAATAGTAACCAAGAAGCCATTTTATAAAACTGTTCCAAATACTTGTATGCTCGGGCCGGCCAGCATGACCCTGTGAATGGATCACTCCATCATAACCCACCAACTGGAACTGAGGCCGTTGAGTTCCCTGCGTAGGGGTAGTACCCAACGTGGATGTTGTAGGCAGAGAAGAGTGAAAGGCATTGCGCCCTTGCAAGACAGCAGGCGATGCATAACCTTCTAACAGGAAGCGATCCTAATTAGACGTGTGCGCCGAGAGAGTTGGTGTAGGCGGCGACATATGCTGAGAAGAGGAAACAGAAGGGGCAACAGCAGGCTGGGGTTGTCGAGGGGGCTTGGTCCTTCCACGCGAGGACGCGGGCGACATGGCGTGACAAAGGAAACGGCAAAAAAATTAACAGAGCAATACACATCCCTAACAACACAACACCAAACACACAATCCTTTATTTTAGTAGGCACACAAAGATGAACACATACCCAATATACAGATCCAACGAAAACAAAGCATAAGCATGAGCATCACCACCAATCCAATTTCCAAAACCATGAAATAAAGAGAAAACACACGAAGCAGCCATGGGATATTGTTTTTTCACACATCAAATGTAACCAACCTTTTAAAGCAAACTGCCCTCTAAACATCAAAGCATATGAACATATGATGGCAACATACATATCTAGCGCACGACAGACAAAAGGCGATTTAATCTCAAAGAGAAGCGCACATTGAATAGGCAAGCACATAAGCATAAGAGGAAAACATACCGAAGAGCAGTACGATACCAATCCAACAGCACAACCAATACCAAACTCCTGCATCAAAGTATTAAATTTCTGTTATAAATAATCATTAGGAACAACAAAACTACACGCCAACAAATTCACCCCCTTGAAAACATAAACAGGCACACCCATATAGAAACAGAGACAAACCATGTATGAAGCAAGGAGAACACACAAATAAACAAAGAAAAAAACACATGTAGCCATGGGCTACAAAACAGAGAACATAACCATTGCATCTTAGAAAACATAGCGTCTTAATCTGCAAAACACAACCACAAAGGACAACAAATTTTTCTCTTTCAAAGCACAAATATCTACATCCAGAGAGAAACAGACACGAACAATGTATGAACCAAGAATAAGACCAAAAGAAACAAACCAAAAAACATAACCCACACCGAGATCCCCTTTTATACCATGAACATAAAACCAACAAAAAGAAAGAAAATGCCCTATAAAACACAATGCATAATATGTCACACCCCCAATTTCCACTAACGGAGTTTTACCGTGTGGGGTGTGAACCAGACCAGGACCCGAGTCATTAGTTACATCAAATACAAGTTAAGGGTTCAAATTGTAAATATATTTCCAAACGGGAAATATCAACCAGAGTTAAAGTTTAGCGGAAGCTCATAAAAGTCAAGTTGCGCAAGCAAGCGCCCCATAAGTAAATACCAGTTCAAGTTGAAAAGATTTGAAAACCAATTCCCAAAATAAAAGGTTTTAGCCAACGTACGTGCCAAAAAATCAGATTCTCCTAGCGTCCTGCAAAGCATGCATAAGAGCAAGTGTCAACTAATGTTGGTGAGTTCACATAAGCACATAAGTATAACTAGTATAGTTATGCGGTACGAATACAACAGTTTTTATTCGTATATAAGCATGTATATTAACAGTACAATCCATATCGTAGGTAGCGAGCCTAAGTTCATGTCACTAAAACGTTCGCAACCGAAGCTGACCAATTAGTTGTAGGAATAATTCCTTACGTGGTTTGCCTTCCCCGTGTCTACTCGATCACGGTAAGTTTAGGCTGACATTGTCCTCAGTCCGACCGCCAGTCGGGTGGTGCATCTCGTGCCCGCTGAGTGGGGTTTGTCAGACCCCAGTAGTACTACCCAATATCCCCTCGCTATTTGCTATTAACGGTTCGATAAGTAAGGACTTGAAAAATAAAGCATTTTACGTGAACATGTGATATATGTTGGATTTCTACTTTAATCATACATAAATGTTGTCGTGTTATCACCCTAACCCGGGTGTAACGTGTTTGCGTGTGTTGTCGTCCAAAACCGGACGTAACGTAATGGTTGTGAAACTCACCTTAGGGTGCACTGCTACAAATTTAGTTAGACTTCCGAGTCTTGCGTAATTACCGAGCACCTATCGATTTTACATACGTAAGTGTGTGTTTGCACATGAGTAACATAGCCTAGACGACGTTATTATATCAAGCAATTCCAACTATGACGTAGGTGACATTTTCAATTCGTGATAAAATCGTTTGTTCGAAAGCAGACAAAAGTGGCATTAAATCAAGGACACAAGGTTTTACGAAAATTAATGTGCGTATTCTATCCCAAGTAAGAATTGTAGAGGTGATCGGGTAAACATATGTGTTCTTAAATTTATAAATATATGAACGTAGTTATAAGTGTGGAAAAATAAACGTCCTAAATATATATTTACATGACGTGTCACAATTCAAGAGTTTAATGAAAAATCTTTAAAACATACGCATATATATAAGTACGTGACAATAAATCAAGTTTATATATATTTCTACGCTTTAAAACTAATTTATATTAATATAAGCGAAACCATCAAGTTTTTAACTATTTTAAATTATAAGGTCGCCATAAAATAAAAATCCAACGAGTACCCTAACGGGGTCTACGGAAACATTCATGGATCAAGATTTTATAGAAAACAAGTGATGGTTGGATTTTAGACAAAGAAGTCTTTAAAAATAGTTAAAAGAAATGGAAACAACAAAAATGTTGGTCATGGGACTCGAACCCATGACCTCATGTTTAGAGTGCAAAGCCCTTACCACTGGGCTAGGTCGCCATTTGTTAATAAACTCGCAACAGATGGCTTTTAATCATGCAGTGACAGGGAAAATCGGATCAGGAAAAAAAAAACAATAAAAGAATTGGGGCTGGGAGGAGTCGAACCGGAGACCTCTCGGTCTCCACACGCCGCGCAAACCAACTGCGCTATACGTATTTCGTTAATGAATCCAGTTTAGTTAATATATATTCTATACCCGCGCGTCATCATCTTCTTCATCATAATCTCCGGTGGCCGGAGTTTTATTCCGGTCACCGGAAAATCGCAAAACTGGAACCAAACTGAAGAAAAACATGCGACTAACATAAACATGTGCTTACCTTGAATCGGAGATGAGTTATGATGCGTTTGTGATGCCGAAACGAAATCGAAAATCTCGACCGGGACCTCCTGATGGTACTCCGTTTCCAAATATGTTGCTACAGGGTTGCTTAGCAGAAGAAGGCGATTACAGTGATGCGTGAATGGTGGTGAAATAGTGGCCGGTTGGCCGGAATCTGTGAGTTCGCCGGAAAGAAAGAAAAAAAAAACGAGAGAGTGACAGGTGACCGTGGGCAGTGGAACAGAGAGAAGGGTGTTAATCGAATGATGGAACCTGATAATAGTGATTGATAGCCTTTTGATTGAGATTCCGTAACTGATGATCGAGTTCAATGTGCGGGTTGTTCGGTTCCGGTGTAAACCGACGTGCCATAAAAGTCATTTAAGTGACTTTGCTAAGATGGCAAAACTAGTCCTCCATGTATTTATGAAATGAACACAAACTTTGAGGTAATTACATAAAGAACCACCCAAGTATTATCAAAGGGAAAAATGTTTTGTAAATGGCAGGAATAGTCCCTCAAGTTATAACAGGATAACGAGACTAACGGAGGGTAACGAAAATGTAAACGATGATCAAATGAGTGTATGCATCTCAACACGCCATACCTTGTAATGTTTATAAGAAGTATTAATTTTAAACGACCACATAAAATCATAAATAACGATCTCTAATTATACGTTTAATTTCACATAAAATCATAGTTATACTTAATAACTATACATTTTAAATTCCTATAAAATATAGGAACGCT
The DNA here is from genome assembly GCA_039602395.1 of Deinandra increscens subsp. villosa. Lineage (NCBI taxonomy): Eukaryota > Viridiplantae > Streptophyta > Magnoliopsida > Asterales > Asteraceae > Deinandra > Deinandra increscens. Next base: position 27,594,716 of record JBCNJP010000018.1, read on the forward strand.
TCGTGTAATTTACGTGACACGTCGTCACACAAAATCACATAATGACATGCGTATATATATAAATATATACCACATAAAAATAATAAATATAATTGTCACATAAAATGACAAAGCGTTTTCGTGAAATCATAAAATATAATTTATATAAAATTATAAATTATACCATTATTCAAGTAAATGTTAACCGACGTCTAGACTCATGTGCAACGCTCGTGTAACTATTCTAGTTAACTGAGGTAACGGACGTTAATGAACATTATTGAAATATAACACAAGTTGTTAACGGGGTTAACCTGGGAAATTGCCGGTTGTCACATAATAACATTCACCTCTAAAAGTGAGGTTTTTAGATCTGTGGAAAAATCAGACCAACTACAAAGGATAATAAATTTATCTCCTTCAAAGCACAAACATCTACATCTGTCACAAACATCTCCATCCATACAGAAACAAACACGAATCGTGTACGAACCAAGGAAAACAACAAAAGAAACAAACCAAAGAACATAACCAACACCGAAATTTCCTTTTGTACCACCAACATAAAACCAACAAAATCAGGCATGTGCGTATAGGACATGAAGAAAATGAGACATAATACTAAGACAGAAAACCATCACCCCTCAAACCCAAACCCAATGGAAGCAGAACCCCATTTGCCAACCAAACTTTCATACATTTGAAAACAGGCGAAGATCATAACAGGTGATGTATAAAAAAAATAGCAAGCAACCCACCCTCATCTATGAGAGTAAAAGACACCAAAAAACAACAGAAAGCAAATGAACAGACCCAACTAACCTTAAACCACACAAAAGTACATCAGTTACAAACATACGCATATTGAACACAAATAAAGCCCTATATTGAAAAGAAACAATTAACAAAACCAATCAAAATCACTGAAAATTGTACACAAAATTCAACAAATGGATAAAAAGTCAAATGGAAATTGAGTAAATAGAGACCATACCTTGTAAAAACCAACCTAAATCAAAACACCCAACCAATATAGGTTCAGATCACTTACTTTTAAAACAAAAGGATGCAAAAAAGACAAACCTAAAGAGAATCAGGAAACCAAGCCCGAATCGTTAGTGTTGGTACTTTTGACGAACAAAGAATCCAAATCGAAGCTTTAACCCATCTCAATTATACCCATAAACCTAAACCTGCAACCTCCATTCACTGTGTAAGTACTAATAAACGACAAAGAAGTATCGATAAAGAACTAACCTGAAAGCATTGCTTGAAGACGTTCGTCTAGGGTTGAGGATGATCTTCCATTGATTGTCGTCAAGAGGCTGTAAATTAGGGTTGAGGAGTGAGAACATGGTATACGAATCAACGGATTGGGTCATGAAGAGAGTAGCAGAACCCACCCTTGAATGTCGTGGTGGATGCGTGAATTAGTATCCAACCCATACTCACAGTCAAAGGACATGAGGCAACAGTGAAGAAGGACTGAACACTGTGAACACCACCAAACACAAAGAAATTGTCGTGAGAGGACAGGAAACCTTTTGTACATTGTGCTTAAATAACATACATGCAATAATACTTGTACATAGAGCTTCAGTGATATTATAATAGCTTATATGATGCCATAGATTATTATAATGCCAAATATTGAGAGATTGAATATAATATTGAGTTTTAATAGATTTATCACTTGTATTTTGTTTAGGTTTTAGAATATATATAATGCTTATAATACTTTATCCATAATAATATTTTAAATAAATATTATATATTTAATATAAAATATTTATTCTATTTAATTTTAATTTTTTTTTACTTTAATTAAGTTTAAATTCAAATTTACCAAGTATATCATTTCAATATAATAAACAAATATTTTTCGTGACCAGATTTTTTTTACTGCAAACATTTGGTTACTCGGGGGTCTCATCAGGGCAAACGATGTTACCCACGATACGTTACGATCTAGTCTATGCGAGTAACCAAGACCCTTTGTGTTGCACATCTATCCTAAAGGAAGCCCACTGCCTAAATGTCCACTGTCGTAAAACCTCTGACTCATCTATAATTACTGAGAAATTTTTAGATAGTTATAAAAATACATAATTATCTTAGATTATTATTGATTTATAATTTTTTTAAACACAACCGTATAACACACGGGATAAAAAAACTAGTATATGTATATGTACATATATATATTGTACATAAAGCTAGGTTATAACTTAGATTGTAGTTTGGAATATTCAAGAGCAAAAAAAATAAACGAAAAAGAAGGGGAAAAAAAGACTTAAAAGTATTGCATCTTTATTAGCCGGTTATAATCTAGTGTAAATAATAATTTAAAAAAAATATATAGCGTGATTATTTGAAAGGATGGGCCCAAGCAAAAAAGAAATAATTTAAAGGTTTTGAAAACTTAAATATCAGTGTGAGTTTAACTAGTGATGTTTGGTCGGCATACCACGGTCTATCCGACTCGTATCTTTGTGTTACCGCACACTGGATTGATCCTTACACGTGACAATGATGAAACGGGCCCTTGCTTTTAAAAATTTCAACTACCCTCACACCGGTGAAAATTTGTTTGATTGTATCGACGAAGTTATTCAAACGTATAAGTTACAACAAAGATTTCTCAATATCGTTTGATAATGCGTCTAATAATACTAGCGTGATTCAAGCTTCAATACTTAAATATCAACTCATCTGTAACGGGTTTTTTTTTATAGTCGATATGTTACACACATCATTAACTTGGATGTGCAAGACGGGATTTCTCTTTATGAAATGGATGTTGTCAAGGCAAAATTTAAAAAAAAAATGTTAAGAAACAGATTTTCAAGTAAGTAGAAGACATGGTAAATATAAAAGGTTTTGCAAGCAAACAAATTTTCAATATCTTGGACCTTATTAGGACGTCTCAACATGATGGAATTCCACTTATCTAATGTATTAAAACATTTTAAAGCAAAGACCAACCTTAGAAGCTTTTCATAACGATCTTTTCCAAGGGGAGAGATAGACGAACCATTAGACTCGAATATATGGGACTTTATTGAGGGTTGGTCTAATGTGCTTGAGGTTTTTAAAAACGCAAGTACCATTTTTTCTGGGGTATTTTATCCCACGTGTAACTTAGATTTTTATCAGTTGTTTTTAATGTGTGATAAACTAAACTCTTATATGTCAAAGTTCACTAATTCTATACGTTATAAAATCCCATGAAAATGAAACTAAGAAAATATTTTGAAGAAATGGCTGAAATGCCGACCGTTTTCACTTGTGTAACCGGACTAAACCTATGTTTCATTGTGTCCTGTGTTGAAACCAATGTTTTAAAAATCAGTTTTGAAGTTGAACCGAAAATGTTTTCGGGGCTGGTTTGACCGGCCGGTTCAACCGGTTAGGGATTTTAATATATATTTTTATAAAAATGCTAATAAACTTGTACATTCCAAACAAAATAGTTAAAATACAATTTTAATCCACTCAAAAATAATACCAAATAGGTATTCCACAAGAAAATATAAGTTTGAAAGTTCACAAATAATAAAAAATAACAATAAAGTAAAACACGTATAATAAAAATAATTCAAAAAGTAATAAATCAGAAAACCGGTTGAACCGGACCGAATTAACCGGGAAAAACCGACCAGTGCGAATCGCCGAATCTCGTAAAAAACCGTGAAAAACCCAAGCATAAAAACCGAAGACCCCCAGAAAATCCGGTCGAAGCAGTTCAACCGGCCAGTTAGAACCGGTTTTTAAACACTGGTTGAAACAGCATTTGAGATGATAGGTGAGGCATTGTCTTTAGATGTCCATAACCGAAATATTGCTTCAACTTTAAAAAGTAATTTTAACATCTACTTTCAACAAATGTTTGACATTTATTTAGGAAGATATGGTTCATCAACATTTGTGCATCAAGCACATGACCAATCCTAAAGTAGTACTTCCGCGAGCGTTAGTATGAGTTTTTTACACTTGGATTAGTGATAACAATACTAAATGGGGTCACGGTACTTAGAGGTGTTCAAAAATATCCGAGTCCAAATCCGTATCCGAATTATCCGAAATTCCGTATCCGAATTATCCAAAAATTTCGGATATACGGAATTTCGGATATCCGAAACTCGGATATCCAAAAATTCGGACTTGGACTTGGACAAGAATTTACAAAATTTTCGGAAGTTTCGGATACCCGGTATCCGAAAATTTAAATAAATTTTATATTAAAGAAATAAGGAATTATTGAATACTTGGACTATGTTTATTTGTTTTGTAGTTTTTTAGGTCAAACTTATGTTTATTTGTATTTGAATACTTGGACTATGTTTATTTGTTTTGTCGTTTTTTTTTGTTAAATTGTGTTTTTTTTAAAAAAAACTTGATTTTCGGATATCCGTTTTAACTATCCGAGTCCAGTCCGAAATTTCGGATATCCGAAATTTCGGACTTGGACTTGGACAACGAAAACTGGTATCCGAAATTTTTGGATACCCGAAATTCGGATATCCGAAATTCCGGGTATACGGTTTTAAACACCCCTAACGGTACTGCCCCAAATAGCGGACTTGGTCGCTAAATGGCTTTTGATTTTACTATCCCAACTAGCCAGTGGGATAACTTTGATGTTTTGTCATGGTGGAAAGAAAGGGAATCTAGTTTTCGCATTCTAGCCGTCATGGCTCGTGATTTACTAAACACCCTAGCTTCTACGGTAGCTTCGGAGTCTACTTTTTCTATTAGCGGCATGGTTTTAACAATTCGAAAGGACGAGACTCACTGAAGAGTCATTGGAGATGGTCATATGCTTGAAGGACCACTTAAACGCAATTGAGAGAATTCAAGACATCGCCAACCTCGAGGGTGAACTCGAAGTGGAGACTCCTATACTTGAACTGGAATGTCAGAATAATGGTTAACCACCAAAAACCGACGACAAAGTTGAGTACGATAACTTGGTTTGAAATCCGCTACCAACCGATCAATAGACTTAGTATAGTGTAGAAACAGTGGTTCCCGGCCGGACGGGCTATCGGGGACGAACCGGTCCGGTTGGTGAAGTGTTTCTGGAAGGTGAGTGGGGCAAGTTGCTCCGGTCTGGAGCACCTTGGCTGCTTCGGTTTGTTAGCCTTGGATACCTGACACGAAGGAAGAGTTAGAACGTAGGAGGGAGATTATCCTCTGGCTCAGACTGGGACTGACAGATACATCATGGCCATCCCAGGTCTACCCTCGTGCATATAGGATGTGAGTGTGGGGAAGTGGGAGATCTACTCAGCCGTACGGTCGTGAGAGATGTTTAGTGCCGGAGCTAGTTATAGTCCGGAGGGATTAAGTGTCCTTCCCCCCAAGTAGTTGGGGGGTATTTATAGTGTCTTACCTTTGTCCGATGCATCATTAATGCTCCTGGCGGCTAACGGTATGGGCGGGTGCAGTAGGTATGTAGCCTACAGTCCCATTTTGGGTAAAGCGGCGCATGATTGGCTTATGATATGCCAATCATTGCCCGTCTCCAGCGTTCATGCAGGCCGTGCGGCCTACTCGGACGTATTATATGTCGTTAGAGTGAGTCCTTGGTTCGGCCTTGTAAGGAGCGGCCCCATCTGTTCTAGCCGGACCGGACCCACGTCATCAGCCCCCCAGGCCGAAGCGTTGCTGTCACGTAGCGGTGCTTCGGGCTTTGTCTTCTTAATGGGCCTGTATGGGCCGGGCTCCCGAGCCCTTCTGCGCTGGTGGGCGTTGATTGGGCGCTGGCTCGGTAACCGTCCCATCAGGAATATCAACCGTCGCCCTGTATATCGCCTATATATAGCCGGACGTAACTCCCTTCGGCCACATCGTCTTTCTTCCAAACTTGCTGCTAAAATCTCTTGCTGAAAATACCATCTGCTTCTATACCGCACGGTACGTTACCCCCCTTCTCCTTGCATTTTGTTTTTCATTTACGCCATGGGTGATAGCAGTAAGTCCGACATGGACGTTCAGTTCAGTTTTCTGACCCCCAAAACCCTTGGTGCTGAGGTGGCGCAGTATGGTATTCCCTTTGAGTTGCACCCTTCCCTGCCGGAAAGAACCCAAACCATTCGTGACTGTCCGGCTGGTAAGATTGGGCTTTATCTCCACCACTTTAGCTTTGCTCACCTTCGTCTCCCTTTCACCGTCTTTTTTCCCAACCTCATCAGGGCCCTGCGCATTGATATTCGGCAACTTCCTCCCCTGGCCGTTGCGCTAATAACCCAGTTTGAGATTGCTTGCTGGGCGTGCAGCGGGAAACCAACCGTCAACCTTTTTAGGCAGATTTTTCGCCTTAACCACCAGGGGGATTGGTACGTAGTAGAGGTTGCCCGCTATGAGGGTGTCGTGCGGCTGTTTACTACTACTACCAGCTTGAAGGCCTGGAAGGACAAGTTTTTTTGGGTCGATGATGTTTGTATCGGGAAGATGCACTGGAGGAAGCCGGAGGAGGACTTGGTACCGTATGACGTGTTCAAACTGCCTCATGACACGGCCCTCCGTGCGGGGTTGGTTGCGAACACTATGCCTCTTCGCAAACAGGCGGAAGAGGTGCTAGTGATGACCGGCTTGAGTCGCAACTGGTTGGGGCTGCTCACTGACCCCTGCTTTAAAATGAATGGGGTCGGTACGGTTCTACTTGACTTTGCTGTTTTTACTTTTTTAATATATGTCTAACTTTTTTTTTCTTTTTGTGCAGAAATGGGCCTTCTGGACTACTTGAAGCTTCCGTCTACTCTGGAGGTCGAACATACGACAAAAGAGGTGCCGAAGGGGCAAGATACCATTGTCAAGGCTACTGAGGAGAGGAGGTTCACTGACTTTACAGTGAAGGACGGGGAGAAGGTAATTGCCGGGAAGGATTTGGGAGGTGCCTCCCATACGCTCTTAGAGGAACAAAAGGTCGAGCGGCGGCGCAAGCTGGCACTGAAAAGTGTGCCGATGCACAGAGAAAGGGTAAGGCTACCGCTCCGGTTGGGGGGGCTTCCGGTAAAAGGAAGAAGGTTCCTGCAAAGGGGCCTTCAAAATCTAAGAAGAAGAAGACCGGGACTGTCACTTCGCCCGCCCTGGTAGATGAATCCTCTGCGGATGGGTCCCCAGACCCCACTTACAAGGTCGGGGACGAGTCCGAAGAGCATGTGGATATCCTCCACAACACCGATTCTGAGGTGGAGTTGAAGGGTGAGACGGGCGACCGTCCGGAGGGGGATGTGTCCCCCACTTCTAGCGAGAAGCACTTTGCTGACGCGCTAGAGGCGGGCGGCGAATATTCGTCCGGCATAGTTGGGCGCAAACTAAAGCCCGGTATGGGTAAGGGCGCCGATGCCATCGCCAAGGCCATGGGGGCCGATGATATGTCTTTGCCGCGCGGCTCTGATAAAGACGTGGAGCTCGAGGAGGATACCGAGTCCTCCGCGGCTGATCCCAACTCTGTGTATGTCCCTGGGTGGAATTTGCGGGTCGGGGACGTGTTATCCACGCCGAGGAAGGCGTGGGACTTTGTTCAGCACGCTGCCCCGTCCGGAGCGGTGTCGGTGGCAGAGGAGGATAGGGATATCGTGGCGATGAAGAAGACCGCCCATCGCCTGGCGCAATCTTTTGTCCAAACCCAGGACCTCATCCACCGGCATGCTGAACAGCGGCGCACCGTCCTCGATCTGAAAAGGGACCTGGCGGCGCGGGATGCCGAGTTAGCTGAGAGTAAGTCTCAGCTAGCCGCGCTGAATACTGAGGAGGTTAGGAAGTTGCGGATGAGGGTGGAGCAGGTGACTGGGGAGAAGGCTGCTGTTGACAACGAGCTCGTTGTTGCCAACAGCCGCGCGTCTGGTTTAGAGAAAGCGTTGGCGGAGGAGGGTGAGCGCCGGTGGGAGGAGGTCTCGGCTCGAGTTGTCGAGTTGGAGACAACGAGGAAGGAAAAGGCAGCGGTTGAGGCCGAACTGGAGGCCTTGAAAAGAGATAAGGCGGGGGTGGACGCCGAGCTGGTCAGGGCTAATGCTGCTGCCGATTCGGCGTGGGAGGATAGGAAGTGGTTGGTGGCTGAGGGTTTCCAGCATGTTATTCTGAGGCTGCTGAGGAGCCATGAGTTCGAGAGCAGGCTCGGTGCCGTGCAGCAGGCTGTGATGGACGTGGGCACCGTCCAAGGTATCCGGACTGGTCATGACTTTGCCAGCTCGGGGTATGCCCTCGCCGACGTCCCTACCCTGAAGCCCTCTGCTGTCACACCCCAACCAATGGCGGAATACGTTGGGGCATGAGGATTGTCCAGATGCTCATGACAACTAGATAGTTACCAAGTTAAAACATGCCATTCATTATTGATATACAAATAATGTCATACAATACCATCCAAATAAGTACAAACAAATCATGATACTAATTATAAATTTTAAGGTCACTCTAGGTCCATAAGCAAGCCCTAAGTGTCATCACTGCAACTTCAGTCATTTCCTGCAACATGTACAACATCTAAAGTCAACTACTAGAGTTGGTGAGTAAACATAGGTTTGGCATAGAATATAAGTAAAACATGCGATCTAACGTTACGTGGAAATGCATAAGTATGAAAGAACATGTAATGAAATAAAGCAAGTACAAATGGAGTGCATAAACCAATCCTGACACTTAGGTAACCAATCACTCGACGCCAAAACCGGTCAAGTCAAGTGGGACGTCACCCCAATAGATCTATTATTGGAACCCAGGCTTTTTACAGTTAATGTTACGCGAATGATCATGAAACATAACGAACGAACAACATGCAATATGACATACAGTTCACATACAAGCAAAACACACAATAACGAACAAGAGTCGCATTTGAGTTAAATGAAAAAGATATAGTATGAAAGTTCGATAAGTGTACATGTTACACCCCAAAACATAAGATAAAAATGGGGCTATGAATACTCACCTGATAAGCTAAGCAGGTGACAAAGAACGAGCAATGAACGAGAATAACTAACCCTGACGATGACCTAGTGATTGGAAGGACCGAACAAGTATAAAGACAACTACGATTAAACAATGATTTAAATGGTTAATTGGGAAATGTATTCATTATTTATGTTAAAAATATTTTATTTAATAGTTGTTGTTACTAAAAGACCCTTTTATGATCATGAATGCCACTTTTGATAATTATGTAAAGTTTATGGTTAAAATTGTAATTTCACAAACTTAGGGGTTAATTATGTCAATTCAACAAAGTCTTAAAAATATAATTTCCAGAATTTAGGTTTTATTATATAATTACTAAAAATTATAACAATTCTGAAAATTTCATATCTTTTGTAAAATTACACTTTTACCCCTTAAGTTTCAATAATTACATAAATGGCCTAAAGGTTGTAATATTTTGCGACGGTCATATTTAGACTTATGAAAACCTTAACATATGTTTATTAACACCCAAGAAGTGGGTTAGTAAGTTTCATTTGCTACGAAATTGTTAGATTGGAAAACTATGTGATAAAACACTTACTTTAACGGGTCAAAACGCATAACTCTTAGGTTTTTGATAAAAATTCAGTTTTGATGGTTTGGATACATCAAAATATACTTAAAATATTATTTAGAACAGATTACAACCCTTGGTAAATGGTAATTGTGAATTTTGGTAGTTTTTCCCCAATTAAAGTGTGCGTTTAAGGTTTGACTTTTGATACAGAGAACATTTGGTCAAATCCAACAATGATGTATTATAAAGCACACAAAAACAAGAAACTTTGATGAAGAAACTTACTCGTGAAAGTCGATCGAAGCTGGTCAAATTGAAAGGTCAAACTGCTGGACTTTGACTTTTGAAAACGCAAACGGTTGGACAAGGCACGAAATTGAGGCTTCAAGAAGCTTGAGGGATGTTCATAGGAGCAATATCAACTGATATTTATAGGGTAGAGGGTCGTTTAGGGTTTAATTGAGCATAATAGTGATTTTTGGTAAGTCTTGGAGAAAAAGTCTAGAAAATTAAGAAGGGAAATTATTAAAATTGATTATGGAAATCAATTTAATCATGGAATTGGCTTGGAGAATAAGTTAGGGGACATTATGAACGAAATATAGAAAAAAACTAGACCAAAAACGAGTTAGAAATGAGGATTTTAGGCCAAAAATACCCCCAAAATTAAGCTGTTCGCGATCAGATCAGATTAGGACACAGTATAAGCAGCGAAAACTGATCTAGATCACAATAGCTGCGCTGCCATAGTGGTTAAGGCGCTGGGCATTGACCTGGAGGTCTCTAGTTCGAATCCGGGCGGCCACATTTAGTTTTTTTAATTATTGTTTTCTTTTTTTTTCTCTTTTTCTTTCCTTTTTTTTCTTTTTCATTTTGATCTAACTTCTTCGTTTCTTATCGGAATGAGCTAATATTTAAGTTAATGAGACTAATTAGAACATTATGAAATTACAAAAGTATAAGTTTTGAAATTTACAAGCCTTCCGGTTATGACGTTTCGCGAACCGAAACGCGATTTTATCAAAATTATCGTTTTAACTCGAAATGACCCCAAATTTTACGAGGAGCTATATTAGTCATATAAAAACATCATGTAATATAAAAATATGATTTTTGAGATTCACGGGTCGTCCGGTTAATACCGAAGTTGCGCGAAAACTGAAAATCATTCTATTTGCGTTTTACGCGTATTGTTTATCCAAAAATCAAACGGATAATTACGTTAACTTGGAAAATGATCATGAGCATTTAAAATCATCATTTGAACTTGTATGCAAATAAATGTATGAACTTCCTTTGTTTATCGATAAATGAATCCCGAACGCGCATTTAATCGCGAAACAAATTTATTCATTTGCTTGAAAACAATCCTAATTATTCAACCATCTTAACAACGTAAAAATGATTTTTTTGGATTATGAAAAATGGTGCCAAAAGTTTAATCCCATGTTTGAAATGTTTTGATGGACTTCCAATCCAGACGATGAACTTGAAACGGGTCAGGTTTTGCTAACGGGTCGGAGGCGGATGTTACATCTGCCGAAGCAGATTTGAGGGAGGCGGTCGCCGCTTTTGAGCAACACAAGTATCCTTATCTTGAGGAGCATGCTAACCTTGCCTCCGAACCTCTCGAGGTTGTTAAGGCTCTCGAGCCGAAGGTCGCGCCAGAGAAGACTACTGAAGAGCCTACCCCGGATCCTTCGGCCGCCGCTTCATGACTTTTGCTTTATGTAGTTTACTTTGGCTTCGGCTTTGTATATTCCCTTGTAATTTTCTTTGGCTTCGGCCTTGTTTGTAAATCTCTATTGATGAATGATCTTTTCCTGCAAAATTTGAACGCAATTTTATGTTTCGAGCCGTCCGGCTTTTATAATTGTGCAATTGTGTTTTCCTTTATTTTATTGTTATGTTGGTTGTATGAGCTGTACGTCCTTTGTAATTATGCGATTGTGTTTGCCTTAATTTTAAGTATTTCTTTTGGCTTGTTGGCCGTTTCTGTGGTTGTACACCCACTTATGTTTTACTCCATTCGGAGGTGTTAGCGCTTTGAAACCATGGTAAGTGTGGTCCCGTTTTTGCTGTCCTGTAGGACACCGGACCGTTAGACCCGGGGTCTTGGTGAACATGCTCGGGTCGCCCACTGTAGGGTAAGGTTCGGAGCTGGCTAATCCGGCCCGTCCCCAATTGTGCCCCAGCCTTCGGTTGGCCTGTCGAATGTTATTGCCGACGTTTTCTTACCGTATGGCTTAGGTTAGGCCGTGTGTCCGGTTAGTCAAAGTGTCGGTCCTGTGTTAGTTGTGTAGGGTATGTTTGT
>JBCNJP010000018.1:27606992-27676433 GCA_039602395.1 Deinandra increscens subsp. villosa
TCCCTAACATTTACAAAATTCATGGTTCTAGAGCTTACAATCTTCCGTGCTATTCACAGTTTTAAGCATTATATCAAATATTTTACCATGTGATAACTACATATGTTTAACCATTTGTTCATACACTAGCTACTCACAACTATGCCACAATATACAAACTTTTACTCACCTGGATTCCCGATCGAGCTTGAACCGAACACTTTTCCCGTACCTCGAGCTCGGAGTTTGAGTTCAAGCACCTTTCGTGTACTTGAATCCCTCAAACCACGGCTCTGATACCAACTTGTAACACCCGAGTTATATTTGTGAAAAATAAGTTAAAACATTAACTTAGAATTTGGTCCCAGAAAATTTTTTCAAGAGTTACGCAGTATCTAACATACATAACTCAGAGACATGGTTTTCAATTCCCAAAGAGAAGACATTCAATTGGGTTAACATTACCACTATTTAAAAATGAAAGTCATAACGAAACGTCCGTTAAGTGTTCGGTTCTTCGAGCGATCATGTGGAATCTCGTCACCAGCTTCTTTTACCTGCATTCAACTTCATTTCATTAGTAATAATCGCATTGGGTGCAAGAGGGATGATCCATCGGTGCGAAAATAGCCAGAATTCAACATTTGGGGTGGCCGCCACAGTAGGCTACGGTGGCCACCGTAAGCAACGGTGGCTGGCCCTAGCTTACGGTAGCTACCAGCTGACTCACGGTGCAGTTTTGTGCCAGTGGCCACCGTAAGCTACGGTGGTCACCGTAAGCTACGGTGGCTACTGGTGCACACCTTCATTTTTGTGGCACTTTTTCGTTAGGAACTCATTCGGGACTATCCCATCGTATCCCTTCGAACCTGCTTTTAACCGTAGGCCAAAACAACGTATTTTCACGGCAATCATCATTACCACAAGCTATAAGCCTATGATTTACTTATTGGGTTCACCATTGAACTCACCCATTTAACCCGTTAAGTCTCACGTATTTACCCGTGATTGCACATGGGCTAATCCACCATGTTTACGCATAGGAAAATTACATAATTTGCACTTACATTGCTACAAGGCAACTCTTGTACATAGAGTCATGGTTTACCTTTGTTAAGTAACCCTACATTAACATCAATAAGCGTTTATCTATGATTCTTTGAACGTTTGTCAACAACACATTTTATTTACTTGTCTTGGTTTCGTTATACCACATGACAAGTTATATAATTTAGACTCATTGGCATATCTCATTTGAGTCATTTAACCCATTATGACCCATTACTAGAGTCCTACGATTCATGTACCAATCTATTAATGTTCACATCTAATTATGGTTTCTATGAACCATGTAGCCAACAAATTATAATTGCACCTGTATATGGTTCTCATGAACCCATTTGACCCATTAGCATGAATCCTACGATTCATTTACCAACCGTTGTCACTTTAAAATATAACTATTGTTTTTATGAGCCACGTAGCTCTCAAGTAAAGTTAGCATACAAGGTTCAACATTACACATCTAAGATGTCATAATGTAACCTTGTTTGTTACGTCTTTAAATCATTGGAGTTTGGCTCCAACGGATTGATATCTTAATTAATCTCAATTACATATCTTTCCCACCAGGGCTATCGCTTTTCTAGTCGACATACATATCTCATTTCTAAAGCAACTATAGATAAATATATATGAAATGTGTAACATAGCAAAGATGTTACCTTTTATGGTGTAAGTAATACTTACGTCGATTCGTCCCAAAGTCCTTTACCACTTCATCCGGTTGACCCATATGATTCCAAGCTCAAACCTAGCTTTTTCAATAGTCAACATTTAACTCATTAGTATTCTCTTTCATGACTATTTTAGTCATTTAGATACTAACCATTTCCATTTTGCATATTAATCGTATTTTTTTTATGTTCTAATTGAAACCACCACTTTGACTTATAAAGTCCAACCACAATTTACATACGAACACATATAATTGCCCTAATCACATATCATATAGGTCATATAATATGTATATTCAACTTTCATACATGTATAGAGCAAGTATAATCACAACTTCAATCTTAACTGATTTTAGAAGTTAATATTTTTGTGTATACTTTTTCAACTATGCTGCTGTAATGGTCATTTTTGACCCATCTACGAATTTTTTTAGCATTCCATGATCAAAGATGAAAGGTAGTACACTGAAAGACCTTTCCAGGCGTATATGGCACACCTTCTAACGATTTTTCTGTGATTTTATACGATTTTTCTAGAAACAGGACAGCAGCTTAATTTTAACCAAACAGCATGCTGGAAAATTTGAGTGACCATATTAACGGGTCATTTTGACCCATTATACATCAGATTCAGCTTCTAGTGTTCAAACACGAAACATAGTATTCACAACAAGCTTTCCGATCGTATATCATACATCCCAAACGGACATACGAGTGATCTTATACAACACTTTCAAAACAGTCTCACAACTAGATTCTTATCATTTTTATGGTTTTACATTATTCCATTTAACACATATTACAATCACATATTTCACAACTTATGCTCGTTCTTAGTTCATGATATCAATTAGTGTATCATTCCTACATTTAATCATGAATTCGAGCATTTCATCTAAATTAGGCATTTCGTCGAATACCTTATGTGCATAACTCAAAACAAAGATATTTCCACCTACTTTGCTTAGGTTTCTTTCCATAACTTGCATAAGATTGTGTTCTATGTCAACATGCCATATTACAAACTAACCAATACCTCATAACACTTTGCAAAAATATACAAATTTCAAGCTTTTATACTAATTACAAGAAATTCGTTTTTGGGGTTTGAAGCACCCAAAACTTGGTGATTTTGATTAATTTCTCAACATGCAAGTATTCACCGCCTCACATAAACATATTATAACCCATTAGGCACGAAATCACAGCCCTAAAACACCCAATTGAGTCATAATTTTCGGACCCTAAACATGCAATTACATAAGGGCTACTTACTTGATAAGCACCAACACTTGGTTAATGGGAATAGCTTCCAAACTCTTGCTTAATCCCCAAAATCGCAGCCCTTAGACCTCTTGATCTCTGATTTCAATTTTTGGGCAAGAACAAGGTGGGTTTGGGGGTCTGGATATCGCATTTCACGTTCCAGCCCCATCCCCCTTCTATTTTGTCTAACCAAAATCCCTTATTTGCATATTAAGTCCCTCTAGTTGTGTTTAGGTTATTTTAAAACCCCAAACTTTATATTTACACAACTAACCTCATAATTACGTGTTTTAACCCCAACTTTCATGTAACTATCTTGTAGGAACACTAAGTTAAATGTACCCTTAACTTAGAATCCACGCTTAACGTGAATTTAACAGCATTTTTAACAATTTAAAATTTTGGGATGTTACAATGTTGCCCTTTTAAATAGATGCATGTTGCGATGAATGCCGTTCGGCTTACTTGAATAGATTCAAAATGTAAATTACAAACAAAGCCGTGCGGCAGTACTAATCTAGATATAACACTTCTTTAGTTGCATGACGTTCCAATGTCTGGGTACGGCTTTCCCGTCGAGAGTTGCGAGTTTGTAAGACCCTTTTTGGTGAGCCTCCCGTATCAGGTACGGCCCTTCCCAGTTCGGGCCTAGCTTGCCTTGCTTTTCTTGTCTCGAGGCTTCATTGTTTCTAAAGACGAAGTCGCCCGGTCTGAAGGTGATTGTCTTTACTTTCGCATTGTAATACCCTTCGATCTTTTTCTTGTATCTTGCTTCGTTGATTGCTGCCATGTTTCGCCGCTCTTCCGTTAAGGATAAGTTTACCAGCAGCACAGTGTCGTTGGTTGCTTCGTTCATTTCTAGGATTCGCTGTGAGGGCATTCCTATCTCTGCCGGAATGACCGCTTCCGTGCCGTAGGTTAGACTGAAGGGGGTGTGCCCGTGACTCGTCCGCTCGGTTATTCTCATTGTCCATATGACACTTGGCAGTTCTTTGACCCAGTTTTTTCCTTCATTCCCCAACCGTGCTTTTATCCCAGTGACTATGCTTCGGTTTGCCCTTTCCACTTGCCCGTTTGACTGCGGATGAGCGACCGAAGTGAAAATCTGTTTTATTTGTAGTTCTTTGCACCATGCCCAGAAGGGATTTTCTGCGAACTGCCTCCCGTTGTCTGAGACGATCTTCCTTGGGAGGCCGAAGCGGCAACAATTGTTTTCCCATACGAAGTTTATTATCTGCTTACCTGTGATCGTCGCTAGTGGTCGTGCTTCCACCCACTTGGTGAAGTAATCCACCGCGACTACTAGGAACTTGATTTTTCGTGGTGCTTCTGGGAACGGACCCACGATGTCTATTGCCCACTTGTGGAATGGCCACGGCGACGTGACCGGTATCATTTCGCGCTTTGGGGGCGCACTGTACACTAGCATGCACCTGGCATCCCTTGCACTTTCTGATTTCTTTCTCCGCGTCTGAATACATGGTTGGCCAGTAGAACCCAGTGTTTAGCATTCTTGTCATAATGCAGCGCGGCCCAGAGTGGGTGCCACAGATACCGTGATGGAATTCTTGGATTACGTAGAGTCCCTCGTCTTCTGTTAGGCATCGCAGCCACGGTTGTAGGTAGGTCGTGCGGTATAGATGCCCTTCTTTCAATGTATAGTTTACGGCCTGTAGGCGGAGCTTGTTTGCCTCCTGATTGGACGGTGGTACGGTGCCGTCCGTCAAGTATCTAATGAATGGCACCATCCAAGAGTCTGGCTGTGTGCCCACTTCGTTGACTTCCATCGGTTCCCCCATGGGTGTGCTGATCACCTCCACTGGTATTTGCTTTGTCAAGTGAGGAAACGCTAGCGATGCTAACTTACTGAGCGCATCAGCCTTCATGTTTTGGCCGCACGGCACCTGTATGATTTCAAATTCCGAAAACGAGGACGCGATGGACTTTACGCAGTCGGCGTATTTTTGTAGCGCTGCCTCTCGTATCTCGAATTCCCCTTTCACCTGGTTTGCCACCAATAAGGAATCCACCCGTACGGATAGCTTTCTCACCCCCATCTTCTTTGCTAGCCTCAGTCCTGCCAACAGGGCTTCGTACTCCGATTCATTGTTTGTGCTTGGGAATTCGAGCCTAATGGCGTAAGTTACTTCAACGTCGTGCGAGTCGATGAGCACAAGGCCTGCACCGGAGTCGTCTTTACTGGACACCCTGTCCGTGTATAACGTCCAAGCGTCTGGGCTTGTGACCACCGGAGGTAACAATGGTGTCGGAGGGGTTTCGTGTTCCGCCTCGGTGTTGTCTAACTCCGTTATGAAGTCGGCTAGGACTTGGCCCTTTATGGCCGTCCTTGGTCGGAATTTCAAGTCTAGTTCGCCAAGCTCAATTGCCCATTTTGCGAAGCGGCCTGATGTTTCAGGGCGTTGGACTATTTCTCTCAACGGATAATTGTTTGGCACGATGACTCTGTACGCCTGGAAGTAACGCCTGAGCCGCCTGGTTGTGTGGACCAAAGCAAGCAGAAGTTTTTCCAGCTTTGAATACCTTGTTTCTGGGTCTGCCATTGTTCGGATGACAAAGTATATGGGTATTTGTTTGTCTGACCGTTCGGCGCACAGGACCGAACTTAATACCTTTTCCCCCACGGCTAAATATAGGATAACTTCCTCACCCGGCTCTGGCGCGGTGAGTGATGGCAGTTCTGCCAGGGTCCCCTTGAGTGCCTGAAAGGCTGCTTCGGCCTCCTCAGTCCACAGGAAATCCTCCTTTGTGGTGCACCTTTTCAATGCTTCAAAGAATGGTGCGGACTTCTCCGCCAGCTTGGACACGAAGCGGTGCAGGGCGGCCAGCCTACCGTTCAGACACTGGAGCTCTTTGAGTGATTGAGGGGACCTCATTTCCTGTATTGCCTTGACTTTGGCCGGGTTGGCCATGATATTTTGGTCCGTCACTATGTGGCCTAGGAACTTTCCCTGCTTCATACCGAACGAGCATTTGGCAGGGTTTAATTTCATGTTGGTCGCGCGGAGGTTGGCGAAAGTTTCCTGGATGTCTTTCATTAGTGTATCTTCCGTTTGGCTTTTAATGACCAGGTCGTCCACGTATGCTTCAATGTTCCGCCCAATCTGGTCTTTGAACACTTTGTCGATTAACTTTTGGTAAGTTGCCCCAACGTTCTTTAGACCGAACGACATTTTGGTGTAGCAGAATGTGCCCCTATCGGCGTGGAACGCTATTTTTTCTTCATCTTCCTTTGCCATCTGTATCTGATGATAGCCCTTGTACGCGTCTAGAAAGCATTTGAAGGTGTAGCCAGACAACGCGTCTACCTTCGCGTCTATTGGTGGCAGGGGGTAACAGTCTTTGGGGCAAGCGTCATTGATGGCTGTGAAGTCGACACACATTCGCCAGGTGCCGTCCGACTTTTTTACTAATACTGGGTTTGCCAGCCACGGTGGGTATTGAACTTCCGCATGATCCCTGCCTTTACCAATTTGCTTACTTCCTCATTCACTGCATGGCAGCGATCTCGCCCCATCGTCCGCTTTCTTTGGACCACTGGCCTGTGCGCCGGATCTTCGTTCAGGTGGTGCTCAGCGATTTGCCTGGGTACTTCGGTCATGTCGGACGGTGACCACACAAATACGTCTGTGCTGTTTCTTAGCAAGTAGTGCAGTCGTTTTCTTCCTTCGGCACTGAGCTCCGGGCTGATTGTCACTGTTTGCTCTGGGTAAGCGTCGTTGATGATCAACCTGTCGTTGATCTCCTCGACTGCCGCGACTAGGGTGTGTGGCCCTTTGTCGGACAGTATTGTGGCCACTCCCATCCTGGTGGGGAAACGGATCATCCCATGTGCCGTTGAGACGACTGCACCGAAGGTCACTATGGCCGGGCGGCCGAGGATTATGTTATATGATGACGCCCCGACGACAATGATAAACGTGAGCCGCTCGGTGCGTGTCATTGCTCTGTCGGTCATGGTTACTTGCAACTTGATTTGCCCTTGTGGCAATACTCTTTCCCCGCTAAATCCGACCAGGTGCGTCTTGCATGGTTGGATGGCCGACCGGATCTCTGCTGGTAGTTTTGCGAAGCAGTGCTCGTACATGATGTCGGAGGCGCTACCCCCATCCACATACATGCGGTGTACTTTATAGTCCTCTACTTGTGCTGTGACTACCATTGGTTCGAGTGTTAGTTGGGAGTCACCGAGCGACGGGAAGTGTATCGGTCTGTTAGCCCACCATTCCTGGTTGGTTTTAGGTCGCTTCAACTGCCTAGAGTGAACCATCAGAATTACTTTTTCGTCCTTTTTCTTCTTTGGTCTTTTTTCTTCTTTTACTTCCCACACCAGGTGTTCCAGCTCGCCTGTCTTTACGGCTTTGTCGATTTCCTTTCGCAACTGGTGGCACTCGTTGGTGTCGTGACCCTTGTCGCCGTGGAACTCACAATACTTATCCATGTTTCTGTTGATGGCTTTGTCGCCCATTGGCCTTGGCGGCTTGAAGTTGAATCTGGCTTCTTCTGTCTTCAGGATCTCCTTCGGAGTTTTAAGTAAGCTTCCTTGAACCTGTCCCCTTTCGCCCAGCCTGTGTGACATGCTTGACGGGCGCTCGTAGGGCGCGAATCCCGTTTTCTTCTCGTGTGAGTCATTTATGTCACTGCCGCGTTGCCATGGGCGTTTGTGTGACATCCGAGAATTCCAAGGTTAACTTCCGTTAGACAATCTCCGTTAGTTACGTTATAAGTGTTAACTTAGTAACTAATGCTTAACTAGGCCGAATACGTCCACGACCTTTGGTTGATCACCGAAACCGACCACTTGTGTTATGTGTTTATGTGTTTATTGTCATTATGTGTAATGTGATTTAAACGCATGATTCAGTACTATTAATAGCATGACAAATTGTGAATTCTTGATTTTGGTTTCCAGCGAAACTATCGAGCGAAACTGTAGATTCGCTCGGTAGCTAACTTGCGATTTACCCGCGTTCAGAACTAGTTTCGCTTGGCCAGCGAAACTGCCAGCGAAACTAGCTCCTGACCTATATATTTTATAAAACCCTAATCTTCTCATTTTACTAACATCATTTCTCAAAAACACACACACTCTCCTGAATTCTGGTCAGCCGAGAAACACCACGAGCCGCCGTGATCTCAGCCTCGAGACATCACCCATTCGGATCCTAGATCGAACCGTGAGTCTCCAAAACCATTTTCTTGCATTCTTATGTGTTTTCTTGAAAAGCATGACCAAACCTCCATGTAATCGTTTGATCTTCTGATATGATGCTTAGGAATGCTAGATCTATCATAAAGTCTGCAACTTTACGTGTAGAATCATGCCATAATGAAGATTTATGCTAGTTAGGTCATTTTATGCTTAAAATGTGTTCTTGGTGATTTGGTGATGAAAATCCATGTTTAAGGTGTTAAAACTTACTGTTTAATGTTGATAAATGTTTATGCATGCTAGATAATGAATTACATGAAGTATGGAAGCTGCTAGATTGATTTTTGGTCTTAAAAACGAGTTTTCTGCGCTTAGCGAAACTGTGTGTTCGCTGGGCGAAACTATACAGCGAAACTGTATAGATATCCCTCCAGCGACACTATACAGCGAAACTATAGTGTCGCCTGCGAAATTAAGTATACATGTTCGAACGAAACTACCGAGCGAAACTGTGTGTTCGCTGGGCGAAACTATACAGCGAAACTGTATAGATATCCCTCCAGCGACACTATACAGCGAAACTATAGTGTCGCCTGCGAAATTAAGTATACCTGTTCGAACGAAACTACCGAGCGAAACAACCAAAGAACTCCTGAACGAAAGTTCAAACCAGTTTCGAGCGAATCTATGCTAGCGAAACTGTGTCATCAGTTTCGAGCGAAACTAGCTAGCGAAACTGTGTCATCGGGTATTCCCTAGCGAAAATGCTGCCCGTGCACATAGCGAAACTGTGTAGCGACACTGTCTAGCGAAACTATGATCAGACCAAACCCAAACTTGTGCAACTTATTTGAATGCTATGCCATGACTTACATGATTGTGCAATGATGAAACATGCTTTGATTTCTGTGTTATGTGAACCCTCGTTTATGATCAACCATCGGTATCGTGTGTCGGTATGTCGTGTCATAGTTCCAACGTACTATGTTATGGGCCATAGTGACGTTAAGTTAAAGATTAGACACAAGACTAATACTTAAGACCTAAACGTGTTCTTAGGTCTTCGTTAAGCAAACAATACTTGGAATATTTAGCAAGTGTAGCAGTGCAACCAAAGGTGAGTGTCACTAACCCGTTTACTGTGAGCCCGTTTGGGACACACTGAATAACTTAATGAAAAACAATGCTGACAACTTATGAGTGCTATGCACCTCTTTTATGAACTTGAAACCTTATGAGTGCCAGGCACCTCTTTGACAAACTTGAAGTGTTTTATGGGAAACATAGTGACGTTAAGTTGAATGCTATGTGTAGGTTAAAGTCTAAACCACATGATATCACATGATTTCTAAGGATTGCCTTTTAACTGAAAAAGTCCTCAACTTAATTGTGCCATTAATTGTAAAGCGAGGGGATGTTGGGTAGATCTACTGGAGTTTGACAAACTCCGCCTCGTGACACTGGAGGTGCACGGAGGTACAATATCAGCCTATCTGACCGTGATCCCGAGAGGACACGGAAGAGGCAAAGCCGCGATGACGTATGTCCGCAAAACAAAATAGATGATGGCGATGCCACTACAATACTTATTAGTCAGCTTTGGTACAAACTTCCTTAGTGCATGGAACAACGGATTAGCTACCCGCGATATCGGTTGAGCACTTTAATTTTACAAAACTAGTACATACCCGATAACGCATGTTACGGACATTACTTACTAAATCACTCTACTATGTTATGGACTGATATATACCACTGAGCATTGCTTTTTCACAAATAAATATTACATAAGGATATGTTGACACAATTATGATTATGAGACTGGGCCACTGCGTGACAAGCCCACTGTGAACTCACCAACCGTTAGGTTGACACTTGCGTGGTTTAAACTTTTGCAGATCGCTGAGGAGTATCCGGAGCGGGTTGGCATGGCACATGAAGACCTTTTATTTCTGTTTAAACCAAATTGGGAATTTAAAACAATGATTTGTAAAGCACGTGGTTAGTGCTAAGACAATATTTTCCGTTGCGTATTTTGAGACTTTAATTTATGACATATATTTGGACTAACTCTGATTCGTTTAGTATTTGTAACTAATGGTTGTGGTCCTGGTTTGCTCGCACCCCTTAACGGTATAAACTCCGTTAGTGGTTATTTGGGGGTGTGACAGTTTGTCACCTTTCCCTTGGCCCTGCCGTGGGCCTAACCTTGAGCTAATGGGTCCTCTGTTATCGCGCAGTTGTGCAGCTTTTTCACCTCGTATGAAGGCTTCCGCCCGGTCGAGAGCCTCTTGCATGGTTCCGGGAACCCTGGCGCTCAGCTCTTTGATCAGCTGCCTTGTGCGTATGCCATGCACAAACCCTAAAATTCTTTGCCGCTCGTCCACATTGCCTATGAGCAAGGATTCTGCCTTGAATCTTTCTATGAATGACCGGAGTGATTCTGAATCTCCCTGTCGGATGTTGTGCAATTCAATGGGGTCCTTGACACATCGGCGCTGTTGGCTGAAGTGCGTTAGGAACCTTACGCGGAGCACTTCGAACCCTCGAATACTGCTGTCCGGTAGTGCGTTGAACCAGAGTCGCGCGGCTCCGGTTAGGGTCTGTATGAACATCTTGCACCAGACGGCCTCGGCCCATCTCATGAATTCTGCGGCTGCCTTGAACGAGTGTATGTGGTCTTCCGGGTCGCCGCTTCCATCATATGTTTTTACCGACGAGGGTAACTTCGTCTTCGGAGGGCATTCAAACCTCTCTATGGCGCGACTGAACTTGCTCCTGCTTGGTGGCACGTAGGGTGCCGCAGACATGGGTTGCTCGAAGAGGTTTTCCAAGTTCGTGTCGCCGTACGGTTGTCCCATCCCTTGTGTGTTAGGAATGTGAACGTCGAGTGGTGTGTAGCCACTAACTATCGGCACCTGTGTTGTTGTGGATGTGTTGGTTGCGGCTGAGTTGGTTCCGTACAGCAGCTTCCACTGTTGCATGGCCCATAAAGGGAAGTATTCAGGTGGTAGGGCAGAAGTTGGGAATCTTGTGCTCATCACCGGTGTCTGGAACATTGCCCCATCCGGGCGGCTTCCTTCTTGCGTGAGCGTGGGCTGGCCCGAGTTTCTTGTTGTTTCGTTTTGCTCCGTTGCGGTGGCTCGGGCGTTGCTCCGAAGTTGGGGTGCTCCTTCTGCCCCATTTGCCTGATTAGTTACTATCGTGCTGTCTGTGAATACGCTTCTGGAAGTGGTTCCAGGAAAACGACGCCTTTCAGGGAACTCAGGCGGCGTTGGGGTGGCCTCGTGAAGGTCAAGGCCATCCCTATCGTCTGCTTCGTAGCTCGTGAATTCGAGCTGATTTTGGACTCCTTTTAGCCGTCTTTCTATGGCCACCCTTTGCATCATTTGCTGCAATTGGTCGTAATTTGCTTCGACCATCTCTGGTGTGATTGCGACCTGGTTAGGCTCGTGCGTTTCCCCCGTCCCACCGTGCGATGGGACTGAGGGAGTTGTCTCAGGTATCGAAGACATTGTATCTGCCGTGTCCCACGGATGGCGCCAATGTAGAAAAAATGGTTCCCGGCCGGACGGGCTATCGGGGACGAACCGGTCCGGTTGGTGAAGTGTTTCATGGAAGGTGAGTGGGGCAAGTTGCTCCGGTCTGGAGCACCTTGGCTGCTTCGGTTTGTTAGCCTTGGATACCTGACACGAAGGAAGAGTTAGAACGTAGGGGGGAGATTATCCTCCGGCTCAGACTGGGACTGACAGATACATCATGGCCATCCCAGGTCTACCCTCGTGTATATAGGATGTGAGTGTGGGGAAGTGGGAGATCTACTCAGCCGTACGGTCGTGAGAGATGTTTAGTGCCGGAGCTAGTTATAGTCCGGAGGGATTAAGTGTCCTTCCCCCCAAGTAGTTGGGGGTATTTATAGTGTCTTACCTTTGTCTGATGCGTCATTAATGCTCCTGGCGGCTAACGGTATGGGCGGGTGCAGTAGGTATGTAGCCTACAGTCCCGTTTTGGGTAAAGCGGCGCATGATTGGCTTATGATATGCCAATCATTGCCCGTCTCCAGCGTTCATGCAGGCCGTGCGGCCTACTCGGACGTATTATATGTCGTTAGAGTGAGTCCTTGGTTCGGCCTGGTAAGGAGCGGCCCCATCTGTTCTAGCCGGACCGGACCCACGTCATCATATAGTATTTCTTTATGTAACTTGTCTTTATTTAGTTCTTTAATTCAATGTTTTAAAAACCGATTCGAACTGGCCGGTTCAACCTGTTCGACTGCGACCCGGTCTTCCTACCGGTTTTTTGGATTAGACCGGCTAGAGTAGACCGACCGGTTTTTCCAGTATTGACCGGTTTTTCCCGGTTCAATCAGTTTTCTTACCTTTTTTTTATTTTTTTAACTTTATTGTTATTTTTTATTATTTTTTAAAGTTTAAAACGTATATATTCTTATGAAATACCTCTTTGGTATAATTTTTTAGTGAATTATAATTGTATTTTAACTATTTCTCTTTGGTATAATTTTTTAGTGGATTATAATTGTATTTTAACTATTTTTGTTAGGGTGTAAAAGTTTATTAGCATTTTTATAAATAAAATATATATAAATCCCTAACCGGTTGAACCGGCCGGTCGGACCAACATTTTTATAAAGAACATATATATAAATCCCTCACCGGTTGAATCGGCCGGTCTAATCGGTCGAACCGGCGCCGAAAGGGTTTCTGGTTGACCCAAAAAACCGATTTTTAAAACATTGCTTTTATGTATTAGTTAACTTTCAATTATTAATAAAAATGCATCTATTTGAGTTTTCATTTGTTAGTAAGTTATTATTTATAAAAGAAAAAAGAACGATTTTTTTAACCGAGTACCGGTTAACCAGTCGAGTTCCTAACCGAAACCGGTTATATAGGTTAAGGTTTTCGAGACTGAAAACCGGTTAATTAACCGAACCGGTTATTCTAAAAATTGGTTATTTTTCCGTTGACCAATAACCGCCCGGTTATTAACCAACCGATGGACGGAAAGGAACCTACCGATTCTGCTCCCTACTAAAGGGGCCCTAAGCTGGCGCGATATGTGCACCTCTATTTGGAGTAAAGAAATTAGTAGGTAATACAACTACTCGTATGAGATTAATAAAAATATTCTCTCCGACTCTATGTTACATGTACAAATAATATAGTTGTATTTTTTAAGCATAACTTTACAAGTAAAGTTGTAAAGTTATAAGAAATAATTAAATTTCTACTATTAAATTATATTTTAAATTAATTTATGATTTATATGCTATTATATACGAGCAAAAAGACCCGGGCGTTATAGTGGGGTCGTCATTTCTTGGATATCCATTTTTTATCTGTATATTGCCCAAAACATTTACATACTAACGTCACACACGATTCGACCTTTGGCCGACCCTAGCTGAAAGTTAACGTTCATCATCTTTCGTTTAATTAGATCGTTCCTCCTCTGTTGTCGTCCTTACCGTCGAAATCTTTACCTTCCAATGGATCAAAATTACTGGTCGTAAGCTACGCGTCTTAATTGCTGATCATGTTCTCTTTCTCCAAATTTTTTCTCTTCATCACTCGCAACACCACGATTCTCCATTGTTGCACCTCCTTCGCGGACACTGCAAACGGATAGCTATACTTAAAATCAATTCGTCTCTAATTTCTAGTAAACTAACTTGCATCACAAATTTTGGCAGTTGCACCAAGTCGATCATCAGATCTAAAAAAATATTCAAAATCTCAATAAAATGAAGCAGATGAATTACATGAGTGAATGAGTACATGAAGTTTGTGCTTAAAGATATAAGAACAAACCATGAATGAATCACCTTTATTTCAACTTTCTCAGCAATTTCCAAATCCAAATTCGCAGTTGTAGAGTCTGTATTGTTAAAGATGTACCCTCATCCATCTTGTGTCTGCTGCCTCTTCTTCCTGAGTATCTAATAAAATCTGGAAATGAGAACGATAAAAAAAGGGATCATATGTAAAAATTCAAAATAATTCGGATGCAGTCGTAAAAAAATTGATCAGGAAAAGGAAATTAATGTGGCAGCAGGAGAAGCAATGATTGTCACTGGTTAAACATCAATTGATCATGGTTTTTTTTTTTTTTTTTTTTTTTTTGAGATTTAAGGAAATTATGGTGATAAGAATACCCTTTTATTTATTTTGTTTATATTCATGCTTAATTGCCTAATTTATTGTTTTGAACGAATTGATTCGTAAATTAGTTTATTGCTCTTGATCAAATGGATTCGTAGTTACCTAATTTAGTGCTCTTGTTTTGGTTTATATTAATAAATTTATGATGATAAGAATACATGTTACGTATGTTAACAGTTACATATGTTACAATTTGTTACATGTGCATGTGTAACGTTTATGTATATGAATTGTTGATACATATGTATAATATCTATTGGTACATATGTTATATCTAGTGTTACGTTTGTAACATCTATTGGTACTTATGTTATATCTAATGTTACATATGTAATTAGTTTATTGCTCTTGATCGAATAAATTCATAGTTGTCTAATTTAGTGCTCTTATTTTGGTTTATATTAATAAACATATGGTGATAAGAATACCTGTTTCGTATGTTACAGTTAGTTACATATGTTACAAGCTGTTACATGTGACTTTTAACAATCATAATTTTTGTATGTAACACTTTGATTGGTATTGAAAATACATATGTAACTTTTAACATTCACATTCACACGAGCATTTATTTTTTTATCAGTTTATTTCTAAATACTTGCTAAATGTGTGTATCATGTTATTTGCTAAATTATTGCTAAAATGATAAACACAAACTGATGTTTTTTGTTACATATGTAAAATTCTAATGTTAAATACGTAAACCAACTGATTAACTTGTTTTCTATGCAGGTTACAGGATTTTTGTGTCAAAGATGTAGATGATTATCAAGAATCGAAGACTAATCAACTTTAATATTTTTTATGTTAGGTTATTATACATGTTTTTTGTCGGCTTGTTATATTGTTTAATCATTTTTAAAAAATTTATAGTTCGTAGGAATCCTTTTTGTAACGTTTATTATTGATTGTAATTTTTTCTTTATAAATTAATAAAATATTATTGTTATTTTTTTTACACATATCTTGATGAATTTACATATGTAACATATTTTCTTTACATATGTAACAATTCGCGCGTTGAGAATTGAAAAAGTAAGAGAGAGAATGTTACAGAAAGTACAACAGAGTGGCAGAATGCAGAAAGTCTTCATTGGGGTGAATGAACCATTATGCCCTTATAAGCATCTACAAATTAGAGTGATCTGGTTCAATCTTAGCCCTTCATTTTGGTTTTCATGGTTTTTTCAACTCAAAGAGGTTTTCAATATCTCCATCCCCTATGTATATATATTTAATTGTTTAATATATTTACCAAAAGTTTTGATAAGTTACATCAAACGTCTCATTAGCTCAACTGGTTAAGACCAATGACAAGTACGTGGAGGGTTCGACACAAGCGACACATGTTTTCTATTTTTCTTTAACGGTCCTACTTTTAAGCTGTTATTCTTTTCTTTTTTTAACCAGTCCAATTTTTAAACTTGTAATTCTAGAGTATAGATATGTAAAAAAACAACAATAAAATATCCGAGTTAAATGGGTTGTTATTACAATTCCCGTTACCTTAGTGAATTTTATATATGAATACTTTATATTATAAGGGCCTATTTTTTATCCCGTTTAGGGCCCAAAATTTATATTTAAAGTTTTCGGAGCCGCCCCTGGTGATCGTCCAGGGCGCGGTTTTTCTGAGAGCCCGAAATTTTTAAAATTTTCTTATGTAATTATATGCCATAGATAACTTTGTTACAAATTTAGGATAACAACCTCTAGATTAGACGGCAAAGTCTGAAAACTATAAAGTGTAGACGCATCACGTTCTTGGAAACCTTGAGACCCAAGTTCGATCTAGCGTTTTTTTAGAACAAAATTTTTGTATCGATTTTTAGTAAGATTATATATAGGGTTAGGTTCAAATGAGAACTTTTTGTTTTGAGAACTTTTGAGAACTAAATCTCCATCACTAATTTTAGTTGGGGACCACTACAATTCATGGGAGGGGGTATATATAAAAATAAGAGTAAATTACGGATTTCGTCCCTGAGGTTTGTACAAATTTCGGATTTCGTCCCTAAGTTTCATTTATTACGGATTTCGTCCTCAAGTTTTACAAAAACGTATCGGATTTCGTCCTTTTGACTAACTTCTGTTAAAATTTTCTGTTAAACGAATGTAAAAAGACCTTAATACCCTTTTGTGTAAAAATAAATAAAAAATTAAAAGAAAAAACAAACTTAATTAAAAAAAAAAAGAAAAAAAAACCTAAACTAAAAATAAAATTATAATACTTAAATTAACCCCCCCCCCCCCCTTCTTCCCCAACGCACAACCACCGACACCGGCAGCGACCACCGACCGGCAATTAAACTCCGGCGACCCTCTCCCCTGCACATCGCTTCACCGGCGAACCACCCGCCGTCACCACCGTCGCTGAAAACCCTACCTCCGACCACTCACAACTCGTAAAACACACATCATCAAACCGGCTCGATTGAGCTTAACGCTTCTGATTCGACTTTATAATTACAGTGACGGTGGTCAGAATATGGTGATCGGTTGTTAGCTCGAGCATCGTAAAAATTGATTACGGACTGTTTGTGAACAATTTTGCACAATTGATTTGTGAATCATGAAAGTCAATTGATTTCATATTGCTCAATCTATCATACAAAATTGATTACGGCGTTGGCCTTCGGTGAAGATCTGGCCGTGTTTAGACACGGCCCAGTGCAGATCCGGCCGTTCCGGCGAGATTTTGGAGCTCAATCGCGAGTCAACAGCGATGACATCGGTTTTCAAATCAGATCTGTCAGGTGACGATGATATATGGTCGGCGGAGGCGGAGATTTTAGAGCCATGGCGGAAAACAAGCAAACAACCCGACGGAAGGGTCGCCGGCAGTAGGTCGCCTGAAGGGTCGCCGGAAGCTGCGTCTATTATTTCTCTCTTTCTTCTTTTCTCCCTTCTTCCTTCTTTTAAGCTATTTCTTTTTTTTTATTATTTATAAATGACAGGGGCATAATAGGAATTCTAAAAAAACTAACGGGAAAAATTAACAGGAATTTGACAGAAGGACGAAATCCGAAACGATTTGTCAAAAGGTAGGGACTAAATCCGTAATAAATGAAACTTAGGGACGGAATCCGAAATTTGTACAAACCTCAAGGACGAAATCCGTAATTTACTCTAAAAATAACTAGTGGCTTAAAATGGTTATTAAAAGTTCTCTCAACCAATTAGTTCTCTCAATCAATTAGTTCTCAAATGACCATCTCCCTATATATATATATATATATATATATATATATATATATATATATAGGGGAGAGATATAATGAAAACATCTCCGAGTTTGGAAAACCGTGAAAACCAAGCTAAAAAAATCATTTTTTGTTTTGATATTTTTTATGGTGACTCTCTAAGTTAAAAAAACACCTTTATGCAAAAAAGTAAAAAAAAAAGCCTAGTAATTTTTTTTTTAAAAATATTTTATAACTGATGTTACATATGTAACAGGGTACTGTTACATATGTAACATCAGTTATAATTTTTTTTTTTTAAAAATTTTACTAGGCGTATTTTTTATTTTTTTGCATAAAGGGGTTTTTTTTTTAACTTAAAGAATCACCATAAAAAATCGGCACAAAAAATGAATTTTTTAGCTTGGTTTTTACGGTTTTCCAAACTCAAAGAGGTTTTCATTTTATCCTTCCTCTCTCTCTCTCTCTCTCTCTATATATATATATATATATATATATATATATATATATATATATATATGTATGCAGAAACTAAGAAAAAAGTAACTACCAAATGAACTAAGATGAGAAATTGTTAAGTTAGAGAGTATAGATTATGTGTGATAATATTTATGAGGTCCATTAAAAATATAAAACCTAAAATTATATCATATGTTACTTAATATTTTTAATATCAAAGATTAAATAATTTTTATATCAACTAATAATAAATATAACTAGAGTTTAATTTTTAATAACTAACTAAATGCATAATAATATTAGTGTTCTAAACTAAAATGGTTTCATTAGATCGGTAATTGTCCCGAGCCACAAGTCTTTTGGGGGGCCCAATTTTTTTTCTCGCCTAAGGCCCCAAAATCTTTTGAGGTTCTCGGGGTCGACCCTGATTCCAGCGGTAACCTCCATTGACCATCAATTTTGTAGGTTCGTGTTATCACATCGGTAACCTCCATTGACCACCAATTTTGTGTGTTCGCGTTATCCCAGTGGTAACCTTCATTGATCACCAACAATTTATTTTATGCTTGCATATTACAAATGCAATATTCACGTTATCAGAGCGGTAACCTCCATTGCAATGGTTTTGTGTGTTCGTATTATCCCAGCGGTAACCTCCATTTAGATTATTTAATTTTATAATTTTTTTACTTTTTATATTTTTGTTTTGGTTATATAATACGTAAACTTTTAAATGGTAAATATGATTTGGTCATAATTTTATAAGTGATTTTGTTCGCTCAATGTTTTCTTTTTTCATTTTCCTCTACGTATCCTTAAAGCAATGCAATGGTTTTGTGTGTTTGAGTTATCCCCATGTTAACATCCATTGATGAACATCCGATTTTCCTCTACGTATCCTTAAAGCAATGCAGTGGTGTAGTAATTTAATTGTTTTATCTACCCGTGTTATCCGAACAATCAAGACAACAATAAGACAACCAAAGGAGAGCGCGTTGTGATGAACAAATCCATGAACTTTTGTTAAGCTCCTTTTGTGAAGCTCACTATATGTAAAAAACAAACAACAAGCTAAGCTAATAAAACTAACGCAACAACGTTACAATTTTATCGGATGCAAAAACAAAAGAAATTTCTAGCCAAGAACCCTTCAAAGAACCCATATATTCAATAAAAAAAGAATCATGAACAATGTCGCAAAATCAGCCAATCACAAATGCATATGAGTCATGAACAGTGTCGATTTAGAGACAATAAGTGTACAAATGTAGTTTTTTGAAAATATATATTAAAATGTAACCAAACCAAAGACCACACGGAGTGCGGCCAACGAAAAGCCACTTGTTCACCTTCTAACGACCCTAAATCATTACAAAACAGCACGCGTCCAGTGGCGACGAAACTTAAACGTATCCATCAAAAGCATCCACCATCGCCTTCAACAACCAACATCGCAGCAGAAATATGATCTAAAGATCTGGGAACTACATATATGTCGCTTGTTCAACGCCGCGCAATGGTTGTTGTCGGCAAAGATGGTGTTAGGAATAGAAGATGGCTAACTGAACAGAGCCTTTCGCCGATGGAGGATCTGATTATAGGCCATAAAACAACAGAGAGAGAAAGAAGATGTGAGAAGAAGATGAAAGTAGATAGAAAGAGATGTGTTTTGATTTATGGTAAAAAGTGATTTTATATGATAAATACAACTGTACACACGTGATGTTATAGGAAATACAACAGATACACGCATGATGATGCAAAGGCACCAAAAAATCAGCCAATGACCGACATCGTGAATTATGAACAGTGTCTCTTTAGACACAAAAAGTGTATAGATCGAGTTCTTGAAATGATATATAAATAAATATGTCAATCCATTTAAGATGGACACCTGATGACAAAAATAAAAATAAAGTTGGGGAAGGGTTTATAAATTCCCTTAGAGGGAAGGCTGGTCCACTCTAAAGCAAAGCCGAGTTCTCATGCAGAACCTCAAAGGATGACACCGTTGGTCCAATCGCCCGGTACGCATCATTCGGCGGAAAATGACAACATAGTCGTGTCCTTAATTTACTTATAATATGTCGGGGATAATTTGATTCTTCAGTTGTTATTCATAGTTGCAACTTCACACTTGACATTTATCATTAAATATTGAGTGTTGTTTTTACTGGTGTTTATTACTTGATTCTACATTGATTTCATTGTAGTATGTGTCCTTATCCGTCTTGAATCGCTACATAACAGCACGCTGGGTTCCTTAGTCTTGTAGTAGTGTTTATTGTGAGTATGAAATAGGGTTATGTCTATTGCAATCTTTTTTTTTTTTTTTTTTTCAAATGCAATTCATTTTCAAATACAAAACACGGTTACAACTCAACATGAAGTACAAGGGAGGCGGGCAACAAGATGCGCCGCCAGCCCTTTCTGAATAGCAAAGCCTAACCGAGTGAAAGCCACATTCAAACCACTATGAATCGCCACGTTCCCATGCATAACCTTCTGGACCCTGCTCAAAGTTTCCACAGCTTCCGGGGCAAGGTAACCGAAGGTATCAAACGCGAAAGGCACAAACACATGTTGATTCGCCAGACACGCCTCCTCATGTTTGCGCACCTTCCCTGCAGCAGCATTCGTGGCAGCCTGGCCAGCCCGAAAACCAGAGCCCTTGAACCCCACGAGAGGGGAAACCCCCGTAAGGTCGACACATGCGTGCTTCCCATGTTGCCACCCAAAGACAAGGACATCTGCCGGCCGAAGGGAGGAACGCCCGTCCGCTGGGTCCGACAAGAAATTAACCGGGGCTTCCTTCTTTGCAGATATCCCGGCCCTTCTGAAAATGTCGAATAAGACGTCCCGGACCAGGTCATGTCGGTATTTGAAACCGGGTAGCTCTTTGCAATGCACCGCATGTTCCCCATAAGCGTCCAAGCATGCCTTGCTGCACACTGGGCACCTCTCATCATTCGGATACAGGGGGATCATAAGCCGATATTTAAGAATTGCCCGATACTCGACTGGCGACATGTGCTGCCCAAGCCCATCAATGGGGAGGGCCAGGAGAAAATCTTGAGCATGTGGTTGGCGAAGGCATTCCCACACCGCCTTTTCCCTGGCAGACATCCCGAAGGCAACCTCCATCTCTCCCACGGCTTTACTAAAAAGGACATTCGCCAAAACATGTTGGGCTTTGGGTGGGGCGGTGTCCTTGTTAGAGAAACCGCTAAGATCAAAGCCCGGAATAAAGTCACTGAGGCCAGCTAACGCACCGGCGTACGCTGAGTCCATAGGGCACCCCCCACACTCCCGAAGGATATGGTCTTGGAGCTCCCAGGATTGGGCCCTCGAGGC
Organism: Deinandra increscens subsp. villosa; assembly: GCA_039602395.1. Classification (NCBI taxonomy): domain Eukaryota; kingdom Viridiplantae; phylum Streptophyta; class Magnoliopsida; order Asterales; family Asteraceae; genus Deinandra; species Deinandra increscens. The sequence goes on from JBCNJP010000018.1 coordinate 27,628,342, forward strand.
CACGAAAGTGTAGGAGGAGCCCTCGACAGCCGAGTAGACCCCAAGCCCGCCCAGCTTGATGGGCAGGGAGGCAACCCGCCATTGGAGGTCCCCAAAGAAAGGCCCACCACACACGACAATATCTTCAATGGCCGCACGAAGGTCATTGTCAAAAGCCACCGCAGCCTGAGCCACATGAACGGGGGGGCAGGTTCTGAGGCCGAATGAAAGTTTGGTGATACCCATACACGAACGTAGCAGGAGGAGGGCGCATTGGGGGTCACCAAGTTTGGGGAGGAGGCGCATAATCTCAGCAGCTCTACTGGCCCTCCTTAAGGCCAACCCTTGGATAAACCCCCCATCGTTGCTGACTGCTCCGCCTAAGAGCTTCACCCCTAAGGCCGGCCTGCTGATGCCAATAGGGAAAAGCCCCGGGAGGGTCTTCCTGCCGTCACAGCTCGGCCAGAAAAGTTCGGTCTTCTTAATATTAAGGTCCAACCCTAACGGAGGACCCATAACCTTGATGATTTCGAGAGACCTAGCGACCTCTTCAACATCTCCAATGATCGTGCCATCATCGAGATACCAAGCTTGCAGGAGGAGGCGGCAAGCGCCCCGGATGCGGTGGGCAAGGGGGTGAAGAACCAGGGCAAACAGTAGTGGGCCCAGCGGGTCCCCCTGCTGAACCCCCGTGGTGGCCCAAATATGTTCGTCTCCCACGTAAAGACGGGCCGGCTGCCCGTATAAGAAATCCACCCAAGGCGAGATAGTCGGGCACCTCAGCCGAACCTCGCGCAGAAGGGAAGAGCGATCGACAAGATTAAAAAAAAAATTCAGTGATGTTTGTAGTTGTTAATGTTAGCAATTAGATAACCCTAAATGAGACAATAACACAACTATAAGATTCTCGTTTTTTCAAGAAAAGATTCTTTTAAAAGTATAAGCCAAATGTTATTTGACCTAAAAACTCATCTTTAGGTAAATTAACAAATTTGAAAACCATATAATCCAAATTGAGAGAGTTCACAATAAACTTAATTGGGTCAGTCACTAGATGTAAATTTATAAAAGTAATCACATTGTCAATGTAAAATCATATCTAACGGATCCTATTTAGTAATCTTTAGTTTGGGGGAATGCGTGTCCACGATTCATTCCGATCATTTGATATTATCATGAGTAAGAATAAATTATATAGAATGTCCTTTATGTTTTATTTAAGTTTTGGATTAGGTCCTTTAACTAAAGTTGCTACGCTAGACATCCTTTATGTTTTATATATGTTTCATAGAAGGTCCTTTATTACTAACTGAGTTAAAAAAACATCGTTAACTAAGGATAGTTTCGTCATTATAAAATATCTTTAATCCACATTTCCACCCACCGGAACAACCCTACGGCACGGAGGATTTAGCTGGATCGGGTGACAAGTGATCGGGTGGTGACTGCCATCGGGGACAGCGGATTTAGCTGGATCACGACGGATTAGGTTTTCAATTCCATGAAGATGCCTCTAATTGACTCAACTAATTTGTTCCTAACTCCAGTAGCTTCGTTTTTCAAAAGTGAACAGATATGGCCGGAAAATAATATCTCGAATTCCGGCAATAAAGCTAATTTCACGACTTCGAATACATCTAGAATTTTGAAGAGTCTTTTTGCGATCTGCTACCCATTGCAATTCATTAGTGAAATTAAGTCTCTTTGCCATCTGCTCCCCATTGCAATTCATAAGTGAAATTAAACAGCTCGATGGTGGAAAACCTACACGCATCCATGAACTATAGATCGGCCACGGCGACGACGGAGGAGTAACCGAAGACGAGGTCGCATAGGTGTTGCTCGCTAGGGTAAAATACTCGAACAGTCATCTTGATTGCTTTGGTGCATTTCTCGATTTCGATATCGTTGTCTTCACCGATCGAATTTGTAACCCTAGAAAACCCCATCTCGAGAGGCTTTCTTGTATGAAATCCCTCCGGCATGTACTGTAAGCAAGCGTACACTCTTTGCCGTAGCTGGCGGCGACCATCCGTTTCGAGATATCAGAAAAAGGAAAAAGTGCCTAAAGGAACACCTTTGCCACCAAATCAGAGAGAAGAAATTAAGAGTGAATGAGATTTGAATTTAGAGAGAGAAAATATGCATTGATTCTGATAGTGATACAAGTAAATTGGAAAAGATACCAAAAGATCCCTATTCTAGGTCTAATCTTGAATATTTATAGGCTCGCGATCACGTCCTCTTGACCCTTAGCTCGAATCTTCTCCAGATCCTCGCCTTGCATACACCTATAAAACCATTATCATTTGCCCGAGGACTTAGATGCGCGATGGTCGGATGTAAACACACATCCGACAATCTCATCTATTCATCAAGTCCCCAAGTCTATTAAGTATAATGTTAGGATTAATAGACTTAACGTTCTAAAAGAGATAAAATTTGAAAATTTGAAATCTTATCTTTTACTTTTGACGGTTCACCTTCACACATCCGACATCATGCTATATGTGCTTGCACAGTACAACCATTTTATACTTTATGTCACATCTATCTTTTCAGGAAAGTTTCGCTATAAAAGCGCTTACTCAATTCTGATAACTTCTTTTTTATTCTCAAATTTACTCCGCCTTAACTCCTCCCCATTTACTCCAAAATTTTCGACTTCATCTTCTTCACCATTACCAGGTTAGTTCTTCCCCCCTTTTTTTATAACAGCTTTCTTTCTTCCATCTATTCTTTTCAAACTTGCATTATGTCATCATCATCCAAATCTTCTAGCCTTGAACCATCCTCTAAGGTTAATGATTCCGAATCAGTTCTAAAAACCGATTCTTCAAAACCTGCAACGAAACCCGAAAACCCTAAAATCGAAAAAATTCCCACAAAGCATAACCTGAGTATATCGTTTTGCTCGATTTCCCAAGAAGACCTTGATGCATTTGTCGAAGAGTTTCAAATTCCTTTGGATCTTAACCCTATTTTACCTTCTGCCGGAAAACCTATTTACCCTTTCCCAGCAAACAAAATTGGGTTGTACTTTGATTTCTTCAAACAAGCCAATTACAGAATTCCCTTTACCTCGTTCCTTTTTAAAGCCTTGGATTATTTCGGAATTCACATTACCCAGTGCAACCCGCCGGGTCTGTCTATTTTAAACCATTTTGAACTAGCGTGCCGAGCCCTAGAAATTCCTCCCAATGTTACCTTGTTCCGTGCTTTTTACCGTCTTACTATGGCTAGAAATTGGTACACCTTTGAGAAAAGGCGAGACCTGAATCCCATTTGCAGCAGCAAACCTCCCACAAACCGCTTATGGAAAAATCAGTTTTTTTATCTTGATCACACATGCGTCCCCACAACCATGACCTGGCGTGATCCCAAGTTTGCCATTCGTGATGATGCCCCAAAAAAGGAAACTGTTAATCAAAAGCATTTTTCTCGCATAAGTGAACTTTCTTTTCCGGTTCGTAAACTCCCTGAAGGCATTCTGGTTGCCGCTCAAATTAGCACAAACTGGCATGTTCCTCACTTGCGACCTTCCCTCTTTAGCGAAGGCGCTAGTGAGTGTTTCACCTTATGTCTTTATTTTTTGCTTATTTTGTTATTCCGTTTTTATTTTACAAAAACCAACACAACCCATCAACTAACTAACTGTTATATTCCTTTTATCAGAAATGGACCTGTCTGGTGTATTGAAGCTCAGAGATTTTTCCTCCCTAACTTTTGAGTCAGCAAAAGATCCCCCCATGGCAACTCCTGTTACCGATCAAACCGGTGCCACTTCCAGCAATGTGATTATCCCTGAAGTGAAGCAACCCAAAACTCAAGAAAATGAATCAGCACAGAATCCCCCCATAGCAACTACCAAGAGAAAGAAGCACACTGCTAGAGGTCACCATGAGTCTCCCAAGAAAGATGAAGTTCCTGTGAATAAGAAGAGCAAGAAGGAGCCCCTGAAAAGAGCTGAAAAATCAACAGATGCAGATGTTTCATCTGCAATTACCCAAGGTGAGAAACCCAATAAAAAAGACTTAAAAGAGGATCCCATCCTTCGCCGCTCTCCAAGGCACAATGTTCAGCACACCACATCGAATATCAATGACAGCCCCCCCACAAGCGAAACTCAAATGAGCCGACTTGCGGATGTTTCTTCACCACCTGAAAGTGCCAGCTTTAACTTCGAAATGCTCAAAGATTCTCCGCTTAGTCCACCTAGCTTATCTCATATGATCACCAATGATGACATCACTATAAATGAGTACTTTTCCACATCCCCACCAGCCACCTTGGAAATAACTGAAAAGAATCCTTCTTTCATCCTTACCTCTGATCGCCCCATCATTCCTCCTGCCCAGGTTAACCCCTCACAAGCTCTTATGTCTACCAATCCGAACACTTCGAGCTCCAACATTTCTACATTCCTTCCATCTTCCCAAAATGAGGTTGAATGGCTAAAGAATGAACTTGCATTGGTCAAGACAAGAAGAACTGCAGGGTATAACTTGGGAGAATTATTTCTTCCTAGTTGGAATATCAGCAACAAAGATACTGTTACAGATCCTGCCACAGCAAAGAACATGTTTTTGCATTGCTCCACCCCAAATGATGTAAAGTTTCTTCAAAGTCTTCCTCCGTCTGTGCTTGCCGCTCGCGTTACTGCTATTCATGCTGAGAGTCAATCTATCATACCTGAGCGAAGAAAAGCAAGTTCTGGAAAATGACAGATCCTGGTTGTTAAAGGAAGGTGTTGATGCAATTGTGAGAAAATTGTTCAAAGATCCGGACATGATATCTGCTGTCGGGAACATTAATAATGCTATGAATACATGCGGCGTGAATGAAGGTCTAATTCTCGGCTTTCAGTATGCAAATATGCCCGCTTCTTCTATGCTGTCAACGAAAGAATTCGACAGAGATGCTAATAAGAAGCTTTCAGAAGCCACCGAAGCTTTTAAACGTCTGCATATTCCATTTCTGAAGCAACTGTCGGATCTACGCAATGCTCCTCTTCAAGCAATCAAAGATGCTGTTCTTGGCGATGAACCACCTCCCCATGCTGACAAACCTGGATCAACAACCGACTCACATCCTACACCATCTGGTTCTGTTTGATTACCCAGCATCTTTATCTTCCTTATGCTTTTTGAAAAGACATTTAGTTTCTTGCAACAATACCCACTTGCATGTGGATGATCTTTTGATGCCTGCATGTGTAAGGCTTTTGAACTTTGTTCGTTATCTGCACATTTGAATGACTGCATGCTTTTGTTTAACATATTTACTCTATACATTTTCCCTTCTTTTTTTTTTATAATCATCATATTTGCATGTTTGACCAGGCATGCAAATATAAAGATTGTTATAAAAAGAAAAACTTATTATCTCATTAAATATGCCCCATAAGCATAACAAAATTAATTATGTCAAATTGACTTTGTCATATTGGAACATATCCAACCCTTAAAACGAAGCATATCTGCTTAACTCAGTTAGGCCATACTAACTTTGTTCAAATTACATTTGTTATAACAATTTGGAACATATCCATTTATTTAGTCAAAGCATATTCAACTTGTTAAAATTAGAACATATCTAATTTCTTTGCTTAAAACATATTTAAGCCGCTTGATCGAAACATATTCAATACCATAAGAATTTGCACATAGCACATTCACACATGAAAAGTGTTAACTCATTTTGCACAAAACAATGAGTTTCTGTTATTAATATTGAGCCATACTCAAATTGTACAAAGTCTTCTTTATCATATTCATTAGTACTATAGAAGAAATATAAGAACAAAGATTTGCCTCTGTAGAATTTCTCACATGAGCCATCTACACATGGTACTTCCGCAAGTGAATACCATTCCATGACCTAGGCAAAACCTTTCCATCTCCATCTTCAAGCACATAAGATCCCTTACCTAAGACTTCTGAAATTTTATACGGTCCTTCCCACTGAGGTGTTAACTTTCCAAGCTTCAAAACCTTGCTAACATCATTGTTACGCAATACCAGGTCCCCTTCCTTAAAGTAATAAATCTTTGCATGAGCATTGTAATACTTTTCCATTTTTGCTTTATACTTCCCCTCTCTGATTGCCGCAACTTCCCGTCGCTCTTCCAACATATCCAAATTTTCCCTTATCAAATCATCATTATTCCCCTGTTCAAGCATCCTTCGAGTTGGTACTCCAACTTCTGCTGGTATCACTGCTTCTGACCCATATGTTAAACTAAAAGGTGTCTCACCATTAGCTGTTTTCGGCATTGTTCGATAGGCCCAGAGCACATGCGCCAGCTCATCAACCCATCCGCCGCCTGCCTTCCCTAATCTCGTTTTGATGCCCTCAACTAAACTTCGGTTAACTCGCTCCACTTGCCCATTGGCTTGAGGGTATGCAACAGATGCAAAAATTTGTGTTATAGCCAACTCCTCACACCATTCCCTAAAGGGGTTATCTGCAAACTGCTTGCCATTGTCGGAAATGATGTACAATGGTAAACCAAATCTACATATAATGTATTCCCAAACAAATTTTTTAACTTGTGCCCCAGTAATGTTCGCAACTGCTTTTGCTTCCACCCATTTAGTAAAATAATCCACAGCCACAATTAAAAATTTTACCCTTCCTGCAGCTTCAGGAAATGGCCCTACAATATCAATACCCCACTTTTGAAATGGCCAGGCTGACACTATTGGCACCATTTCGTGTTTGGCTTTCAAACTAACTGGGGCGAATCTTTGACACTCATCGCATCTTTTAAGTATATCATTAGCAAACTTATGCATGTTAGGCCAGTAATACCCTAGCAAGATCAGCTTATTAACCACCATCCGAGGGCCCATGTGATTACCACATATTCCTTTATGAACCTCACTAATTACATAGACAGCCTCTTCCTCAGTTAAGCACTTCAACAAAGGTCCCACATACGTCCTTCTGTATAACATCCCCTCCTGAATCTGATATTGCAAAGACTTAACCTTTACCTTCCTGGCCTCCTCTTTCCCTTCCGGCAACCGTCCTGACATTAAATACTCATATATTGACGCATACCAGACTGGTCCAGCCATAGCCACATCCGATACTTGCTTCTTTAATATTGAGGGGGCATCTAACACTTCAACTCTTATTTCCTTTCCCAAGTGTTTAAAAGATGTGGAGGCTAACTTGCTTAAAACATCGGCTTTTTTGTTTTGACTTCGAGTCACATGTGCAACCTCGCATTTGTTAAACTCCTTCATCAGAATCTTGACTTGATCCAAATATAGTGCCATCGCAGCACTTTTGGTTTCATAATCTCCACTGATGTGCTTTACCACTAATAGCGAGTCAGTACATACTTGCACCTCATGCGCCTCTAACATCCTCATCATCCTTAACCCTGTTTAGCAAAAACTTGTGAATACGTAATACTGAAAAAAGTTAAATAAAGAATAATAAATTTTCCTATTTTAATTCCCAAGTAACCTGCCAACACAGCCTCATACTCAGCCTCGTTATTTGAAACTCCAAAATTAAACCTTATAGCATAAGTCATTTCATCTCCATCTGGACTTACAATTAATATACCTGTAACTTACAATACAACAGAGTTTAAGTCTAAAATTGATGTCTTGTTTAATATGCAAAAGATAAAAATAAACCCATTATTTCAGACGAAGAAACTTAAGAAAATCTTACCTGCACCTGCCCCTTCACTTCCGGTTGAACCATCTGTAAATAATTTCCATGACAAAACCTTCTCCACATCCAACACAACTGTTGATTCTTCCGGATTTACGGGCATCTCAGCTAAAAAATCAGCAACCACCTGACCTTTGACGGCAACTCGTGACTTAAACTGTATGTCAAATTGACCCAACTCCACAGCCCATTTAACCATTCTTCCAGACATTTCTGGTTTCCGCAACACCTGATTTATTGGATAAGATGTCAATACTTCCACACAATGTGCCTGGAAGTATCTTCGCAGACGCCTTGTAGCCACAATTAATGCAAGTACCAACCTTTCCATCGGGGCATACCTTTGTTCATAATCTTTCAGTACCTTACTTACATAGTAAACTGGCATCTGACCTTGCTCTCTTTCTGCTATCAATACTGCACTCACAGATCCTATAGTTGCCGCTATATACATTTGCAGTGTCTCCCCTACAGTTGGGGCTGTTAAAGTTGGCAATTCGGTCAACACCTTTTTCAATTCTGCAAATGCATCTTCCGCTTCTTGCGTCCATTGAAAATTTTCTTTCCCCAAACATTCTTTTAAAACTTTCATGAAAGGTAATGACCTCTCAGCCGCCTTAGCAACGAATCTATGTAATGCAACTAATCTTCCATTCAAAACCTGAACATCTTTTATCGAGGTTGGCGACCCCATCTGTAATACTGCTTCCACCTTTTTTGGACAAGCACGTATCCCTTCATTAGATACCATCATCCCCAGAAACTTTCCACTCTGCATACCAAAAGAACATTTCTTTGGATTCAATTTCATATTTATACTTCGCAACTTCGCAAATGTTTCCTCAATGTCCCTGAACATACTATCCTCCTCCCTGCTTTTAATCACAATGTCATCAACATACGCCTCCAGATTTCTTCCTACCTGATCCCGAAAAGTTTTATCCATTAACCTTTGATAAGTTGCCCCTGCGTTTTTCAACCCGAAAGGCATCTTGGTGTAACAAAACAACCCCTCCCTTGTGATGAAAGTGGTTTTATCCTCATCCTCTACGGCCATCTGTATCTGATGGTAACCTTTATACGCATCCAAAAAGCATTTCCACTTAAATCCTGTAACCGAATCTACTTTCCAATCAATCTCTGGCAATGGATAACAGTCCTTTGGGCACACATTATTTACATTTTTAAAATCAATACACATCCTCCAGGAGTCATCTGGCTTTTTGACCAACACGGGATTCGATACCCAATCCGAAAATTGTATTTCTCTCAAAATGTTTGCTTCTAACAACTTATCTACTTCCGCTTTCACAACTTGCGCCCGTTCATTATCCATCCCTCTCTTCCGTTGCTGGTATGGAACACTTCCTGGATACAAAGCTAACTTATGTTCTGACAAATGCCTCGGTACTCCAGTCATATCAGAAGGTTCCCACGCAAAAACATCCACACTTTTAGTTAACAAATCATATAATTTTTCCCTTGCATTCCCTGTCAAACGATCTCCAATTTGCAACTGCTGATCTGGATACCTTGGGTTAATTGCCCACTTATCCATTTTCATAATTGCTTCCCTATCTTCTTTTTGCGTTTCTGGTAACCGAACAGCACACACCTGTAAACACCCATCAGAAGTTAAAGATGCAACTCCCCTTGGTGTTGGAAATCTTATCATCCCATGAGTTACCGATATTACCGCCCCCAATTGACTCAGAACTGGCCGCCCCAAAATAACATTATGAGAGGATGCAGCACTGACCACCAGGAACGTAACTTCCAAAGCCCGAATCTGCTCCCCCACTCCTATAACCATTGGCAAAGTAATTTTTCCCAGAGGTCTAACCATTTCCCCCGAAAATCCCATTAAAGGAACCCTTGATGGCACCAACTTTTGTTGCACCTCTACCCCCATTTTCCTGAAACACTGTTCATACATTATATCAACCGCACTCCCACAATCCACATAGACCCTTTTGACTTCGTAAGTTGCTATCATAGCAGCTACCACCACAGGTTCCTCTCTTGCCATCTGCCTTAGAAGTGGAGGAAAAGTAATTTCCTGATACTGCCAATCATCCTGCTTACTTATTTTTTTCTTTTGAAACTTTTCCAACTGATGACGCTTTACCCCAACCATATTAATCACCTTAGTTGGCTCAGTAACCCCTTTTAGAACCTTTACTAAATGTCCCAACTTACCAGACCTTACTGCTTTATCAATCTCTTTCTTTAATGCCCAACATGCATCGGTCGTGTGACCCCTATCTTGATGAAAATCACAATACTTGTCGAGATTCTTCATAGGAGGAGCTTTTATTTTTGGAGGAGCCTGAAATTGAACACGCTCAGTCGACAAAATTTCACTTGGAGTTTTAATAAGTTCTACAAATTTATCATGCCGAGTCGAAACATAACCATTTCTTGACTGAGCTCCAGCATATCCTGCCCTAGCAACTACGGGCCGAACCCACTTATTTTGAAAATTCCCCATATTATTTCTTATTGGACCCGCATACCTTCTGTTAACCTGACCAGTCCCCACATATCCGCCCCGAGGAACCAAATTACGACCTTCTGTTTGAATAAAACTTCCACACGCATTTTTCCCCCTAACATAAGCCTTAGCCTTATCCATCAAAACTTCCATAGACTTCGGAAGATCCTCATGCAATTTCTCGACCAACTGAGCACATCTAACTCCATGACAAAACCCAGAAATACGCAACTGGTCGCCTGCACCAGAGATTTTCATACTCTCTCGATTAAAACGACCTATAAAGTCTTCAATTGACTCTTGATCCCTACGCCGGATATTATGTATTTCTGTCGGATCTCTTGTGCATTTTTTCTGCTGACTAAACTGCCTCAAAAACTTTCCTTTTAAATCCTCAAAACTAACAATTCCACCAACCGGAAGCGCATCGAACCAAACCCTGGCTATACCAGTGAAAGTCTGTACAAACATATGACACCAAGTCTCTTCCGCCCAATTTTCTATCCTAGCAGCAGAGTAGAACTCAAACACATGATCATCCGGATCTGCCAATCCACCATACTTACTCACCGTTGACGGCATCTTTAATTTGCGAGGAAATGTTGCTTCCGCGATCCATGAGGCAAACTTTGATTGCGATGTCATGGACTCCGGCATATACGGAATAACCATCTCTGCATCTTATTAATATTTAAAATAATCAACAACCCCCAACGACACGTGGATCAAACCACAGACATGGTTTCAACGAACTAAATGTTGACATAATTTTATAATTGTGAACTATTATAAACTTTTCTTCAAAAGCAACATTTACTTTTAGTTTTGTAAAAAATTAAAGACTCTAAGGAATCATTCTCAGTAAGTAAAGAAAATCAATGATCTATACGATTATCATAAAATTTTCACAAATTACCATCAATGATTTCAAACATGAACCTCATACCTTTTACCGAAGGTTTCACCGCTTTTACTGTTTTCCGATCATCATTTACCGCTGACGGTCGCCGGTTCTGGATTTTACTCTGAAATTTTGCCAGCTGAACTTGCATATCATCAGTTTCTTCTTCCATAGATCGTTGTTCTTTCAAAAACATCAACAATTCCTTATTTCTTCGCAAAAAATCAACATCCAGCTCTGATAAATCGTCATCGTCCAACTCCTTTTCTGGTGATTTCGTATTCTTCATACCGACATCACTATCGAAAACAACCATGTCTTGTTTATCAGAAACATCCTTAACCACAGACTTCTTTGATCCATCAGTACTCCCAGGAATTAACGTCTTTGAATCCATAAATGAAGTTGTGAAGACCGAAGTAGTCTTAAGTGGCGATTCATCAGCAGAAAAACCCGAATTCTGCCGAAAAGAAGAACTCGACTTCAATTTTTCGTTTGAAGCCGTAACCGAAAAAGTTTTATCCAAATCACTCATCGTCAAATTCAACACTCAATCACGAAGGATCCAGTCAACTAATGGATGGCGCCACTGAAAAAGGAAAAAGTGCCTAAAGGAACACCTTTGCCACCAAATCAGAGAGAAGAAATTAAGAGTGAATGAGATTTGAATTTAGAGAGAGAAAATATGCATTGATTCTGATAGTGATACAAGTAAATTGGAAAAGATACCAAAAGATCCCTATTCTAGGTCTAATCTTGAATATTTATAGGCTCGCGATCACGTCCTCTTGACCCTTAGCTCGAATCTTCTCCAGATCCTCGCCTTGCATACACCTATAAAACCATTATCATTTGCCCGAGGACTTAGATGCGCGATGGTCGGATGTAAACACACATCCGACAATCTCATCTATTCATCATCGTGTAAGTTGTTGATCATATCAGGCGGTGATGTCGATCATGGAAGTTCTAGAAAGCAATTTAGAATCAAAGCCAAAAGTGTACAGAGACCAGGCGTACATTAGTGTTCATGATAACAATGGCAGATACATCGCAAAAAAAGCGATTGATTTTGAATGTTTTATTAAAAATATTATGAAATGACAAAATTGTCCTTAACTTAACGATGTTTTTTAACCCCGTTAATGATAAAGGACCTTTTATGAAACATATATAAAGCATAAAGGATGTCTAGTGTAACAAATTTAGTTAAAAGACCTAATCCGAAATTTGAGTTAAACATAAAAGATCTTTTTTGTAATTTACTCTATTATCAGTCATTTACTTGACTCGAACGTGACCTAATGCATTATATGTCAACAAGTTAGTATTCGTCAGAATAGTTACACACTTACACAATGGTTAGTGTCTATATTAATAAAAAGAAATAGAATTGAAACGTCACATCCACGCGCAGTCAATGCATTTCAATTAAACAGACGAATTGACCCGTTACATACTTTTCATCAATACACACCTTCTCAATTTGTTAACATTTCGCATAATCAAAATCTAAGGTGGACAACTTAAAAAAACACAATACTCACAAAGTCACACCATTCAAATAGAGAGGGGCATGGACATGAGGACATGGGCATGTGAGTGCGTATTAACAAACGAACGGTTTTAAAATCATAAGATAATTTTAAAAAATATATAAATACTTGATTTCCATTGTGGAGCATGAGCATTATTGTCAACCTTGTTACAAACAACCATAGCTCCGAGAGAATTATCACATCTACACAATGGCCTATATCATATAATGATTATTGGGTCATTAATGTAGGTTTTTTCATGGAACAATTTCATTTTGCAACAAACCGCTACAAAAATAATAAAAACTGAACCTACCGTGAATTGATACAGTGCCATGAGATGTGGAACAATGATTAATGTTGGTTGGCTGTTAACAATTATTTCTCATCCTCCTTTGATTTGTTTTAGTGATTATATCATTTTTCTTTCCAGGTGATTCATTATGAAGAAGACCATGTCATTACAACAATTGGACATATCTTCAGATGATGATGAAGATCCAACTGCATCAAACGGAAACAAATGCCTTGTTGTTGACAAGCGACCAAAAACGAGTTCATAGTTATTAATCCCAACCAAAAAGTAACAGTTGAAGGTAGTTTGTTTGTTTGTTACACGTAACTGGAGACCGCCGTTGTAGTTGTTTATAGAGTTTAACTATTGATGCAAAATTATTATCGAGAAGTGCAATGATGTATCAAGAATACACAAAGCAAATCCCGATTCCAGCTCAGTATGGGTCAGTCAGGGGAGGAGGTATGGTAGCCATGTGGCTCCCCCAAGCCATGTCCACCAACCAATTAAATTTTGCCAACTCAAATGATGTGTTTTTGAAGCCATGTGGAGCCACACCACATGGTATGGTGGTGGTGTGGCTTCACCAAGCCGTGAAGAACCGGAAAATGTTAAAGAAAAAAAAAGGGGGGTCAAATGAGAGCGGCTTTGGCTGGCTTGTGGGAACCGTGGAGAACCGGAAAAGAGGAGAACCGCTACACGCGGTATCGTTAGCCGGTGGAAGCCACCCGGCTCCTTCATGATACCGCCTCCCCTCATATCATTCACTTCATAGAGTGGTTTAGCGAAATCATCGATAAAACAAATGTATCAGCAGCCACTGGATTACTTGACCAACATTCGTGTAAAAGAGTGGGACCGGATGAGAGGTGATGCAGCTGTTGCTGCGAATGAATCGTTGGACACGATTATCCATCCCTGTAAAGCTGAGACTAATATTTGGCTCATGGAAGATGTTCATAGACTCGCATCCTCTTATCAGTTTCTTGCTAAACTGTGGTTAACTGATCCTATGTACAATGCTTCTATTGATTATGTATTTCCCCGGCTGTGAAAGCTATTTATGTAATTTTCTCTTGCTAGTTTGACTGTGGTAGTGTAGTCTGCAGAATTAGAATTTGTGGTATATATTTGACTTTCTTTAGCTTCAATCTTCATTTCTTGTTCTCCTTAAATATAGATTTGTGTTTGGTAGAATATCAATAAATCTAGGGTGTTTTTGAACGATTAAAGTTGTCTAAACCGTCCATTTCAGCTGGACTGAGCTTTTATACGGTTTGATTGATATGATGGTTTCACAGTTTAATAGTGTAGTCAATGATATGGAACATATCAGCCGTACACATCAAACTTTCCGTTTGATTCTTTTTATTTCAGTTTTACAATATATACGTTTATGTACATGTATTATATCTGTGAACTCTTTTAACTATCGATTTTGAAAAATATAACTAGTTCAAAATGCTAAAAATGAACTTACCGGTCTAGCTACCCATCCAACCTGAGCCAACCAGTTTGGTTTCTATTCCCAGGAACCAAAGTTAACAGTTCAACATAAAATCATCATCAAAACAGAACCAAACTGTAAACATCACCAAATAAGTCTACAAATAACAATACATAGAATTAAGTCGGTACAAAATAATAAATATACTTCGTATGAAGGGTGAATCTCCCAGACGACAAACTAGTTATTCGTTTTATATAATAAAGTTGTCTTCCTCGGTTGAACAAACACATCAACATGAGGACAGCGAACAGATATTTGAACTACAAAGGATATCTAGTATGTAAAATATAAGAAACCTTGGGTTAACAAACAACAGCAACTTCAGGTGTGGTGTGAGGGTCAATGCAGCTGTGAGTGTTTTTTGTCCTTTTCTTCTCAAAATAAATTGTTACATCAGCAATACTTTAGATATCTTTTTCATGTACACAACCAATGACCATACAGCTAGCCCAGCTGACACATAGAGTAAAGCAACACCAGATGCTCCCACCAACCCTACCTCTGTAAAACTGCATATTTGTGGTCAAGATAAACATGTCATTCTAATTACTAGATTAGATAGTCCACTCATAGGTTTAAAATTTTTGACTTTGGGTAACCGGTCAAATTGGGTACGGGTTAAAATGAGTTGTTTTTAGTAGGGATCAGACTGGGTTGACCTGCAAAACTTTTTGTCCAGTATTATATGTGTTTATTAATAACTAGGACCATTACAATTACAAAACACTATCACAATGATCATCTTAACTGATAATGACAATTTAAAAGGTTATATGCATAGAAAATAGACTTTGGGGGCATTGCAAGTTCCAGCCCCTATGACAGTTTGACCAAATCTCCCTTTAGCCAGTGACCATTAGACTAGTTTGAGATAAAAAAAATTAAAAAAACATACGTAAAAAAACCCTTCAAGGGTGAATACATCAAAGTTGTCACCTCTAAATTTAAATTTATAAAAAGTTAGTATGGCCACCAGCAAGCCAAAATGTTGATTTTTTTTGGATGGACGGATTCGAGATGAACATAAGATTGCACACAAACCTGGGATCTCTAATTGCAAGAAGAATGGTTAATGATGTCATTTGTGTGGCTGTTTTCCACTTTCCCAAACTATTTACAGCAACAGCCTGAAAATCATGCATTAGTTTTCCAATAGACATTAATGCGCAGTTACCCAAATTAATAATAGTAAACATGTGAGTGTATGTGTGTGTATATATATAAGGAGCGATCACGCCATAAGTCCTTGCACATAATGCTCTAAGGAGATAGTGGGAGAGGTAAAGAGAGATGGCTATGTAGTACTAGTTACATAACTGCTTATGAGTTCAAGCAATAGGTACAAGTGTTTACGTTGTTCTCTAAATTCCTTGATTGGTTTTGTAATGGACGGTCCTCTCCCCCTCTCTCTATACATACATATATATATGTGTGTGTTTGTGTGTGAGAGAGAGAGAGAGAGGGTGTGCCTATATATGTATAGTATGTATATTTATATAAAAAGATGATGTTAGAAAAGGTGTACAGGAAGATACCCCTGAAAGTTTACTACCCTGTGAAGCAGCCCATTCTCTAACTGCAGACATGGTTATCTGGAATAGGATGTAAAATGTTCATCAGATACTTATACATCATTACCATCAAACATTAAAATGCTCAAATAAAAAAAAATCACAAAAAATGCATAAGGCAAAAGACAAGTGATAAGTTTTTATGATTCCCACTGTCGCACAAAGAATGAAAGAACTTTCCTTTTATGATAAGTTTTTTATTCACCTCTTTTTGGTACATTGATGACCATTGCTAAAAATCAGTTGCTTTAGATGATTTAGAACACAAGTTTCCTTTGTTTAGTCCGCATAAAGATAATTTTAGACATTTGAATAATGGCCTAACATTTTTTAATAAACTGCGTCATGCCAAACATAAGATACATTTAAAGCTGAGATCAAGAAAGAAAAACTGATTTCATGTCCCAAAGAACAATTTATGAACAATTTAACAGCATGTTCAGCATGAAAAGGTTGATCGTGGAAACTATTTTTATGTATTTGTGCATTGCCCAGTGATTAACTAACAAGCCACAATAAGGTTCTTGTATAATCCAAATGTATTCAATGGTCAAAAATGGAGTTCTACACTGATGAGTACCAAAAAACATGTTTCAAAAACACCAACTTAAGATAATAATAGTATGATACATGATGAAAAGGATATGCCCATGCCTAATGGCAAGTGTGTGAAAGAAAGCGAATCTTTTGCAGCACATATACATGTGGCATGTGCCAACAAACAAACAAACAAACAAATAATAGCCTAACTCATGATTCCTTTATAATGCTAAAGTCTGTCAATTAGTTAAAAAAGCAAGCAAAGGGAAACATCTATGTGTCATATACTCATATTCCAATTAATAGAGAAAGAAGCATCAGATTGTGTTTGGCAGCTTTACTTTTTTTGGTTGGCAGATTTGAGCTAATGTAAAAACATCTCATTTCTGTGATGTAGCACAATTTTTAGCTAACATCATTTACATTATTCAAAAGGGTAATTGGGTATCAGTTCCAGCTTCCCAGGAGTTACAGTCAGTTGTTAACCATCTGAGTACAAGCTGATATAATTTTGATAAAAATTGATGACCAAATGTTAGAACACAGAAATTGATACGTATTAATGGTGTTGAAAGCTTACAACGAAGGCCCTATTCAAGATGGGCAAATCTCCATATAAAGTTCCAATACTAGATTAAAATACACTGAACAACCCAAATGAAACGCAAAATCTCTATTTCTAGACCTGCACAACTAGCTGATAAAACCTGTAAGTAACTGCCCAAGAACCACCCACTCTCCTACTAATATGTCCTATTAATCCGGGACTGAGTTGATTGAGTCATGGGCCATTCCAGTGATCCAAATCTGATATGGATTAGGATGTGGACCTGGGTTCGTATCACCAAATGATACACCTAAAAGTATCAAAATATCATTTATGTGATTTGTACAAGTGTATCTATTCCGGGCTAGCGGTCAATATTTTAACCGGTGATCAGAGTACAAGCTGATTTAAATTTTGACGAAAAAAACATGACTGCATTAACAATGTGTAAAGCTCGGGCATTACCTCTCTGCCAATAACTGCAATTGATGGTACAGTCAATAAACAAGGCCATTGTCCAAGCATAGCAGCTTCTGGAGGTTTCGTACATAACAAGACCAAGGTAGTAGCAACCATAAGCTGCACCCAGTAAGCATGAATATATATAAAAAAAATATAGAATGATTGGTAGGAAAATTGAATGATAATCTCGCTGTTGGAAAAGAGGCCCAAGAGAAAACCATGAAAAATATATAACCCAACAGTGTATCTAACTACTTTGTTAAAAGAAACCGGCAAAGAAAACTATTGATAGTAAAGACCGAAGAAAAAATCAAGTAAATCCATACCTTATCAGCCACCGGATCTAAAAATGCACCAAAGGCAGTTCCTAAGTTCATCTAAATGCATTAAACAAGAAAAATTAATTTGAGAACAAAAGTTTGCTCAATCTTCCATTATAGTTTAGAACATAAAATGCATACTCTTCGTGCAAGATACCCATCAAGCCAATCTGTAATTGCGGCAGCAATGAAGATGCCTGTGGTAGCAGTTGTCCCTAGCCAACTATTCATATAAAAAGCTGATAACATTTAGAAAAGAAAAAAAGAAAAAACTCTGTTAGCATCATCAGACTCCGTAAGTATCACAGCTTATTATGTCTCATAAACAACACAACAGAGAAGCCATTAGCAGAATGCTGCAGCTTAATTGGGTTTTCTTAAATTAATATGTTGTAGCATTCCATGAATCTATAGAGAACAGGATGAAATAACAACTTAGTTTTGCTAAGCACCAAATGTTGTAAAGATAAAAACTTCATAATATCACATAATGGTTCCAAATGGCATAACCTAGGGTAACATATTTTCAAATTAGACTACATACATTACGAGATATATGCAGCAGCTAAAACAGACAAAGAATTAATACGGAGACAACAATTGAACTAACATCTTTCTTGAATCAGGACTCAGTAAAGCCTAAAAGCGCAGAAATGTTGAAATGAAGCAATTACATGAACCTCTAAATCTCAAATTATACGAAAGATCTCCCTAAATCTTTTTGCCTCAATTCCTTGGCATCTATAGCATTTTCGTATCCATGAATTTATCTAATCGCACATCAATCAAACAGTATTCACAATATATTCAGAATTATATCATATGAAACACATAACATCTTTGGATCTTCGAGTTGAAACGGTCTCCGAGGTTAAACGCATAAATATCCATCGAGAGAGAGGTGAGGGATGACGTACTGCTAACGATAACAGGAATGGCCGCAACGCGTCCGATTGTTAAGATCGTCGGCAACGTCAGCAATTTATTGGACGGATTTTGTTTAGAGGTTGAAGATTTTAGGTGGCGGTGGTTGTCCGGCGACAATGTAGACATGACATCGGAGCGGCGATGATCCTCCGTAGTCCATTTGTCATCTCTGATACCATTGTTTACGGATCCCATGGTCACCCTACCACCGTTGCACGCTTTTCCTCCTTTATCTTTGGACGAATACCTCAAATTTTCTTGACCACGAAACCCTAGTCTGTTATTACTGTTATTAATAATAATATCGTTGCTAATATTATTATTATTATCGTGCGCTGAGGTCGCACAGGTCGTTGTCCTCCACCAGGTCGAGCACATCGCCGGCGGCGGTTGCACGGCCGAGCCACCACCAGAACTGACGCCGTTGGTGGAGGGAGGGAGGGAGGGAGGGAAATAAAAGATGCGGTGGTGTTGAGTTTGAGGAGGTTAAAGGGGGGGGGGGGCATGTGTGTGTGGGGGAAGATTAAATAAGATGGATGCGCACCCGTCGTTTATGTTAGCATGTAAAGTAAGCACCGGGCTTACGTTAGCAGTTTGGTTGCTAATATCTCGTCATGATTAAACTCTCTATCACGTCGGCAACGACTCGCTCACCGGCAGCAAAATATCTCAGATCTCGTTCTCGTCTCTCTAAACTAAACGAAAGCATGACGTGCAACTGTGGTATGTTTTCTTCAAAATACCGTTTACTTTTTAGCTTTTAATAAAATATTATAAAAATAAAACTTATGATACTTTTAATTCATTAATGAGTAAACATATTTTTTAAGGTAATGTATGGGCTGAGCGACGATTCTTCTTCGTATATTTATTTTCAATTCTATTTCAGAAAAAATTGATGAAATCTAAGAAAAGTCATCTTCAATTCAGGGAGTATTTTTGTTCACACTTGTTTTTAACGGGTTGGTGTTTTGCTTTTCGTTTATTGGATTTTAATAATTCAAGTTATACCATTTTTGCCGATAATAATCTCAATTACGATAATTCCCTACAAAAATCTCAATTATTATAGTATTGGAATTCATTGGACCGCCGTTAATATTTCTCCAACACAGTTAGTTTTTACTGACTAGGCACGTGATGTTGCATCATATGTGGCTTTTTTAATCAATTATTAAACAATAGGGACTATAACTATAATTTTATTAAACCCTCAAACAAAATAGACTATTATTGTAGTTTCATTAAACACACACAATCTGTCTTATCCAGAACGACAGGAGCAAGGAACCGGCAAGCTCTGGCGACATTAGCGACCTCCGACGAAGGGTTATCTCCGGCTTACATGTATAGATCGTCTCTTCCTCTTGCTAATCAAACCCTCAGACGCATTTTCCCCTTCCTTTTCTCATTTGTGGCGGCGAAAAGAACCGATTATTGTAACTTGAATTGTTAAAATCCAATAAACGTGTACTTTTTGTACTATTTTAGTAATGGGTTTTATATTCTTGCAGGCCCTTTTATTAAAATAATATTTACCGTTCAATTTTCTTTTTGTACATAAACACATGGATATCACGTGCATTTCATTTCTTCTTCGATTCCGCCATCGCTTTAATAAGTAAAAACCCTAACTGAACCCTTCCGTGCTTGTAAGTGTGATCGGAAAAATGAATCGGCCGACGAGTTTGCTCGAAGACGCTCTAAGTCTCGACGCCGGCGAATCGAATAGCCGGGGACCCGAAAAAGGGCTTGTGGTTTTAGTGGAGGATTGCGTCGAAACTAGCGGTGCGTTCGTGCTCCACCACCTAATTAAACGGTTTCTTTCTCCTAATCTATCGTCCTCCGATAATGTCGTCCTACTAGTGGCCTTCGCTCAACCTTTTTCTCACTATGACCGGATCCTCCGTAAGATGGTACATACTTGTTATTTCTCTCATATATCTGATCAATTTTTTTTTTTTATAATTAATTTATATATATGTGTGTGTGTGTGTGATTATTGGAGTTACAAATGCATTCATGCTTGTAATTATGATGTTTGACCCTCTACAACATACATGTGCTGTTAGGATTCTTACTCTAAACCTTCTCGATAAGCTGAATTAGCTGATTTATTCAAGAGAAAGTTGATTAGAAATTTACATTAGTGAAATATATATCAAGTTTTGCACTTGAGAAATTGAAGCTGGTAGTTCTGATCACAGAATACAAAAGTTAATGTTAATCTCTTTAGTTCTAAAAATCAGTATAGTTCACACGTTGTATGCTATAAACCAAATGATCAATCTGTCTTTAGTGTTTAGTATTAGTATCCAGAGCTATGGGAGTGACAACTGTATTCATCAATCATGTATAAGACTATTGGAATTGCTGAAAGTGAGACATATAGGATGTATAGTGACAGTGTTTGGGCAGCCCACTGAAACAATTTTAGTGTTCTATTCTACTGTCTTACCAGTTATAATATGTGGGAACAACTTATGTGAGAAACATTAAATAACTAGATCTATTGTTGCCACAGGGTTGCAACTTAGTTGCGCAAAGGGAGAATAAAAGGTTGTTATTTTTTGACATGCTTATGCTGGAATGTCCAGGTGAGAATACCAGGTAACCCATTATTGCTGCTACATGATTCCTCTTTTTGTATGTTAATCTTTTAAAGGTGGTTTAGTATTTGTGCTAACATGTGAGTGAATCTCCATTTTGTAACCAATTTCATAGTTTTAAGATCTGTATTGTTGTGTTACAATTGTCAATAGTTGTCATAGGCTCATAACATATCCATAGTTATTATTTTTTATTTGTTTTTCAGTATAATCATCTTTAAATACCTTGTTTATAGCTCAACGTTAATATACACAATTATTCAACTTTTCTTGTTTCATTATGTTAGAGACTTAGAGCCCTAGTGGCTTGAACTTCGCAAGAAACCTAGTATGCTGGTCGATGGAACCCTAGTTAGATGCCATCACCGTCCGAATGTCAATATCCATCACTTGTATTTTCTGAATCACGTTAATTCGCTGCTTTTGTCTCCTGTTTATCTATTTATCCATCTTTTTCGTCGCACATACTTCGCCAGAATCCTAGCCACCATAGGTGGTGGGTCCCTGTTACTTGTTGAAAGATTCTCGAAAGTAGAACCTTATTTCTATTTCGACTGTGGCTACGGATTCCCTGCGGCTGTCACTACCAAAAACTTAATCTATCCTGCCTCAGCTACCGAGACACTAATCCGGTGCCTTTTGTGACTTGTCTACCGCCTTGGGTCTAACCCGTACTTATTATTGTCAGCAAAACATCCCCATAAATCGAACACACCAGACACAATATTAATTCCAACTAATATAAACTCTTTTTTGTATTATAAAACTCTATACACCCATGATAAACTCATTACGTTAACTCTTATTTATACTAGACTAACTTGCAGACCAAGAGTCCTTTAGCTAGGAAACTAAATCAAATCAAATCAACCTTAATAAACTTACCAAACAAAATAGATAATAAGAACTATAATTAAACTAAATCTTCTTGATTTGCTGCCGCTAAAGATTTCACATGTGAACTAAATTTAGGATTAACTTCCAACAATCCCCCCCTTAATCCTAAATCAGACTTGCTTCTTGTCTAAAGTAGAGCTTGATCATCAACATCTTCAATTACTAGATCTGCTTCTTCCTTCTTTTCTTCCACTTGGCGCACTTGTATGCAATGTGTTGGTGCATTCCACACTCATAGCATATGAACTTGCTCCTCGTTCACTTTGGTATTCATTTGATTGATACCATGACATCTTCCTTGTCCACGATTATCTAAACCTCGTCCTTAGTGATACTGCTCACCATTTCTTGCTTTTTCTTGCCTATCATAATTTGATAACAAAATTTCTCCAGTTCTTCACTTTTTGTTCCGTATTTTAGCTCTTTGTTCATAAGCTTACAACCGGCTACCGCTTCTTCAAAAACCAACGAATATAGACCCGAGTATTGCTTGATTGATGCCACTATTTGCAAATGCTTAGACTGGGTTGGAGTTGAGAAGTTTGAAGTTTCTTATCGCGACTCCATCTTCATGTTTTGATCCAAGGTCACGGAATTTAGCACTATGCCATTGATCTTGCCTGTGAACTCGCGAGCTCGTCTTTTGTCTATAATTTCACTGCTTTTCATATCAATGTGTAACAGCCCAGACCCGTCGCACCAAGATATTGTCCGCTTTGGCAACCGGCATGCCCTCAGGCATCCGCCCCTCACGGATTTAAAACGCGTCTTGGTGGGGGAGGTATCCACACCCTTATAAAGGCATGCTTAGTTCCCCTCCCCACATCTGATACCATCTGTAACAGCCCAGACCCGTCGCACCAAGATATTGTCCGCTTTGGCAACCGGCATGCCCTCAGGCATCCGCCCCTCACGGATTTAAAACGCGTCTTGGTGGGGGAGGTATCCACACCCTTATAAAGGCATGCTTAGTTCCCCTCCCCACCAATGTGGGATGTTACAATCCTCCCCCCTTAGGGACCAGCGTCCTCGCTGGCACACTGGCCGACGACCGGCTCTGATACCATCTGTAACAGCCCAGACCCGTCGCACCAAGATATTGTCCGCTTTGGCAACCGGCATGCCCTCAGGCATCCGCCCCTCACGGATTTAAAACGCGTCTTGGTGGGGGAGGTATCCACACCCTTATAAAGGCATGCTCAGTTCCCCTCCCCACCAATGTGGGATGTTACAATATTGTAACATCCCACATTGGTGGGGAGGAGAACTAAACACCGCTTTATAAGGGTGTGGATACCTTCCCTATCAAGACGCGTTTTAAATCCGTGAGGGGCGGATGCCTGAGGGCATGCCGGCTGCCAAAGCGGACAATATCTTGGTGCGACGGGTCTGGGCTGTTACAGATGGTATCAGAGCCATTCGTCGGCCAGTGTGCCAGCGAGGACGCTGGTCCCCTAAGGGGGGAGGATTGTAACATCCCACATTGGTGGGGAGGGGAACTAAGCATGCCTTTATTAGGGTGTGGATACCTCCCCCATCAAGACGCGTTTTAAATCCGTGAGGGGCGGATGTCTGAGGGCATGCCGACTGCCAAAGCGGACAATATCTTGGTGCGACGGGCCTGGGCTGTTACAGATGGTATCAGAGCCGGTCGTCGGCCAGTGTGCCAGCGAGGACGCTGGTCCCCTGAGGGGGGAGGATTGTAACATCCCACATTGGTGGGGAGGAGAACTAAACACCGCTTTATAAGGGTGTGGATACCTTCCCTATCAAGACGCGTTTTAAATCCGTGAGGGGCGGATGCCTGAGGGCATGCCGGCTGCCAAAGCGGACAATATCTTGGTGCGACGGGTCTGGGCTGTTACACAATGCTTCCAGTTCACTTTTTTAGAGTTTGTAAGCATGCCTTTTGCACTCTTTCAGCTTCTAAATAGCCAATGTGGATTGAATCCCCAACTTCTTTGCATCCTTGTACTTTACCACCTATAGTAAAACCTCTTTTGTCAAAAGTCCATAGTGCGCGCGTAGACACAGCCCAGCGCAACTTTGTTGTTGCCTTGCTTAAAAAGCCCCAATTTTAGTCCCTCTGGCGCATTTTCAGGCAAAGTTCCAGCTAAATTTTGGCCAAAAATCATGTGAACAGGTCTGAAACAATTACACTAGCCCTAAACAAGCTTGGAATCAAACTAAAAAAAGCTAAACTAGCTCATAACAGGCCTAAAGCATGTCTTCAACCACTAAAAATGTTATTTTATATACCATGCATCTTGTTAAAAAAGTCCTTGCTTTTTAAGTGAGTCTGCCCTCAAAAACTATGAGCGAATATCCATGGGCAAGGTTTGAAAGAGAGTGCACTTTCCATTAGACCAGTCTTATATATTTATATAGAAATATTCCATCTGTTGATCTCTTTTTTCACATATGAATATATTTTCTTCAAGTGATTTGGGTTTCACATGTGGATGATAGATGATGGGGTTGAAGATGGATTAATTGCCTTTTATGGGAACATTCAGAAAGCTGTTGAAGTTAATTCCTCAAACAAGAATATCACAATTATGATTGATGATATTTCCCTTCTGGAAGTTGCTACTAATGGTTCTACAAAAGATGTCCTGAATTTTATGCATTACTGCCATACATTAAAGACACAGTTTGTAAGAGACCATTTGATCTTGTTCCTTTTTCTTTCCATTGATCTTCATTTAAGAAAAATAACTATGTCGATTTGAATGTTTCAACTTATTATAGGGTTGTACAATAATTAAGATTCTTCATGAGGACATTTATTCTAGTGGAGATGGATTTACCTTTCCTTTACAAATGGAGTACCTGGCTGACATCACTATAAAAGCACAGCCTTTGATAACTGGTTTGGCAGAAGATGTTCATGGGCAGGTACTTGACCCGTTTCCTTTTTTTGCTAACCTTTTTTTTAATTATACCCATTTGACTCTTAACAAAGTATAATCCAGAATTCCAGATTAACTCATTCTCGTGAAAATGGGTTAAAAGTTGTACCCTGTTAAAATAAGTGTCCACTATAATATTTCACTATAAATTGTCATCATGCAGTTGACCGTATTAAACAAGGGAACGATTGATGGATTTAGGAACTCAAAGGGTAAGATACACAATTTCCATTACAAGATCAAGGAAAACAGTGTTGATTATTTCTATCCAGGGAGTAGATCATGAAAAGATGCACCATTCTGGTCAAGGTATTCTTGGTTATTGCATGTAAGCTCATTACATAAACTTTACCTGCAATGAATTCTGAATCCAAAATATCTAAATGGATTTTTTGTAATAGTTTTGCATTTGAGTTGCAGAAATCGTCAAATGATTTGTATTTTTTTATTTAGGTTACAGTGGATTTGATATTGCAATTGCTTTTAGAATTTCAGATGTTTAAAGTATATTTTGCATTAAATTTGATGCTTTTCCAGTAAGAGTTATATTTCTATGGTTTGTCTATGGGATAAGCACTCATGTTACTCTTAACCACTTAAAGGGGGTACCTGACTCAACCGGGTCGGGAAATCTTGCTGGGCTCTAAATATATTTTGGTTAATTTTATATCACATCACAAATAATAAAATTCTTGCACTTGTAGTATTTGAACCCCTATCATGCTACTAGACTATAAGGCCATGGGCTTGCAGACTTTAATGATGGGTATGTTCACATGTAGTCTGCAAGTTTTATCCTTATATGGAGTTGGATTTAACAATATGTTGAGTAGATGTTCATGAATGTTTCCATGGTAACTTTTGTTGGATGATACAAATTGGTTTTTTGAACTAGAGGGGTATTGCAACTCGTACAAGAAAAATAGATTAGTTTTGGTTATATTTGAAGGAAAACTTCATTAAAGGGTTGTATATTTTGCATCAAGTTAACTTGTTTCCTTCGGGTTTCACCTATGCCATTGATCCAAGGAGACGTTTTGTGCTAACTCTTATTCCGCATGAGCAAGTTTCGTTGGAGGAAGATAGAAAATAGATTTGGGAATTGAGATAATTGGGATGGAGACCATTGAACACAACATTAGCTAGAAAATGTCTTGGTTTTGTTTAGATTAGATTTGATGACGGTATATGTAACCTAGAAAATCATGTTTATGCCAACAATATGTTTGTAATAGTCTTTGTTTAAAAAATGAAGGTGCTTTAGAGGCGGTTAGATGCATGTTTTCTATTAAAAAGCATCACTTAGGCTGATCGTAATGGGCGGTTTACTTAGGCTGATCGTAATGGGCGGTTTACAGGTATTTTTTGGGCCTAAAACGCCCCATAGCGCCCCACCCACCACTAGAGGTGTACAAAACCGGTTTTTTTTTTCAAACCGGTTCGGGTTGTAAACCGAAACCGGTTTGGTCAACTTTGGTCAAAACCGGTTTGAACAAAATCGGTTCGGGTTACAAACCGGTTTGAAGCAACAAAACCTTAAACCTATAGAACTGAATCGGGTCAGTTTGAAATCGGTTTGGGTTGAATCGGTTTGTAAAAAAAACCTTTTTTTTTTTTTGCTTTTTTTAATTCCTCAAATAATCAACTAAGCAAAAACTTAAGGCTTGATATAAGAGAAAAAAGTTGGCCATAAGTACAAGACTAAAAATTTAAAGCTTGCAAGTATTAGTAGAACAAAAAATGTACTACTTCTATTTGTATTGGAATTACAGCTAATAACATTTAAGTGATTACGGGTTAATTGGAATTAATAATAAACTGGTTTCTAAAGCGGTTCCGGACCGGTTTCTAAACCGGTTCCAAATCGGTTTCAAAGACAACCCGGTTTGAAACCGGTTCGCTAAATGAGAATGCCAAATCGATGGGGAACTGCCAGTTTATACTTGAACCGAATCGGTTTTCTTAAAACTGGTTTTTATCTCGAACCGGTTTTGATTTTTATACAGGTTCGGTTTGTAAACCGGTTTTTATGTACACCTCTACCCACCACCCCCCGGGGCGCTATGGGCAAAAAATGACGATGAGGCGTTGTGTACAAAGCGCCGGAGGAGGGGAAAAATGATGGCGTTTTCTACCTTTTTTATTCTTTTGTTTCAATATTTTATATTCCATATTCCAAAATAAACAATAAACAAACAACATATATTCTAAAATTCAACAAACGAGTTATAACATATATAAGCTGATTAAAAAAAATAATCCAAAAACCGATCTCACACGAGCCCGTAGTTTTCGAGCTGCATTCGTGTCCGCAGGTCGTACAGGCATGAGCCCAAAATTTTCGAACCAAATTGCCATTTTTGCACCCCCCCCCCCCCCGCGCGCGAGGGTAGTAGCCAGAGTAAAACATACCAACAACAATCTCAATTTACACTTCTATTTTCTACACTCTAAACAACAATCTCAACGTGGGACAAGTGTTACATTTTATTTTATTTTATCTTGTATTTTTTTTATATTTAGTGTGTTATTTTATTAAATAAAATAGTAGTTAATATAAGTTACCTTATTTTGAATTAAAAAAATAATGATGGAGCAATGATTGGGAGGGGCTTCATGGGCTTCATGGGCTTCATGACTACACCACTTAATCCCATAAAGCCCCTTGCCACGTCATCCGCCACATGGCGAAAAACGCCCAAGGGAGGGACTTTATGATTACACTTAGCCTTAAAAGATAAAAAATAAAAACCACATATAAATGGAAGGGTAGTAGTTATTTTTGAGGTTCTATTATTGCAACCAAGTCTGTCCAGCCTCTTAAGAAGACCTTCAAAGATATATAACACTTCAAGTCAAACAATTTCTTGAAGCAGATTTCTTCTCAGACAGAGTGACTATTTTGTATTTTCTTTTGTGATCGTTTTATAGTTATCAAGTTGACTTGAATTCTTCATCTTGTTTAGTTCATAGTCGGTCCCTGACATAAGCTATTCTATTTTGACACCACTTTCTGTGTGTGTTATAGTGTGCGCCCTTGTTACGTGTAAACCTATTGATTGATTATAAGAAGAAGAACCAAAGAGAGGAAGAGAATTACTCAAATCATCGATCCCCCTTCATTACGTTCATTCTGTGTTTAAGTACAAAGACTACTAACCTAACTATTATTACAAAGATACCCCTACACTTTATCACAATTACATTTAATCCCTACACTATTTGATATGTAACAGCCTTGGACGGTAGATATGTGTCCGGGAGCATCAACTTTCATTCTTGTTTATTGGAAGTCTTTTAGCATGGTAGAAGAATGGTAACGACAGGCCCACATATACTTTACAGTCGAATGATCAAGGCAATACACCCAATTCGAGAGTGGGATGGCTCTCTAGGTTACAATACGACTGACTATATGATAATTCAAAAACCTCTTCTAAACATTCTAAATGAAACATATTTAAGCCACTGTAGACCAAACTGCTCAAGGAAACTGCCATACCACCTCATAATAATCTGGCATTACTAGTTGACCAAGTCTTGGGTCAGATAATGTGTCTAGCTTATGAATTGGATCAGACCCTGACCCTGGATCAATTAATTTAATTGGTCCAGTAGCTAGTAGCTCAAGTGGATCACAACACAGAATTAGTCGTATTAAAAAGCATTCTTACATCATGACATAAAACCGCACCTGCTTCACCTTGTGCACTTGCTTTCCATGACTAGGCACACATTTATGAAGACCCTTGAACCGTTCATGCAGCCCCCCCCCCCCCCCCCCCCCCCCACCCACCCACCAACCACCAATCTGGTTAGTGTATTGAGGTATCTCAAACCACAATAGGTTTAGACATCTTCTATTACGACCAGGGTCATTGTCATGAGGGCGCTTTTACTAAGGAGGGAGATGGATGGATATCAAGATTTTCAGACGAAAATGCCCACCCACGTTGTCCTATTTCACGACAATCTACTACTTGATATATACTGATATTTTTCCATATACTTTTACATATCGATTACTCACTCAAGCCATGCCAAAATGGTTGATCCTGAACTGCTCCTCATCAAGTGGAATGGTTGAAACAGGTTTTAAAATATTTGTTTTTAGATAAGTCGCCTGAACACTGAATTTGGTTCGTAAACATTGCACCAAACACAAACTAAAAGCTCAGAAACATGTAATAAGATGATCAAAGCAACTTGCTCCAATAAAAAGATAAACTTGGACAAAAGTTCAAGAACATAAAAGCAACACGTTGCTTAGAAAGCTTCTCTAGAAAACAACTTCCTAGAATCGAACCATATCTAAGCAAACTGCAAAAACATTATTTCGAGAATTCTTGGACAGAAAAAAAAACTTACTGCTAGCAACGGGGGACTATGTTTTAATTGATGAAGATTCGGTTGAATTTCCTCCTCCTATAATCGTTCATTGCATCCCCACGTTTCTTGAAATGTACCCTTCATTATACCCTTCATATCTAAACGACCGCTAATTTTTACTTATTTGATATCAAAGACAAAGTCAAAGTCACCCGTTATGAATCTGCATCCTCATTATTGACCCCTTTAGCTCCATGTCTAACAAACTGCCCACGAACACGTGGTCTCTGTTCTGCTAGCTTTTGTCTGCTCTGGTATCTCACCTTCAAAACCCACCAAAGAAAATAGATTACTTTCATTGTTAAGCGGATGTTTGGATTCTCGTTTTGGAACTGTTATCTGTTCGTCTCACAACTTGAGATCACGATAATCAGTATTCAAGTATTTGGATGAACAGACTATGCTTTTGATCAGTTTTTTATTTTTTATCTTTAATTGATCCCGTTATGAAAGAAAGTGAATACCTTTTTCTCAAAGCATCTTTCTTTTCTCTTCTGACGGAATTTAATTAGGGCAGCCTCACGCTGAGCTAAGCGGTCTTGATCAACACCACTTCCGCTCCCGCTCCCGCTTCCATCTCCGCCATTGAATTTTTTAGGAACGGCATTATCTTTTTCAATCTTACCACCTTCAACTACTGGAGCAGAGCCGCTTCCCTTTTGACAACTTTCACCATTTTCACCATTGCTCTTGTTATTACTCCCTGATGCACTACCATAATTAGCAGCATTTCCTTCTGCTGAAGCAGTCAAGATGTTGGACACCATGTTTCTTAAAGATCCATCATCAGGATTCACCATCTTCTGTTGCTCTAGTTTATGGACATGGTGGTGATGGTGGTGGTAGTGGTGGTAATGGTGGCGGACTTGAACCTGCTGCTGGACAGCCGCCTTTGGTTGTGCTACAGTGGTCTTAACCGCATCCCCCTCAGTAGCACAAGGGATGAGTGGTTGCAGGGTGGAAATATGGTGGTCGTGAACAACAATCGTGGAATTATTGGGAGGTGGTTTGTCATCCGGTTTGGTTGCGAAAGCATTGTTGGTGGTGGACCCCATATCGTCACTACCATTGGAACGATGATTGGGTGTCCCATTTGAATTAGATAGTATGTTATTTGGTTTTGCTGCTTCTGAGCTTATACGAGGGAGTGAGCAACTGTCCACATTCCCAGTTGGGGTCTGATTAATGTTTGATACCATATTGTACCTGCATAACAATGATCATTACACCGTCAAAAAAACAGTCTCCAAACAAATAACTAGAAGAGTCAACTGCAAACAATTTAGGGTTGATTTATTTTGGCAGCTAATTATCCGAATACAGTGATAAGAAGCCACAATAACTGGTCTAAAGTTTGAATGAATGAATTCTGCTTCTGATTATAGGATTATTTAGGGATTAAATTATCAGTTAGGCTGCAAGGATTGGATAATCAGAAATCATTGGGAGACCTCTCACTGTCCATACTTAACTTCAAGCAGCAGAAGCACATCCAAACACTTATCACTTTCAAAAAACATGTCAAAACACCCATTCCTTACGAATGAGTTGATTTGTGTTGTGTTTTAACAAAGAGTAAAATGTCTAAAAAATTAGCTAACTGGGACACGTGTTGAATGGATCGAAAGTCGCCTAGAGTGTACTTTTAATGCATAAACCTCTTAAACCACCTTTATAAAAAAACTACATATGTATTGTAGTAATACATTATTAGCAATCACATATATATAAATTTATTAATAAAAGTAAATTAAAATTCTTGGAGAAAAAACCGCTTGCAGGTCAACCCTCACCCAACCTGTTTCGACTCATACAAAAATAGCCATTTTGATCCACACCCAATTTAACCCATTACCTACCTGCCTAACAACATTATCCACTTACACACACAACATACCTTGAGAAGGCTGAAACACCGGAATGCCGTAAGACATTTCGCTCTTGGGCGCTAGCATCAGCATCCTCCACATCTCTTGGTCTCTTCAAACTGAGTTCAAGAGCAGGTGATTCCTTAGAATAATTATCTTCGGTATTAATGTTTTCAAGCAGTTGGTTTGCTTTTAAAGCTTCCTTATGCGCATTAAGAGGTTCGGTCCTCGATGGACCGTTTTCACAACCAAGTTGCATACTGATATCCAACTTATCACCCACTTTCTTCATGTTTGATTCAGAAAACTTGTCCATCTTCTTCTTGTTTGGGTTTTCAACCTCAGAGCTAGCACTTTTAGGGACTCCAATCATCAAGTCTTTACCCATTTCAATAATTTCTACAAAAGAAAACCAGAAATATTAACAAAATTACAGAGGCAGTAATATCAACTGATTTGCTTATAAATGAGTATATTTGTGTTATGCTTTGTATATAGAAAGATCAAATGGGTTAAGCCAAAGGATATAACTTAAAAGGAAAGCTGGTCAAATGGTTGAAAGTCGCCCAAAGATTACTCAAATACATAAAAGACTCATAAATCATTTTTTAAAGATTTTATTTAAGAATTCAAAAAAATTGTGTTTGCGGTATGCGCTTCAAGAATTGCCTGTTTGAGCAATGGCCGAACCACACTGGAGCAACCAGATCAGTAAGCTAGATAGCTGAGTTGGTTTGGCGACAAAGTGAAAAGCCAAAGGTCATGTGTTCAATTCTGGGTCATTTTGTTTTAGTTTTCGTAACTTTCTTGTGATCTGTTTACTCTCGTACTATATTTATGAGACAGAAATTCAAGTTTGTGATCATAAAAATTTATCATCAACTTTCCAGAAAAACAAAAACAAAAAAACAAAAATAAAACTATAATTTGGTTTAGCCGTTTCAAAATTTGTGGAACCCCAAATGTAACCTTCAATATGGTTTAAGCAAAACCTTCAAGCCTAAATTTGGCCTATTTTTCCGGTTAAATTCTATAAGCAAAACAAAAGGATGTGGGGAAACTGGAAAGTAGTGACTTTGGTAATTCTAGAGGTGATAATTTACTTATAAACGGTCTATTTAGGTTATATTTTATCGCTAACAAGTGAAGTTGACAAAGTAAATAAAAGTTGATAAATAGGCCGATTTAAAGTTATCCCGCGCGGGGTGGCAGTGGAAGGTGGGGGGTTTGACACATTATCCAACCCACCCAATCACTGTCACCTCTACACCATTATAATGCATTTGCTTGATAATCAACTTCCCTTCTATATGTTCCAATTGTTGATAAAGAAAATTTGGGTTCATTACCAATTTGGCAAACTTATCCCAAATTCAAGCATAAAAATATAATGAAACCAAATTGCTTACATGTCATGCTAGAGAAGAAAAAGAAAGAAGTTCGACTGGAAAAATGGAGATGGATATATTTTTAAACCAGCTAAAGTTGCTGTATCTTGTTAAACCAACAAATTATCCACAATACATCTGACTTGACTATTTTGTTAATTAACTCAAAAATTGAAGTTATACCTAGTTTAGATGTTTCAGGCCTTGCAACTTGAGCTGAAGTGCTATCATGAGGATTTGGTACCTTCTCCCACAAAGAATTTGCTTGGGAGCTATCAACTTCTACAACCTTCTTTGGCCAAGAACTCTGAATAAAACAGTGTAACTAAGTGAGATCTTAGCTAATTGAATCTCTTCTTATACAAAATCAGCAAAATTCTTTGTATGAAGCAGTATTTGAGGTACCTCATATGGTAAATAGTGCTTAAGAAAGAAACTAGAGGTGGCCAATTTGACCCATTTACTGATAAATGGTTCGATCTAGGTTATGTTTGATTTAAAATAGGTCGAAATGAAAAAATTAGCTAAAAGGGGAACGGATCAAATGGGTTGTAAGGTGCCCGGCGTTTATTATAATGCCGACAACCTCCTAAATCTTTTTTCAAAGATTTAAATTAATATGGTAAAAATATATTGTTTTCCAATCATAACTAATGAAATAGTTATTTACAAGAAAGGAGATTGAAGGCAAACACAACTCGAACTGGCTCCTTTTCACTTATACTAAAATACTTATTTCAGACCTAATTCCTATTTACCAGTTACCCACCTAGCCCATCTCGCATTCTTGCCATCTCTACAGACGACAAGACCTTTAGCACTATAAACAGATTAAAATTTAAGAATAAATGCTTTGATTTTTCATTCATTAAATTGCAAAATTACCTGAGTTCCACTTCCATTGTCGCTCCCACCCTTAGCATTCAACTCTATACTGACACCATCGTCTTCATTACTGATGTCGCGGCCATCATCAGACTCCTCTATGCTTCTTGATTTAGTAGATTTATGATCCCGAATACCACTCTCACTTCCACTCCCGCTACCGCTTGACTGCTTAAAAGATGAGAAGTTAAAGCAAAACAAAAGACATATATTTTAGATTATTGGTGATTTTTTTTTCAAATTCCATATGGACAGATGAGCATATTGGAGCTCAAATCCAGTACACTCTACCCCACAATAATTTAACATACGAAATCAGAACACACCTGAAGCCGAAGTCCAAAACTTGTCGGTTTATAATGACACATAAACCATAATACAACTAAATTAACTCACACTGTGACATTTCCTCCATACATGCTGCCATAGGGTTTTTAGCTCATTCTTTCGAATAGGCTTGACTAAAAAGTCAACTGCACCTTTGGATAAACAATTAAAGACTATACCCATTGAGTCATCGGATGACATCACTGCATGGTAAACTCATTAAGTACAACACTTCAAAATATGAGAACCTTATAAAGCTTAAATTTTATAATATCGTAAGAATTTTGAGGAGAAGTGGAAAGATACACTCACTTATCACTGGGATATTCTTGCGAGTAACATGGTTCATTATCTTGTATAAGAGTCCAATACCCGATAAATATGGCATGACTACCTCAGTTAAAACAAGATCAATTTCCTTGTTTAGATCAGTCAACAGTTTCCATGCTTCTAGACCGTTTGCTACAGCCGTAACTGAAAATAAATAATTAGCATTTGGTTAACATGAATTGAAGAAACAAAAAATGTAGTAATAAATTGATCAAGAAGGTGAGTAACATGTATATAGTATGTAAACCATGCTTATTTTTCTTGAATAAGTCTACCTAGAGAATATACGCACATGGGGAATTTTGGTTCTTTTTAGATAAAAAGTATGAAAATAAGACTTACAAAACTAAATGGCGGGACTAGAAATATAAGGGCTAAACTTGCATCGTAGAGAAAGATAATTGAGGCAAGATAAGACAAGGGATTCTTTTTCCTAAATAACTAGGCTAATATGAAAAAACAAAGTACAAGCAAAAGCAAGATAAGACTTCAGCTGATTTAGGTTTTTTCATGAGATGTTTTTCTTGTTATTGTTTCATTTCAGACTTGTATGAATTCAATTATGAATACACACACACATGTAAGGACATCTACATATCCTTATTATCTTAAGAGCCTAGAAATCCAATCATCAACATAACATGCATCCATATCAAGAAATCTAATAACAGATAACGTAGGATTTAACCATGAATATGAAGTTCCTTTTCCTTTAAAGAATTAGAAACTTGCAAGAATTGTTACACTCTCAAATGATACAGGTGAACTTTGAAGATTAAATGATTGCAATAAATGGTGGTGGATAACTCCGGGGACCTTTTTTTGGGTGTAAGGCTTAAGTATGAAGACCTGATTGTTAGAAGGCAGTATTTGTCGATATGGCCCCACAAAATGTTAAACAATAGAAAGACTTGGGTAACTACAAGGAAGAGTTTTGTAGTACTGTAGCCCAAGTCACAGTTATCACAGAGGACGAAAATACATATATAGCATGTCCTGGGTTAATTTGATAAACGGACAGTTTGAGTAAATACATGAAAAGAAACATTTGGATCAACACTATAGAAACAAACAAACAAACGTACCGAGTATAATCCCACTCATAGCAGAGCTATTGGTAGGATCAACACTATAGAAGGTTTGCCATTTATTTTACATGTTATATGTACCAAATTTGGCAAATTAATTAGTTATATAAACCTTCATAGCCGCAATTACGGAGGAGAGCACTAACAACATGACGAGTTGAATCATCATTTTCAACTAGAAGAACCTTGAGAGACCTAAGAGGCAGAAAGCTCTCCCATTGTACCACGGGCCCTTGAGGTTGTTGATGCTGTCTATGCAGAGCACCATGGGCCTGGCCCAACTCTTTGGGTCTAGTACTATTTACATCTTCATTAATTCTTGACTCCTCTTCTTCAGACATCCCTTGTCCGTCAAAGGGGGTTCCATTTCTCCCTTCCTTAAGGTCAACCCGGTTATGGTGGTTAAGTTCTGCCAACCCTTTAGGTGCTGGAACATTCTTGCTCACCCCAACACTCCTCATCAACAATATTCAAATAAAGTTTGAGATATTAAGACGAGTTCTTTTTTGTTTGAAAAGTGGCACATAATGATCTTCACCAAGTAAAGGATTGTTTTTGAGAAACTCTTCTAATAGCCCTACATAAACACATAATCGAATTAGAAAGCATATAAAAATCCATCTAAAACCATAGTTGCATAATGGAAGAGAAGTAATTAGTAAGATTGAGAAAAAAGACCACTAATACACAGTAAATACGTACAGATTTCATCATCAAACTACATAAAGAAAGAACTATCTTACAGCATACTTTGATCTTTCTCAAAAGACACATCCACTAACCTTCTCAAAATAAATCAAAATCTCCAAAAGAAGAAATAGCCATTTTAAGTTTAGATGACACTTTAAGCAACTAATTCATGATAATTACGAAGAAAATGTGTGGATCAAACGATCCAGCCCAAATAAGGTTCATACAAATTTCATTAACAAACTACATAAAAACTCAACAATCACCAGATTTCCCTAATATTCACAACTTCAATCTACAGAAAAAACCATATTTTCTCCAAGTAAGAAAAAGGTTAAGCAAAATCAAGCCTAGGAAAATAGTTTATAGCTTCCATGGCACTTTAAGCAATTAAATCTATATTAATTACAAAATAACAAACCCCAATACTCATCTGAGATGCATAGAAGTTCATCATGAATCCAAAACCCCAACCAATTTTAGAAACACGAAACACATCTCAAATCATCCACCCACCCATTTCATCAACATTAAACGATTTCTCAGTAACAAAAACCTATGAACTCACATCAAGCATCCATGATATTTCAACCAGAATCAGTTATTTATGAATAATCAAATTACCGTGAATACCGGAGACACAGAGGACAGAAGTTTGACTCGAAGCTCAAATCCGCAAAATCAGGTGAGATCCTCCACACAAAATCAGCACCTTACAGCCAATCAGAAAGTTGAGATTCGATTGATTTGTGGATGAATCGATTTGGAAAATATCATCACAGATGAAGATTTATATATAGGGTTTGTTAGGCTGTGTTGAAAAGTAAAAAGGAGTTTGCAATCAACTGGTGGCTGATGAGAAAGAGATTGTGGAGGAAGATATTATATTCGCTGCGGTGACATGGATATATTGAGGGACAGGAAGGCGACACGTCATGCAACACGTAGGATGCCACGTAGGATAGAGGAGGGGAGATCAATATACGGGCTGAGAGTTGTTTTGGGGCGGATCGCGGATCATTTTAGATCCGATTTGTGTGGAAACGTGGTGCGCTGTGAGGCCAGTTAAAGGTTCGTGCTACTTTAATAAGTCTGTGGGACCCGCCAAGCTAACAGAGAGATAACGAGATCGCCCTTTTCCGTTAGTTTAGTTGGAAAAACCCGTGACTATTTAATACCCCTGAAATTATTATAGCGTCTAGAAGAACTTTAACGCCGTTAACATCCACGATAGATCATAGAATAATATATTAAGTTTTTTTCTTTTAATACGGCTAAACATTAGGGTCATTAAATTGATCCAAGCGAAGGTCCATTTTTCGTTTCGTTTCGTTTTCACAAAATCTAGTAAGATATTAATACTCGTACTCGGTTCTCTTTATAATCGAGCGGATTTGGTATGGTTTTGGTTTTGGACCTCCAATTTGAAAAAAATCTTATATACGCATTATTTGGTTTGAGTTTTATATAATCTGATAACCATAATAACGACTCCTGTAATTAGGGATTAGGTCTGACGATTTGGTAATGGCGGTGAATGTTGCGGTTGCGATGAATTTAGGAATTGGAACACTTGACAAAAATCACAATTGACGTTGATCATCGAGCAGTCGGCGATAAAGAAAATGTTGGCAGCCATCAAAAAAACAACCGAGCGTTGACAAGAAAATCATTTCAAGCCTAGATTATCGAGAAGGATAATTTATAATATGAACTTTAAAAATAGCTCTTGGATTTTTAGTTGGTTGAACCATCGATCAAAACATAATTGCGCCCCTAAAATAGATATAAGACGGACTACAGTTTGACACATTTATCATCATCGAAGTTGCGACAGCAACTAGTACGTTATAGATACAAGTTTAGTGAATATTCTAGCTGTTTTGTAGATATGAAGTAGACCATGGAGCATAAGATTTATCACCAAATATTGCGCGCTAGAATACCCAGTGTGTGTGTGTGAGAGAGAGTATATATCTATCCATGAGAGTTTTACATTATTTCTCTTAACTTGTGTTGCTCAAAATTTAGTAATTAACAACTAAGACAACATCTTAATTTAATAATATATTATCAACCAAGGTATTAAACGTACGTTTCAACATCTTAGTTAATGAGCTAGGTTTCTTTTTGAGCAACATGTAGGAGCAAGTTCTTCCCTTTACTGGCAGGTAACCCGAAGCTCAGTGGTAACCCATGCATGACCCGCATAATCAATTTAATAGGAAGCTGCTT
Organism: Deinandra increscens subsp. villosa; assembly: GCA_039602395.1. Lineage (NCBI taxonomy): Eukaryota > Viridiplantae > Streptophyta > Magnoliopsida > Asterales > Asteraceae > Deinandra > Deinandra increscens. The sequence goes on from JBCNJP010000018.1 coordinate 27,666,739, forward strand.
CACCCAGAGCTAGAATATTATTTGGTAGGTAGTATATATCTCACTTGATTTCACTTACTATTAGAATTAGAATAGGTACGTGTTGATCTCTTTACGTATGTAAATATATATTTTCGATCTTCTCTATTCTATACTATATATATATATATATATATATATATATATATATATATAGGGGAGGGTTAAAATAGAAACCTTGTTAAGTGAAGGAAACCAAAGAATCCCAAATGAAAGGTCCTCCTTGCTCCACATCATCATTTTCTACCTTTTTTGTCTTATACCAAAGAAGGGCATAATAGTCATTGTGTCATCTTTTTTGTCTTATTAAAAAGAAAATTCTGACATGACAAGAGACTTTAGTGCTTTTCTCTCTCATCTCACCTCTTTCCTCTAGTACTTTATATATAATTAATAGTTTCTCTCACTTAATTTATTAATATTTCAATACATTTGCTTTTTCGTTTTTATACATTAATAAAAATCTGTAGAGATTTGTTTTTACTTTTACTTTTTTCTCTACTATATTTTAATTTCTTTTTTCGGTTTTTTAATCATCAGATATGAAATGTTACATACGTAACTTTTTTGGGTCTGCTGTAAACAAGAAATTGACAAAATATATTTTATTAATTTATAAGAAAACATTACAATCAATATTAAATGTAACAAAATGTTTCATACGAACTAAAATTTTTAAAAATATAACAATCTAACAAAAAACATATAAAAGTTATTTACGCTTCCATTCTTGGTAATCATTTTCATCTTTAATGCAAAAATCCATTCATCTACGAAGACAAATAAATTCATCAGTTCATATATGTAAAATGTTACACATGTTATATTGATAAAAATCAATAAACAAGTTTATTTAAGCTATTCATGTAACAACTCTTAACATATGTAACGTTACAAATGTTATGTAGCAAAATAGAGAAGCAAGTTTTTTTAAGGCTCGAATGTAACATTTTGTAATATATGTAACGTTACATGTGTTATATAGACAAAAATTAGAAAACAAGCTTATTTGAGTTACGCATGTAGCAACTTGTAAGATATGTAACAACTTGTTTCATATGTAAGATTACACATGTTACATAGTCAAAATCAGAAAACAAGTTTATTTGAGTTACGCATATAAAAACTTGTAACATATGTAACAACTTGTTTCATATGTAACATTACACTTGTTATATTGAAAAAAAATCAAGAAGCAAGTTTATTCGAGCCTCGAATGTAACAGTTTATAACATATGTAACGTTACATGAGTTATATATACAAAAATCAAGAAACAAGTTTATTTGAGCTACGCATGTAACATCCTGTAACATATGTAACATTGAATTTGTTATACAGACAAAAATCAAGAAATAAATATATTTGAGCTACGCATGTAACAAATTATAACATATGTAACAATACATGTGTTGTATAGATAAAAATCATGAAATAAGTTTATTTGAGGTAGGCATGTAACAAATTGTAACTTATATAACTTTACACATGTTATATAGACAAAAATTAGAAAACAAGCTTATTTGAGTTACGCATGTAACAACTTGTAAGATATGTAACAACTTGTTTCATATGTAACATTACACATGTTACATAGTCAAAATCAGAAAACAAGTTTATTTGAGTTACGCATATAAAAACTTGTAACATATGTAACAACTTGTTTCATATGTAACATTACACTTGTTATATTAAAAAAAATCAAGAAGCAAGTTTATTCGAGCCTCGAATGTAACAATTTATAACATATGTAACGTTACATGAGTTATATATACAAAAATCAAGAAACAAGTTTATTTGAGCTACGCATGTAACATCCTGTAACATATGTAACATTGTATTTGTTATATAGACAAAAATCAAGAAATAAATATATTTGAGCTACGCATGTAACAAATTATAACATATGCAACAATACATGTGTTGTATAGATAAAAATCATGAAATAAGTTTATTTGAGGTAGGCATGTAACAAATTGTAACTTATATAACTTTACACATGTTATATAGACAAAAATTAGAAAACAAGTTTATTTAAGTTACGCATGTAACAACTTGTAAGATATGTAACAACTTTTTTCATATGTAATATTACACATGTTACATAGTCAAAATCAGAAAACAAGTTTATTTGAGTTACGCATATAAAAACTCGTAACATATGTAACAACTTGTTTCATATGTAACATTACACTTGTTATATTGAAAAAAAATCAAGAAGCAAGTTTATTTGAGCCTCGAATGTAATAGTTTATAACATATGTAACGTTACATGAATTATATATACAAAAATCAAGAAACAAGTTTATTTGAGCTACGCATGTAACATCCTGTAACATATGTAACATTGTATTTGTTATACAGACAAAAATCAAGAAATAAATATATTTGAGCTACGCCATGTAACAAATTACAACATATGTAACAATACATGTGTTGTATAGATAAAAATCATGAAATAAGTTTATTTGAGGTAGGCATGTAACAAATTGTAACTTATATAACTTTACACATGTAATATTGACAAAAATCAAGAAACATGTTTACTTGAGTCACACATGTAACAACTTGTATATAGACAAATATAAAAAAAACATAAAACAAGTTACATTTGTAACAAAAGACAAGTTACATATGTAACATCAAACATGCTACATATTGTAATAGCAAACATGTTACATACGCATGTAACATATGTAACATTATATTTGTTATACATACCAAAATCAAAGAAATAAATATATTTGAGCTACATATGAAACAATACATGTGTAACAAATAAAAATGACATGCCGTATATTGTGAGATATTCATAGTTTAAATAATAAATAAATTATTTTATGATAATATATATAACAAAAACAAAAAACATTATTAAAAGTCAATATGAAATGGGTTTCTTAACCCATAAACAATATGAAATTTACTTTGTATTAAAAGTCAATATTATTAGCATTGCACTATGTAATAGTGATAATCGACTTTCTAAAAATTGAAACCCACAAACAACAAAATACATTGAAGTGTGCCAAAAATTGATAATTATTGTGATGTCTTGGTGACATCATCACATCACCATCATCTTCCTCAAATTGGCTCCTAGTTTAAAAACCCTAAAAAACTTCAGGGATATCACTTACCAAAGAGTTCCAGCTAGGCAATTTCTTTGGAGCAATTGTTTCTTTCTTCTTCGCCGGTGCTCATGAGAGCTCGAGAGCATGAGGGTGTAGTTATGGCGGCAATGCGGCAGTAGATCTGAAAGGGGTGGTGGTGGTTGTATTCGTTGACGGAGTAGGAATTGCATATACGGGGGTCGACGGTTAGCGCCGGTGGTCACAAACCACCACCTAAACCCTAGCCGCCGCTAGGAGAGAAAGAGAGGTACCGCCGCCCGTGTGGTTGTTCCCGAGTGGCGCGATGACAGCGGTGGTGGGTTTATAAGATTGGTGGTGGTGATGCACGAACATCGACGGGGCGGAGCACAACGGATGGAGATGGTGGCGAAAGTGAAGATCTAAGAATGAGAAAGTTTGAATGGAGATGAAAGTAGAGATCTAAAAATACGAAAGTTTGAATGGAGATGCGATCTGAAAAATGAAAAATGGAGATGAAGAAAGCTTGAATAAAGGGATGGGGAAGTGATTGGAAGTGATGGGATAGTACAAGGGTCAGTTAAAGTACATTCATAGATTGGGAAACACAAAAACACTATACCCATACTACCCTTCTTGCATATATGTCAAATGTTTTATTAATTAAAACTAATAAAAAATATAGGATTAAATGTGAGTCATAGGATCAACAAGATCAATGGTTAAGATTGGGGTTCCATGGATTCCCCCACTCAAGAGGGTTTCCATTTTACCCTTTCTCTCTCTATATATATATATATATATATATATATATATATATACACTAGTTTTTGATACCCGTGCGACGCACGGGTGGTTTTTAAAAAATAAATCCAACAATTTAAATATTATAATAAATGTAATTCGATAATTGAAGTCCGTGCATCGTACGGCGGTATTTAAAAAAAATCAAAACTAAAATGTACTAATGATTCTTTATATCATCTAAGAAATTTTTTTATTAGAAATATTCAGTTAAAAGTTTCAATGATTCTTCTACAATGAGCCAGTTTCACTTCCTAGTAAAATATAAAAATGATATAAACATTAGTATAATCTCTAAAACTTAAGAGAAAATTAAAGTTTATATCATACCCTTCTTCAATTATAAAAACAAACACAAAAACAAAACCATTTGATTATAATCGTGCATGAATAATCTAAGAGTAGTCATAAGCATCACTCAAGGACACCCTTATGATACATATATTTGGGAATTTGTGTAGCTAAACAATAAATAAAAATTATTGATATTAATTATATTGTTATATTTATTTAAGAAATAATTGTTTGTAAAAAATAATAAAATTAAGAATGTAATTATAACGATAATATCTCTATTAAAAATTCATGGTGTTATTTAAAAGTAAAACGTGTTGGACAAGTTATATCTAGTCAATTAATTAATAATAAAGGCAACGCGAGAGGTGTTAGCTAGGATACATGGTCAGTAATTTCATCCCGAGGTGAAGTTGATGGATGCCAAATTAAATTCTAAATGTGGTAATAACATACTTGTCGTTTCTATAATATGTTTGGCACTTTGATCCTCCCTCAAGTGCCACATAAATCCATTTCCCCCTATTTTAGTTAATGTACCTAACATGCTTGCTTTGCTTTGCTTTGCTTTATAAATTTGGTTCTTGTTTTTATTTTATTTTTAAATTTGCCATCTGAAAAACTATATTTTATTTCTGAAATATAATTAATATATACGGCCAGATATAACTTTTAAACATCAAACAGCATATATGATACATAATATTCAATAACTTGAAAATTACTTTATCGATCTTAATTATGGTGAGTTTGTGTTGATATCAATCCTAAATCCGAATACCTCACTAAACATCATAAATAATTGTTTTCTTATGATAAATAATCTAAAAAAGAATATTGATTTTTTTTTCAAACGCGTTACCAACACGACTGTTATTCAAGACAAACCACACCAACTACAAAGCTGACCCTTTTTGGATATAATGCGCACAAATTAATATCGTCATGACTTTTTAACATACTGAACTATCATAAATTACCAGCAATTATGATTGGTATTTACATGTAAGTGTTTTTAATAAGACATCCTGATGGTAATTGTTTATACATGCGACAATTGTGAAATATATTTTATAATATTCTATTGAAGTTTTTTCTTCAAAACTAATATTATATCAAGAATTATGAAGAGTGCTTAATACTTTTGTATTTATGATTTAAGTGTAATAAGACAGTTGTATTTTTTTTCTTTCTATTTTCATAAAGGACTAGCCGTAATCTAATAACACTATCAGAATTTACATAATGCTTCAAGCGAGACTTCAATATACATAATAGATCACAGTTATCACAACACTAAGTAATTGGTGGTTGTATATAATTAGGTAGTTGTACAATTGAGTATTATGGTGTTCTAAAGAAAATATGAAAAACAACGAAGAAGAATATGGTTTGGGATGACAAAATTTAGAGAGTGCTAATCTCTAATTTCTTAAATAAAAACATCAATATGACTTTTTTGGTGTGATTAAGAGAACCCGATTTTTTATGACAAGACAAAATCATAGTTTTCATGCCCATTAATCTTCAAATAAATAAAAGTTACTTGAACTACTTAGAACATTCATAATTCATTTTCTATTTCTATCTCTATCTTTATAGTTTAACTAAATAATACTATTTTATAGATTTATCACTCGTATTTCAAAAATGTATCACATTTTATTCCCTTATTTGTATCCATATTCAATTAAATGATATCTCTTTATTCATATTAAAAGTTGTTTTTTTTCATCCACCACTCACAAACAAGTATAAAATAAATAGATGTGAAAACACTTTTTCTTTACTTTAAATTATAGTGATAGAGTATAGGGATATGAAAAGAGATGAAATGAGTTTTTATTGATTTTCTTTATAATTTGAAGATACAAATAAGAAATGAGTTGTGAATGCTTTAAACTATAATAACATAATCAAAATTGACTTGATAGACATATAAAGCATAATATTTTTATGACTTTATTGATTTGAAATAGTCAGGTGAGTTGAAACATAAACGTTTAACCCATTTCATTTTTTTTCCTCTCATCATTTATGTTGCTCTTAACAGCTCCAAACAGGCAAACACTAAATTTTAACTATAGATATCTCATTCATGTTAACTTCAATTTAAACGTGAATTGTTTCATTGCAAACCATTTACAAATGACAACACAACCACAATCAATTTATACACATAGTTATTAACGTTGAAAGTTGATTGAAAAATAATTTTCTCAATCTGACTGAAGAACTTATTTTTTGCCCATTGATTTTAAGATCATGTATTAGAATTTTTATATCAAAAACTAAATGATTTAAGCATAATAACTATGTATTCAACCAAGCGGTTTAAAACGAAGTGTGTATTAAAATAGGCCGTTCTTATCCAATCAATCAATTTTGGCATGAACCACATTTTCCTCTAAAGGAAATTAATTTCTATATTTTCACATTTTAACATAATTAATGATGGTTCTAATATGGGTTATAATATAACCACATATTTTATAAGTAGCTCAGATATTAAAGAAAAAGTCATTTTAAAAAGTAAAATAAGATGTTTTATAAATAACATTTAAAATAATATATGGATATACACCACTCAAACGGTTTATCCTCATTAACCGGTTCATGGGGAACACAATTTTGACTTTAGCATCAATGTTTTAAGGGTCGGATCAAACAGGGATATATCCGGGAACACAGGTCCCGTGGTTAGCCCGGGCGATTCACAATTTGATGATGTTAAATAGATAAAATAATATATAAATATATAATAATTATTATTATATTATCTATCATGTTTTTTTTAACTTTGTTTTTTTTTTTCTAAAAAATACTTACACATATGATAAAAACTGATTATTAATTCTTGTAAGGCTTACCTCAATCGCTATTAATCATACCTCCTAGTCCTAGCTAACCTGGAGTGTAGACTTCGTCATGTCTGATTGATCGAGTCACTATGCACCTTACTTCTACTAGTAACTGCCGTTACTGCCTCTTCTACCATTACGGTGGACTCTAATTGACCTTTCACCGATGTGAGTCTAACTCGTGCACATGATCTCGACTGAGCCCACACAGTTTTCTTGGCTCTCCATCTAGTATTACACTTTCACAGCACTTAAAAACATATTTAAAATACATTTACTCTGTTCGATAAACTTATTTGATCGGTCAACCAAACGATCGACACCCTCTTTGATACCTTATGCATTGATACTAACCGACTCGTTGTGTGGTTATAGTCACACAGGTCTGTTTGTACTGGTTCGTTTACTCATGTAATTAAGCTTGCCTATACGATCATACATGTACAACCAACTCCTCTGAAGCTCACGTACGTATTGCGATACTAGTACAGTTAACCCAAATCACACACACAGTACTCTAGTTCACATACACATACATACATACATACATGCATGCAAAGTTAACAACATTAACAAATGCCCAAACCTCAACATCCCAACAAACAATAATATATATGAATATGTTGGATAACAGCAACTGAGCGCTCGTGTAAACAAGCATATAAACTCTATGCTGAATTACCCTTTCGGTTCGTTCCAAACATCTCGCACTAAAACAGTTACATCCGTGTAGAACATATTCACGAAACGTAACAAATATAACATTTAGCTAGTAAATACGTCTCTCCGTCTAAAACAATTAAAAGTACTGAGGCTCGTAGTAATCACATTGGGTGCACTATAATTGTTAACCAAGTTAGCCTTTCAAATCTTCCTAAACACGTTACTATCCCTCGTGAGTCCCAGGTCACACGACACCTCCTCCTAACACAATTTGGTTTGTAACTTGATACGTACGTACGGATCACTTACTTTTTCTTAAAATATTGAGCTACATAAATCTACTCCCTAATAAAATAATATAACTTTTATAACATGTCAATCTCACATTCTCAATTTCTTCACATCTATCTCATAATTAATATCAACTTTCTTGCTTATTAAATAGAAATTATTATTTTAAATAATTAAATTATATATTAAATATAAAAAATATAAATCTTCTTATTCTAATAATTTATTATAACTTAATAATAAATTAGAGTAAGATTTCAATTACATCTTATCATAAAGTATAATTTATATTTTTTAAATCTTTATTATTTGTTATTTATAATTTTTAAATATATTAGTTCTTATTTCACCAATGGCTTATGACATCTAATATACAAATCTTTATAGAAACTCTTATTTGCAATAGATCGTATATATTTAATCCATATAATACATATGTTTCTAACTTAGTAAATAAATACATAATAAAAAGGTTAAATAATTATTTATTTCCTTTATGTTAATAAAGTCCACAATTTATATATTTACCTAGCGTGACGTGTGGTTCACCAAACTGGTCTAATCTGGTATTCAGTTTAACCCGCCCAGCTAACTCGGCCCTACTATAAACCCTATTGTCTGCGTTTACTCACGAACACTTCTGAGTTCGACCCTCTTACGAAATCCTGAGCCAACATCATGTAATCGCTACCGAGTGTCCATAGCTGTGAACCACCATCACTGACTGTTGTTAGTCAACGTTGTTGCCAACCCTGCTACTGGTGCTGGAACTGTGACCGTCATGGCGTCATGTATCATTGCCTCTGCTCACGAGCTACAACTACTAAACCATCGGGCAGCTACCACCAGTCACCTCGCATCTGCATTGGCAGCACTCGTAATATTGGCTTTACTTAGGTTCCCTGACAAATGGATGCTCATAGAGGTTGGTCCCAACGCAATGATTTTACATCATTGCAGATCGTTCAATCTCTTATCCCCTATTTGGGCAAGTCCACTACCCTTTTTAGAGACCACGTCTAGTTTTAGATCACAATGATTGGCACACCCCATGATCAGCATAAGTATGTGCCAACATTACAACGTTGATAACCAATGTTAGATCTGTAGTTCTGATAGACCAATTGTTCGGCTCAACTCTCAAGGCACTGAAGTTTTGCTACTTTATTGCCATCAGCACGCCAAATTTTAGAACACGACCATCTTGCATTCTAACCTTGGATTCTAGTAACTACGATGAGTGGAGCAACAAATTACTTTGCGGTTTCATATCTCCGTGTCACTTCCGAATTGATCAGTGCACTCATCTTCATCGAGTCTCATACCACACCATTTAGTGTAAACTTTGATTTGACGGAGTTGACATCACATACAATCAACACATGTCACATGTGACAACCCGTCCGAATCAGGTCAAACCTCTCTCCGTTGACTTTCGTTGACTTTTAAATTACGTAATAATTATGTGATTTACTGCTTTAATACATGATTAACCGTGATAGTTAAATGATTAACCGACCTTGATTCCACATTAAACTAAAGATGTGACACCCGAGAATTTCAAGGTTAACTTCCGTTAGACAAACCCGTTAGTTACGTTATAAGTAGCTAATACATAACTAGGCCGAATACGTCCACGACCTTTGGTTGATCACCGAACCCGTCCATATGTGT
>JBCNJP010000018.1:27676933-27800709 GCA_039602395.1 Deinandra increscens subsp. villosa
GTTATAAAGTTTAGGATGTATTTGTAATTCTTTGTATAGTTCAGGGGCTGTTAGGAAACTTTCTTAATTGTTTGTTAATAGCCGTTTGAATTAGCTATCTGTTAGGTTATATATATCAGTTTGTTTTGTAATCGTAATCATCTTGATCAATAAAATTCTCCTCATTTCATCATCTCCAATTTTCTGGGTTCTGTGTTTAGATTTGGTATCAGAGCTCAGGTTGAGTTCGTGATCGATCGATTCTTCTCCGATCGCTCTCTCAAATTGGGGATCGAAGATCCTCGTCGATTCTGAATCAAAATTAGGCGATTACTCACTTCGCCTCGAAGATCTCCTCGATCATCTCCGATCAACTCACCAAGAAAGAACTCGTCCGATTCCGGCAATGGCGGACGGAGGTGGTCCAAGGCAAACAGTTCGCGAGCACTATACCACTATACCCCTGCAGTGCCCGCTCCTAACACAATCGAACTACGCGATCTGGGCTGTCAAATTGAAAGCGATCTTTGACGTCCAGGGGCTGTGGGAGGCGGTGCAACCAGCGGAAGGGGCGGAGGTGGACGCCAAGAAGAACTGTGCGGCAATCGCTTATTTGTTTCAGGCCCTGCCTGAAGACATTATTCTGCAAATTGCCTCTCTGACCACTGCTAAAGAGATGTGGGAACAAATCAAGACCAGGCATGTTGGTGTGGATCGTGTGAAGAAGGCAAGATTGCAGACACTCAAGAGTGAGTATGAAAACTTGAGGATGAGAGAATCTGAAACAATAGATGAGTTTGCAGGCAAGTTGAGTGCCATTGCAACAAGGTCCGCAAACTTAGGCTCAGTGATTGAGGATGCTGCACTGATCAGAAAACTGTTGAATTGTGTGCCGGAAAGGTTTGTCCAAATTGTTGCTTCCATAGAACAATTTGTTGATTTGGACACAGCACCACTTCAGGAGATCATTGGGAGACTGAAGACATTTGAAGAAAGGATTGGGTCGAAGAAAACTGTTGTACCTAAAGAAGAACAGTTGCTGATGTCTTATTCAGAATGGCAAGCCAAGTCAAGAAGAGGGCAAGGCAAAATTCAAGAACAACAAGAATTGGAAGGCTACCAAGGAGAATGGCAGTTGGAAGAAGACAAAGGAAGATGATAAACCAAGCAACAGGAATGGTAAACAGAAGTTTAAGAAAGACAAATCCAAAATAAGATGCTTCAAGTGTGAAGAATATGGCCATTATGCCAGTGAGTGTGGGAAGGCCAAGATTAAAGATCAAGAGGCACATCTCATTGAGAAATTAGATGAAGAGGAGCCAGCATTACTTCTGATTAGTGGCATGGAGGATAACCACAAAGAAATGGTGTTCTTAACAGAAGATAAGGTAAATCCTGCAAGGTATGAATCTTCCTCTAATATTGATAATGATATGTGGTATTTGGATAATGGTGCTTCTAACCATATGACAGGAAATGTTTCTTATTTTTCACACCTTAACAAAAATGTGGGTGGTACTATTAAGTTTGGGGATGGGTCAGATGTAGTCATAGAAGGCAAGGGAACTATTCTATTAGAAGGAAAGGAAATGGAACAGAGGTTGCTGACTAATGTGTATTACATACCCTCCTTAAGATGTAACATACTTAGTTTAGGCCAGGCCACAGAAATAGGGTGTGAAATTAAGATGAAAGGAGAGTCACTTTGGTTGTATGAGAAATCAGGGAAGTTGCTTATGAAAGTGCAGAGGTCACACAATAGGCTATATAAAACTCACCTGAAAATTGGGGTGCCTAGGTGTTTCTTGTCTAGTGTACAAGATGAAAACTGGAATTGGCATGGGAGATTAGGCCATTCTAGTTTTCAGGTTCTAGAAGAAATGACAAGGAAAGAAATTGTATTAGGAGTGCCAAAGATCAAGCATAAGTCACAATTCTGTGAAGCTTGTTTGGCAGGGAAACATACCAGGCAGAGTTTCCCAAAAGCTACCAGTTATAGGGCCAAAGATCCACTTGAATTAGTTTCTATAGATCTCTGTGGGCCTATTACACCAGAAACCAAAGCAGGGAATAGGTATTTCATGCTCATAGTTGATGATAAGTCAAGGTTTATGTGGGTTAGAATGCTGAGAACAAAGGATGAGGCATTAGAGATCTTTAAGAAATTCAGAACAGAAGTAGAAGGCAAATTAGGATACAAAATTAAGACTCTAAGGTCAGATAGAGGGGGAGAGTTCACAAGCAATCTGTTTAAGGAGTTTTGTGAAACTAATGGTATAGAGAGATTGCTGACAGCTCCTTATTCTCCACAACAAAATGGTTGTGTGGAAAGAAGAAATAGGTCTGTGATGAATATGACTAGATGTTTGTTAAGAGGAATGAGCATGCCTGATCATATGTGGGCAGAAGCTGTCAGGCATTCAGTGTACATCTTAAATAGAATTGTGACTAAGTCCCTTGTAGATTCTACTCCTTATGAGGTCATTAAGAAAAGAAAGCCTAATTTAGCACATCTGAGGGTGTTTGGCTGTGTAGGATATGTCAAAGATACTAAACCTGGCTTGAAGAAGTTGGATTCTAGAAGTTATCCTATGGTGTATTTAGGAGCAGAGGAGGGTTCTAAAGCACATAGGATGTTCAATCCTGATAATGGGTCAATAGTGGTGAGTAGAGATGTTAAGTTTGATGAGTCTAGGCCATGGAATTGGAAGGGAAAGAGGATTGATCAAACTGGTCCAAATGATAAGGTAGAACAGAAGAGTGCAGGAGAAATTCTAGAATTGCTGGGGGATGAGTTACAACAGGAAGATATGGTAGGAGAACCTGAGGTAGCAGGGAATGGAAGATAATCCATCAGACTAGGAATCAACCTAGTAGTAGTCAAGCTCAGCAGCAGTCAAACATCACATGTAGCTCCTGTTAGAAGGTCAGGGAGAATTTCTACTGTTTCATCATAGGCTGAGTGACTATGTCATTGACAGCAGGGTAAGGTTAGGTAGACAAAGGCAGGAAGAGGAGGATAACTTGGTGTTGTTATTAGCACAGGAAGGAGAGCCTATATCTTATGATGAAGCAAAGAATCATAAGCAATGGAGGCAGGCTATGCAGGAAGAAATAAACTCCATAGTTAGGAACAAGACTTGGGTTCTAGTTGAACCTCCTGATAAGTGTCACCCTATAGGCCTTAAGTGGTTGTATAAGATTAAGAGGGATGCTGATGGTAAAATAACCAAGTACAAGGCTAGGTTAGTTGCAAAAGGATATGTTCAACAACTAGGCATAGATTATGAGGAAGCATTTGCTCCAGTGGCTAGGATTGAAACCATAAGATTGATCTTATCTCTAGCTGTGAAGATGAATTGGAAAGTCTATCATTATAGATGTTAAGGCTGCTTTCTTACATGGAGAACTGCAGGAAACAGTTTTTGTAAAGCAACCTGAAGGGTATATAGAAAAAGGAGGAGAGCATAAGGTGTATAAGCTAGTTAAAGCACTTTATGGTCTTAAACAGGCTCCTAGAGCCTGGAATCAGAGGTTGAACCAAGTTTTGAAGGAAATAGGCTTGAGAAGGTGTCAGTATGAGCAAGCTAGTATACGTTAGGTCTACTGAAAATTCTAGACTGATAGTGGCAGTGTATGTTGATGACTTGTTGGTCACAGGGAGTGACTCTGAATGAGGTAAATCAGTTTAAGAAAGAGATGCTAAGGAGATTTGAAGTGACTGATTTGGGTGAACTATGCTATTATCTAGGCATTGAGGTAAAACATAGGAGTGATGGGATAGCATTGACTCAGGCAGCTTATGCCAGTAAGATAGTGAAAATAGCAGTGCTTAGAAGAGTGTAATGCAGCTCAATTGCCAATGGAACCAGGGATTAGATTAAGCAGTACAGAGGGTGGAGAGGTTGTGGAAGCTACAAGCTATAGGAGGTTGATAGGATCCCTGAGGTACCTTACCCAAACAAGACCTGACATAAACTTTGCAGTTGGTGTCTTAAGCAGATTTATGCAGGAACCAAGAGAGGCTCATTTGAAAGCTGTAAAGCATTTGATCAGATATATAAAGGGAACTGTGAAGTATGGTCTGCTGTGTATAGAAGGGTTGAAGTGGGGAGAGCTACTAGGGATACAGTGACAGCAACCATGCCATGGACAGTGAGGATGCAAGGAGCACTTCAGGGAATGTATTTTACTATAATGGATCACTTGTGTCATGGTTTTCTCAGAATACAGAAGACTGTAGCTCTTTCAAGCTGTGAAGCAGAGTTCATGGCTGCAACTGCAGCAGCTACACAAGCTATTTGGCTCAAGAGAGATGGTGGAAGAGTTAACTGGGAAGAGAGCAGAAGAGTGTGATGTTGCTGGTTGATAATAAGTCAGCAATTGCACTTATGAAAAACCCAGTCTTCCATGGGAGATCAAAGCACATAAACATGAGATATCATTATATTAGGGAGTGTGTAGAGAATAATCAGATTTCTGTTAATTTTGTTAGCAGTGATCTTCAAAAGGCAGATATGATGACAAAGCCTTTGGCAAGGGCAAAGTTTGCTGAGGCTGTAAAGATGCTTGGACTAGAGGATTTCAAGAAATCAGAAGAATAATCAAGTTCATTTAACTTGATCATGCATTGAATTATATTGTGAGGGTAACAAGACACATTTTGCACACAAATCCTGTGGATCACTAGTGTATTAATGATGTTATTTGTTGCTGTTACATGAAGTTTGGTGTATGATGGCAAGTTTGAATCTAGATTAGGATGATCATCAGTGTATCTTGATAAAGATGTCGACTTAATCAAAAGGTATAGGCCATCAATGGATGTTTTTGACATGGTACATGAGTTCGATGGATTTGAGCAACAAATGTGTGTGATAAGAGGATCCATATCAATGGATCCACTAGGAGTGGTAGATCTAGACCAGGGGATATGCTGATCACGAATGGATCTTGATTAAGGATTTTGATTTGATTTGATCAGATGGTATAGGCCATCAATGGATGTTTTGACATGGTGCATAACGTCGATGGATCTGAGCAACGAATGTATGTGATCAGGGGATCTGCATCACTGGACCCACTGATAATATTAGATCTGGATCAGGGGATGTTGATCATGAGTGGTTCTTGATTGAGGATGTAGACTTGATCAGAGGGTATAGGCCATCAATGGATGTTTTTAACATGGTGCATAATGTCGATGGATCTGAGCAACGAATATATGTGATCAGGGGATCTGCATCAGTGGATCCACTGATAGTATTAGATCTGGATCATGGGATGCTGTTCATCAGTGGATCTTGATTAAGGATATTGATTTGATCAGGGGGTATAGGCCATCAATTGATTTTTTTTTTCATTGTTACATTAGGTCAATGGATCTCAGCAACCAATGTGTATGATCAGGGATCCGCATCAGTGGATCCACTGAGATTAGTAGATCTGGATCAGGGGATCCTAATCATCAGTGGATCTTACTTAGGGATGTTGATTTGATCAGAGGGTATAGAACCATCGATGAATGTTTTTAACATGGTACATGAAGTTGATGGATGCAACGAATGTGTGTGATGAGGAGATCTGCATTAGTGGATCCACTGAAAGTAGAAGATCTGGATCAGAGGATGCTGGTCATTTGCGATCTTTTTTTTTCGAACGGCGGTCATTTGTGATCTTGATTGGGGATTTTGATTTGATTGGAGGTTATAGGCCATCAATGGATGTTTTTGACATAGTGCATGAGGTCGATGGATCTGAGCAACGAATGTTTATGATCAGGAGATCCGTATCACTGGATCCACTAAGAGTAGTAGATCTACATCAGAGGATGCTGATCATCAGTGGACCTTGATCAGGGATGTTAATTTGAATAGAGGGTGTAGGCCACCGATGGATTTTGCTAATGAGTGGATGTCCCACTTTTATTGTTCATTTGTTGCTATTGATTAGTGGATGTGTCTATTTTGGAGTTAAAATAGCTTACATTCTGTGAAACTTATTTTATGCTTTTAATTCTTGATTGAGGTGTTTCAATTTAGCTTTTAAAAAAAGACACACAAACACATAGGACATCCATAGTTACATGATACACCAAAAATCGCTTGAAATTATCTCAAACACTTAAAACTTTCCAACAATATCTTAATCTTCATATACTTCATTATCAAGGTGATTATTTGAGTGCTACTGTCCTCTTTGATAGTATACACTACTTCAATTGTTATACCATAGGTAACGAATGAGTTCTTTTAGAAGACTTAAAATTTGTTTTAAAAGACATATGTTAAATATGAATTCTAAACCACCTCCTTTCGTTTTACTTATGTTCTTTATCTTATTCTTGTATTTTACATCATTTGTTCTTTATGCAAAACAATAATAATACACAAAATGTAGAAATCCATGCGAGTCATCGTGCATCGTGTGAGGCCTCATTTTGATTTGTCATGATCTAGATAAGACTTATTGTATTATCTGTATCATAATTAAGAGTTATATATGATAAGATTAGGTTTAGTTTGTAGCTATTCTTATTGTACTCTTATAAATAGTTCATTAAACTTAATTAACATGTTTCTGTAAAGCCCGTCACATGATTGATAAATCTAATCGTGTGATATAAACGGACACATGTCTAGTCTACTTATGCTAATAAAACCTGAGTATCATATAGATTTGACGGCAAAAATAAAAAACAAAAAGTATTAGGTTTATGTGGACAACATAAGGCATATAATTTGCTTTTCCAAGGAATAACTTCACGTGGAGTTTGATCACTAGAATTTGGGTGTCACAAACAAAAGATTCGAACATCATTTGTGTGGCCAAAACACCATTTGCTAGAATTCATCAAGCACACCAACCACAAGTGGTTTCCAATCATTTTAAAGAGTAACTCTTTTAGATTATTAAAAAGTGATATTATCGTATCTTGGTTATTCCTACACTTTTTTTCTCAAGAATATTGGTGAGCCGTGACAATATTTTATGGTGTATATTACTTCTTCTTCTTCTTCTTTTTTTTCTTTTTATAAAACTTCTTTTTATTAAAAAAATGGAATTGTAAAATCCTACTCTTTAATTTTAATACAGTATAACTGAATCGATAATTCCTAACACTTTTTTCTCAAGAATATTGGTGAGTGGTGACAATATTTTAAGGTGTATATTATTACTTACTTCTTCTTCTTTTTTAGGAACTTTTTTTATTAAAATTGCATTGTAAAATCCTACTCTTTATTTTGAATACAGTGTAACTCTATATAGAGGTGTGTATATCGGTTAAAATTTCATCCAAATCTTGGAAGAATGAATGGATTCTCATCATGTCAAAATATTCAAATTTTTTTATAAAATACCATGTATTTAGATTTTAAAAATACCAAATATAGATTATTAACAAGATAAGAGTTGAGGTGGTTATGTAATTATTTGGTAAAATTAAAAAAAGAAAATGAAGTTTGCATGGAGATCCTACCGTTTAAACTTAACTCTTATTTTTTTGTGCTTTACGAGGACAATGCCGGGTGAAAACGTGGTTCACTACCCTCAACCTTAGTGAACAAAATATTTTTTTTGTTTAGGTTTCATCTAAAAGGAGTTTTACGAATTTTTGGAGCTTTCTAGGGTTTTTTTTGTTGTTCTTGGACCAATTATGTGTTAAGGTACTTTAGATTAATGCACTTTTTATTTATAGTTATGTCTATTTCGTTAGTCATGTCCGACTAACTTTCTCTAACTGTTTTTGGTGAATGGTTGTGTGGATTCGTTTTGTCTTTAACTGTTAGTTGTTTCAGTTTTTCTTGCAACCGTTGAGCATCCGCATGCTGAATTCGTTAGATTAACTAGTAAACTAGGGTTTTAGTGGTCCACTGTCGTGTTTCAGCCTTTCCTTGTGGTAGGAACTAAGCAGCCCATTAGGAAACTAGGTTATTAGGTCGATTAGGCAATTGGGGATTATGTCTATGTGATATTAGCAATTAATTAAGTTTTACCCAGATCGGTAGCCAAACATGATCCAAAAGTAGTTAACTTGTCGCATAAGTAATTCGTTTAGTAATTTAAGTAATCAAGATCTTAGCTTTTAGCAATTCTTTAGTTGTTAAGTTAGTTAATCAATAGTTAATTAATCAAATCACTCAAAAACAGCCAAGAGGCAAATTAGGTAAATTTAGGTAATTTGGTAGTTAATTGTTAATTTCCGGTCGATTAGTCAAATTCGACATATTCCCTAGGTTCGATACCCTAGCTTACCACTACTACAAATCTAAATTATGTTGGGGATTTGTAAAGGTCACGACAACCGTTAATACCACGGTGACTAGAGCTCAATACATAAACCCAGTCTGATGTTGGGTCTGACGGTAGAGCATAGGTCACCTCTGGATTTATCACCAAAGCTTCAAAGAGATATCATATCTTGTGACAGTCACCAACTGAAGTTGTAGAGAGAGAGATAGAGAGAGAGAGAGAGAGAGTCTGTGAGAGAGAGAGAGAGATAGAGGGGGGGGGGGGGCGATAGGGGAGAGAGAGAGAGAGAGAGATAGAGAGAGAGGGAGAGAGCGCTAGACTATTTAAGATATAGAAATAATAGAGAATGTCTGGCATCACCAATAAAGCACATGTATTCAACATAGGCCATTTGTATATTATGCAATAAATACACCACACAAAGCATAAGCTACTTGTACAATATGCAGCTAAAATACTATACAAATTCTACTTTGTATATAGAAGAAGAGAAAAGTTCATGTGAGAAGTTTTGGTCAAATAAGAAGGATAAGAAGTCAAAGGAAGGATGGGCAAATTTGGAAACTTGCATATTTTTCACTTTCCCCCCAATTATTAAAATGCTTATAACTTTTCCATACGATATTATTTTTTTATAAAAATTTCACCATAAAAACAAGCGTTTTTTATCTTTAAAACCCATACAATATTGCTATATAAAAAAAATAAATTTTTTTTTTGTGAATGACCTGAACATATAACACAACGACCTGAACATATGACACAATAACACAATAACCTGAACATTCTGAACATTGTTCAGATCATTGTGTCATTGTGTCATATGTTCAGGTCATTGTGTTATTGTGTCATATGTTCAGGTCGTTGTGTCATATTTCACGTCATTGGTAAAAAAATTGATTTTTTATATAGCAATACTGTATGCGTTTTAAAGATAAAAAAAAGCTTGTTTTATGGTGTAATTTTTATAAAAAAATAATATCGTATGAAAAAGTTATGAAGGTTTTAATAATTGGGGGAAAGAGATAAATGACAATTTGACCAAATTGCCCCTCTTCTCCGTGAAAATCCTTTTTACCTTTTATTTTTTAGTTTTAATTAAGGGAATAAATCTGGGTCATTGATCATCAGATTTAACGGATGAGAAGACTTCTTATCCTTCTTATCTTCACCTAACTTCTCATTATAACCTCACTATATAGAAGAATATATAGAAGTTGTTGGAAAAATACACTAGAAAAATCTTTCTTTTAATAAAAGACTGCATTTTATTTTACGTGTCATCACCACATTCATTTTCATCATAAGTTTTCCGTCTCTCTCTGCTATTAAATACCAACTCTCTATCCTATTAAATATTAATAATTTTAAATAATTAAAGTGTATAATTAAATATAAAAAATATAAATCTAACATCTTATTCAAATAATTTTTAGAAATTTAATAAATTATAACGAGATGTTTACCACCCCGCGCGTTGCTGCGGGGTTGAATTTGTATACTGAACGAAAGTCAAAAAGTTAAGTGGTATAAAACGTAAAAGTTTAAAAGTCTCGTGGTGAAAGTATAAAACTATAGAAGTATATTATAAGCGAAAGTAGAAAAGTTAAAAGTTTCGTGGCAAAAGTAGAAGACAAAGAAACTTAAAATAAAAATAAAAACTTTAAAAGTTAGAGGGTTAAAAAGTTAAGGAGTATAAAACGTAAAAGTCTAAAAGTCTCGTGGTGAAAGTATAAAACTATAAAAATATACTAAGTTAAGGAGTATAAAACGTAAAAGTCTAAAAGTCTCATGTTGAAAGTATAAAACTATAAAAGTATACTAAAAACGAAAGTTGAAAAGTTAAAAGTTTCGTGGCCAAAGTAGAAGACAACAAAACTTAAAATAAAAAAAAACTTTAAAAGTTAGAGGGTTAAAAAGTTAAGGGGTATAAAACGTAAAAGTCTAAAAGTCTTGAAGTGAAAGTATAAAACTATAATAATATACTAAAAACGAAAGTAGAAAAGTTAAAAGTTGCGTGGCCAAAGTAGAAAGCAACAAAACTTTAAAAGTTAAAGGGTACAAAACGTAAGAGTATGAAACATATGTGACTAAACTATGAAAACCAAAACTTTACTATTTCGTTAAAAAAGAAAAAGTGTTTAAAAGTATAAAGGGTAGAAACTGTCAAAACCCCAAAGTTTGGTGGTCAAACTATGAGAAATAGAAAGTCTCCTATTCACCTTCAAATTTTATTGTTATATATAATAATAAGATTTCAATTATATCTTATCTTAAAATATAATTCTATAATTTTAAAATCTTTATAGTTGTCATTTGCAGTTTTTAAATAATTATTATTTCTTATTCCACCAACAAGTGATAATATCTAAGATACAAATTTTTATAGAAATTATTGTCTACAACAAATTTTATTTATTTAACCTTCTAGTACTGTATATAAACAATGAAAAATAAGTTATACATACATACATAAATATGATATATATCATGATTATACTTTTGTTCATTTAAATTTAAATTCAAAACTTTATATGAATATTTTCTATTTTTAGCGCTTAATTGTTAAGTAAAACTGATTGTTTAAAATAGTCGTCAAGATATGTCATGTTCGCACATGAGAACATGGTGATCTGTTACGCGTATGTCACCATTATTTTTTTGAACTTATCCAATTAATAAACAATACTATTTTCACTTAGAAATTTGGAATTGTAAGTTTGTAACAGGATAATTAGAGAGTCATGAAATATTATCAGTTTGAAATTACTAATGGTTCACTTGAAGAGCTTAATCGGATAAAACTTTGAATTGAGATTAAGAACAGAACATTTTTGTTTTGAGAAATTTTAAACCAAATCTAGACTAAAATGTTCATTCGTGAATTTTTTAGTGTATTGAGAAAAAGTGGTGTCGCATCCGCAATACAATTTGAATTTTGAAATTGCCCAATTTGCACCAATAGTCCCTCTGAAATTAAAAGTTTAATTTTCGGCTCAAATAATATCCGGTCCATTTTTAACATAGCAATTTTGTCGAAATAAAATTTTCTCAAGCTCGACCCCAGTTAGGGCTCTGCCCTTTGGAACCCTCAATGAGGTTGCTAAATACTTAAATTATAGAATAAACTTCTATTTTAGTCCTTAACGTTTGTTATTTTAATCGATATTAATCCAGACTTTTTAAAATTTCCAATTTGGTGCACCACATTTAGTTTTATAATCAATTTTGGTCCAAGTATTAGTTTTCTTTAAAAATAATCTCTTAGTTGACTTTACTTGACCCCACCTTAAGGGTATATTTGTCTATTTACATATCCAAAGACAAAAAAAAAAACATTTTTAAAAATATATCAACACGTTATTTAAAAAAATATATATATTTTGTGTTGATATTTTCTGTGTGTTATATTAAAAAAAAAGAGATTATTTTGTGTTGATATTTTTTTTTTTAAAAAATTATTTAAAAAAACGGATAATAAAGTATGAGGGCACCCGGTATACATGGTGCCATGTTAAGTTTAACATGTGCCATGTAGGCGTCACGTCATCTTTAACACCACAAACCAAAGTTTAACATGAAAGGGGGATACTCCATGTGGTGTTAAACTTGTTATTTTTTTTTTAATTACCAACAGTCGAAATCAAACGGTCATATGACCGTTAACCTCCTTTTCACGCCTCAATCTAATGCGCCAAAGGATTAGCGCCTCACAATGGCGCCGGGTGATAACACCTGTCCGGGGCGGTGTTGGCGCGCACAGCGCCGCTAAAAGTGATTCTTGGCGCAGCCAAGAAGGTGTATACCGGGTGCCCTGATGTTTCTGTTCTTTATTTAAAAAAATATATATTATTTTGTGTTGATATTTTTTTAAAAAGATTTTTTTAGACTTTGGATATGTAAATGGAAAAATATACCCTTAAGGTGGGGTCAAGCAAAGTCAACTAAGAGATTATTTTAAAAGGAAACTAATACTTTGGACCAAAATTGATTATAAAATTAAATGTGAGGCACCAAATTGGAAATTTTAAAAAGTTTAAAATAAAATCGATTAAAATAGCAAACGTCAAGGACTAAAATAGAAGTTTACTCTAAATTATAACTAAATTATAAGATTATCAAAACAAACGTGCACCTCAGGACATGTTTTAAGTATGTTATAATTTCATTGCTCAATCCAATTAAAACAATACAACAACATTTTCAACCATACTCGTGATTCCACCATTCTTTTTGAACATGGAAACAATCATGTCAAACAAGTCAAAAACCGAATAACCTTAACTGATAAGAAAACCTGGAATCATGACCATCAGACTAGAGATCAAGTTGTCAGATCAATCAAACAAAATCACATCAATCAAATTCAAGAAAACTACGTTGAACACAAACCCTACACCTAGTGACCTAGCTAGATAATATGTATATATATAGCATGCAAAACTCCTATCAAAATCAAAACATGAGATTAATGATCACTTTTAAGCCCATATCAAACACCTAAGCAAAACCATCAAATAAAACCCCAGGAATTAATTGCCTAGACGATTTCAGACTTAGACTTGGTACACAATCGATTCAAATAGAACAAATTAACCTTTCAATCATTCGCCCTAGCTAAAAATGTGTTTTTTTTTTGTTTATTATCAATGTGTGTATTGTCAAGGGTGCGATCTTGGTGTTGGTTTGGGGTTGTTAAGTGTATATTGTTATGTTGTCGAGGAGATAGAGGGGTGTACAAAAAAAATCTATATTACATGATTGTACTTATTACATCACCAACTCAAAACCAACTCCTTCGGTGTTGGTTTGGGGTTATCATGTGTTAAATTTGTTGCGTTTAGATATGAAACAAAAAAAAAGGTTTATTTAACATTTATGCCACGTGGCAAGCACCTGTTCCACCACATGGACGAATAAAGTTAATAGTAGAATGAACAAGAACGTGTTCAGTTACTTAACGAACGAATACGAACGCTTATGTTTGCTAAGTTCTTTTACAACCCTAAGTATTTATAATTATACAACTTTTTTTTGTATGAAACTGAGATCTTAAATAGGATGGGCTGGTTGGACTTGATTTTTGTTCTCCAAACATATAGCCCATGTCACTTAAAATTTTTGCTTTTATTTTTTTTGGAACGGCATCGATCAGGCGACTTTGGTCTCACGTGTAAACCTACCCTTGCGGGGCTATGTCCAAGGTCGATTACTCGGACCTCCGTGAGAACCAAGACACCCCCTCCTGAAGCTTTCTCCTGGCAGAAACCCCCTCCTGGGACAACATGGGTAAAACTGCCTCCCCTTGGATTAGAACTTGGGTCACTAGTAACCAAAGCCCTAAAAGCAAAATTTTTGCTTTTATGAGTTGGTTTTTAATATTCATGCTTCAAAACTTGATTAGAGGTGCAACAGATCGGTTATAAAACTGTTTCATATCAATTCAAGAGAAGTTAGAACCAGATCAGCCAAACCAGTTGCAATTATAAACCATTTTATAATTGAAGAAAACCGAATCATGTTAAAAGCGTGTAAGTTATCGCTTTCCTTGAGATTGTTTTCCCTGATTTTTCGATTTTTATGTTTACTGGCTTATACTACCGTGTTGCATACTAGATAGTTGCATGATTTGAAAGGCTTAAAAACATTTACCAAGCAAACATACCCGATAGTATCTCAATCATAAAGTAGTGTATATGGTGCGGGAGTTAATAAGTGCAATCCTTAGCTCTATATCGCAAGATAAAGAGGCCGCTAATTAGTAATTACATTTATCAATAGAGATTGAAACAAAAATTGCATTCATGCCTAACAAAGAGTAAAAGGGTCATTCCAAATCTTTAAAAAAGCAAACACAGTGAACTAGCACAAAGCCACAAAGTCAACAACAAACTACACAACAAATTCAAGTCAAAGCCAGTGAAGTTGCTACATTACATATGGTCTACCCTGCCATCTTCTTCACTGCTACCATCCCCTCCATGCCTAAAACAATTTACCTTCTACTGTTAATTTAATATAACTTGTAAATAATAAAGAGGACTTGAATTGTAATTTGTAACCATCAATTAAGGATTAGATATTAGTTTTACTAACCGCCAGGAGCTTGTTAGATTACGGGTCTTTCTATCCAGTTGAAGGTTTTCTAGGGCAGTAGAGGCTCGCAGCATTATATCATCTGGTATATCATCATTATCGTATCTTCGACTATAGTCATCTTTTCTGTAGCCTGAGTTTGAGGAGCCACCTCTTCGATCTGAGTAATTATAATACATAAAAATAAAAGTTACAATTGAACATATATCTTAATTAAGGTGATTTTAGTACTTACCGGATGCCTGGAAAGAAGGGTTTTGCCTGCAATGAGACAGAAATAAACAATATTACTAAAAATACAACTACTATTATTATTAAAGTTTTGGGAAATTATCACAATTTCTACAATGGTATGTAAATATCGCAAGGCCGGTTAAAACATATTTGAGTTGATATGAGTTATTTTTGGGTATGGGTAGAAACGAGGTCAGGTCCGAATGGTTAACCAAGCACCTTTTTGTGCATTTTCTAGTTCATATTTTTTAAATTCATTTGCAAATAATTAATGTGCTAATAATGATTATAAAACAAAATTATTACAATCTACTACATCTTTCATCTTTGAATAAGAATGATTTAGGAGACTGTATGTTTGCACGCATTAAACATATACTTTGGGGCTTTCACCGTTTGACCCATCCCCTTCTAACTTACTTTATTGCCACCTCTAGTTACATGTCAATTTAAAATGGAAAATTGGATTTTAATAATCCCAACTTTTGACTGTTGGCCAGCAATATTCCCACTTTTAAATATCCTTGCCACTAGTCCCAACTTTCAACCTTATATCTTTTGTTGGACCCGTCGATATTCTTTTTAACTCCGTTAAACATTTTATGACATGGTAGATGACATCTAATACCATTTTAAACACCCTCATCCCATTTGGCAATTGATATCCCTCATTAGATGTTCGACGGAGTTAAAAAATATAACGGAGGGACCAACAAAAAAAATAAAGTTGAAAGTTGGGACTGGTGGCAAAGATATTTAAAGATGGGATTATTGTTGGCCAACAGTCAAAAGTTGGGATTATTAAAATCCAATTTTCCATTTAAAATTGCAGTTGTCACATAACTAACAGACAAACGCACCTTCCGAGAGGAGGCAGGCCCCCAATAACTGAAGATGAAGATGACCTCCGATTTCGAGAGTCAAAATTGGTCATAGAGTCTTGCTCGGGCGTGACTAATCTCCTTCCACCACTTCTCACTTGAGGTTGACTCTGCAAGAACAAATCTTTAAATATATATATTTACATGTTTATGCATGTACATATAGACACACATAGACTGTATATTTCAGTTTACACCATACTAAAATGCTCAGATCATATTAGGCACCACTTCTATATTTTTGTATATATGTAAATTGCATCAGAACCAGGTAAATGACAAATAAAAGTTGTAAAGTCAGACTTAAACGGTGTATAAAATGTGTTTAAGATAGCTTTCACATGACCTTCATTATAAACACATATTACAATACTATACAATTACAAATAATGAAGTTAAAAAGGAAAATGCAGGTATCATGCATAGATTGCTATACTTATAACAAGAAAAAATTGTAACAAACCTCAACTTTTAGGTACCCTTCAAGTACATCCAACAGCAATGGACCACCATCTCCATTTCGGTTCATATCATATCCATTTTTTGTACTTAAATCCTTTAGTTCAGTTTTCCAAGCATCCTTTTGCTGCAATGCAACATGTAGACAAATGTTAGAGATTGTGCACTAAAATAAATTGTGTTGCAAGCTAGAGTTCTTGTGAAAATACTAGAGGTGGTAAAGAGGGAAGTCTGGTGGGTTGGGTAACAAGTCAAAACAGGTTATTCAAATGGCTCATTTTTTAAAACCTAAATGCAGGTTAACTTCCCAACACAATAAATCCGTATATTTTACTACTTATAACCAATATATTACTATTAGAAAACCTATAATATAGAAATAATAATCCAATTTTATAAGATAAAACAATTAGGAGGTTGTAAGCGCATTTGATTACACTTTAGGAGACTTTCAAAGGTCACTCATTTCCATTGTAGCTACCCCCCCCCCCCCCCCCCCCCCAATTTGCCTCCATGTAAATAGGTTGAAATTGCCACCTCTAGAAAATAATGAAATAATGCTAAAGTTTGCAAGAACAACTTTAGACAAATTATAAAAATGTAAATACAAAATAAACATTGTACTTTGATTTTTTTAATCCCTTATTCTTGCAAAGTGGTGTTTTTGTATTCAACTAGATTTTATTGTGTGTTGCAGCGGAGATAATACTGACACACAAAACAATTGCATTGCTAAAACGCAACGTAAAGAAAATGGAAATACAAAATGACAACGCAACGATGTTAAACAGAAAAAATTATCATAAGAAAACACAAATACAAAATGATTGCACGATGAGATTAAAAAAACTTAATTAACTAACACCACCATGTGCATCCAACCATTGGAGCCAGGTGGCCCAATAGTGCGGGGGTACTATTCTCCTAAGCAACTCAACTTTGTATATAGACAAATTTTCATAAGAATGATTGTTAATACAATACTGTTTCAACATGGTTTCAAAAGTTAATCGCTCTTGAAAGCTTGTTATTAAATAACCTAAAACAAATCAGCAGCAAGAGTAGGTACACAATGCACAATAAAGCTTGTAACTTTGTATGTAATTACCAAATTACACTCTGGCAAAAAAACTTTTAAAGTGTGGTTAAGTTGTGCCCAATCCAAGTATTCACATATTAAGGCCGTCAGCAGCTTACCTGAAAACATCTCAAATCAAACGAACATGAGAACCTATAAAACTGCATTTTGCATACAAAGAAAACATACAATCATGTTCATGTACTGATAACTGATTGGTTACAGAAACAAAAGAACCCCTCTATGATAACCAAGTATATATGAAATAAATAAATATACCAACTTTTAAGGGGTCCAAAAAGCCACAGGGAACTCTTCTAAATGTGTATCCTTAAACTAGCGTCGAGAGAAACTATGCTAGAGCTTGTATTAGAGTTGTTGTAACAATTATGTTCTATCATTTATTTATATTATCTTTGGTAGTTTTTTCTCGGGTAATTACCTACAGTTTATTAAAGCAATCTGATTCGCAAATTCCAACTTTTAATATTAATATAAAAGTTAACAAAGGGTGTCCTACATAGAGAAGATCATAAAAGCCAAAGATGAAACTCGAGCATTTGGGTGGCAGCTTTGACCCATTTTGACATATGAACGGGTCGACCTGGGTTATGTTTTACCCCAATGTCACCTATTTTTAAAGCATAAAATCTCCTAAGACCATTTTTAATTTTTATTCGAAGGTTTAATCCCCAATTTTTAATGCATAATCTCCTCAGCCAATTTATTCAAAAGTTTAAAAATCCCCTATTTTTAATGAATGCATAGAATCATATGTCATACACCAAGAGTATAAAAGAAAAATTAAACAAAAATGCCAACCTGTAACAAAAAACATACCACTTTTATCCCGTTAATCTAGCAGCCGAAGAGATATACCTGAAGGGGAAGCGTGAAGTTGCCTTGCACGGTCATTGCAACTCCCCAAAAGTGCAGGAGGCAAGCCTTCATCCTTTTCAATTGCCTTATCTTCTTCTTCTATTGCCTCAAACACACTTGCTCTAAGCTCAGCCTAGCATCAATCAGTTAATCATGAAAGAAAACAAGTTAAGTTAAAGATCGAATCTTGACTATATTTATCAAGGAAACAACAAATAAACACATTAACAAAAAGTCCATTTTCTTCAAGCAACAAATATACAAACTCTTCACTCCAAATAATTCTCAAACATTATACACCTCAAGTCTAAATCTTTGTTTTTTTTTTTCATATAAAAGCCATATATCTTAGTCATCAGGATTTAAAATTGATAGATAAAGAACATTCACAACAGCATTCCTTCAATAACTTGCAACAGACGAATTATGTCCACCATCAAAAAGGCAAAATCAAAAGCTATATAATCATTGCAGGATAATTCAAGACGCCCAACAAAAATTAAACAAGAAACACAAATAAATTGAGCCTCATCATCAGTTTAATCAAATCTATAAGCATTAGGGTTTACTCGGATCTTGGCGAGAACCCCCTTCTTTTCTAGGGTTCGAGTGACGAGGGTCTTCAGGTCCATCATTTCTCTGGTATAATCGTCCATCTTGTATGTTGTATGTATGTCTCAGATGTACGTATGGTTCGTCGTCGTCTTCTTCTTTGGGTGTATGTTTGTAAGAAGAACACCTCCTGAATTTTGGGGAGTGTGTTCTTCTCGCTCTCAACTCAAGTTGTTCCCGAGGAAAAAAAAATCGGATGGAAAAGAAACATATTTGTGTTTCTAAGTTAGTTTCACTTATAAAAGAAAAAAAAAATTTGAAAAACACAAGATGTTTGCGAGTTTCATTTACCAAGGAGAGGAAAGAAAAAAAGGAAGTAAAAGAAAAGTAAACCAATTTTTTATAATTTACTTTCTTTTTAATTTGGAGAGAAATATTCCCCATCTCTTTTCTTTTCTCTTGTTAAATAAACTTGGAATCAGAGTTAGGTGTTTTAGATATTCAAGATAAAACGTGATGCCGTGATCCGAGAACAAAAGTCAGGTTGTGAAATGTGAATATGGGCAGGGTCTGGATCCGGTTCGCATTAAACAGGTCAGCCTATAATTAATTTGATTTAAATTTATATAGTTTCTTAAGGGCTAATGAATGCCATAAAAACTCAAAAGTATTTGAGCTAATTCGAAGGAAAATCCAACTCCGTGAGCGTCCGGGCAGTAAAACCTGGGTACTCGGGGATTGAACTTGTGACATCTCAGTCTCAAGTTTCCCTTCATCGTCACTCGTCAGTAACCACTCAGACAAGTCCTCATGGTTATCAATTTAAATTTATATAAAAACTGGGTGGTCATGATCGCTCGTGTGGCTTGTGATGTTATATTCACGTGGTTAAATGTGTAAATAAAAACGTATAAAATTATGACTTCTCTAATTTATATACAAAGTAATATAACCTGATGATTTTAGAAATCTAAACATATAAGTTAGATGCAACTCTAACATACTTATATGTTTATAAATGTGTCAATCATTTGCTAATACAACTAATAGTAAGTATCAAGAAGCATAAAAACATCATAGTCGATGAAATGGAAAGTTCACACGTGAAACAACCGACCATTCTAATCAAACATTAACATTAAGACCATGATCGACATCACGGTCATATTGTAAAAGTCTATGTCACCTCTAGACAAAACTTAAAAGTAGACAACATGTTTTGTCATCATATGTCTTGAGCGACATTAACTCAAGAGTATGATTACCAAACAAATTTCATTAAGAGACATGCACAATTGTTTATTACCAGGGGCGGACCCACATAGAGCCCAGGGGTAGCGCCAGCTACCCCTGAACTTTTACCCCGACGTGCAAATTTTTTTTTTTTATAGGTTTTCGGTTTTTCGCGACCCCTGAAACGAATTTTTCGCGACCCCTGGAAGAAATTTTATGGCTTTTACTTAAAATTATGATCAAAAGTCTCTTAAAAATATGATTAAAAGCCCGTTAACTACCTAAAAAAATTTTTCGGGGGCGCTGCCCCCGAACCCCCGTTAGTCCCCGCTACCCCTGATATTCTTTCCTGGATCCGCCACTGTTTATTACCACCTAAAAGTTTTCATAATTTACAAAAACATTTTTTAGACAAATAAAGAGGGGGATTCTTCCATATGAAACCTAATTTCAAATACAAGAATAAATAAAATAGTGTTGGTTACTGATGCTTAAACTACAATTAAGATTCCTAGATTATGAATACTTAAAGCCCTCGTAATATGACTAAAAAACATTTCTATACACATTTCAATGGGCTTGTTTTTTAGAGGGCAAACTGGATCAGACGACCCCTGATCGATGTGCGGGTCAATCATAAGCTATTTAGGACCATTTTTCTTCTCTCATACTGGTTATTTGAATAACCATTTCCACACAATTTGACTTGCCTATTGCAATCATAATACCCATAATCCTTTCCTACTTTGAGTGAATTTATTGATCCATTTTAACCCTCAAGAACTATGAACGCCCGCCCGAGTGGTTATTGGTGATAATGGGAAGATTTGTGACCTTAAGGTCGCAAGTTTGATCCCTGTCATAAGTTTGATCCCTCGAGTCTCCGGGTTTTACTACCCGGCCATACACGGAGTTGGGTTTTCCCTGGAATGGCCCAATTGGTGGGCTTGGGCTACTCTAACACTGTCTGCATTTTATGGGTGTGGGTAATTTTTACCATTGGAGTTCCCAGATGGCTAGACTTTATTCGTTGGTTGTTCGAAAAAAATCTTTCGAGCATCAAGATTATCAAGCAATTAAGAGAAGATCAAGAGCCCTATAGTAAATCTTGTAAATTACTTGTAAACTTATGTACTGATGATCTCTTTCAAATATTAACAACAATGGTTGACATGGGAGAAGTTATAAGGGTGATCCTCTATTGAGTTTAGAGATATGTTGATAGTGAAGATAACTCTTGATAATAGATGTATGGTAAAGTAGTTATCTTTCATGAAACCATCATACATTAAGAGTGTTTGTGTGATATATCTTTCTATTACCGTTACTAATTGTTTACTTGTTATATTATAAATTATCTTTCAAAATAAATCATTCAATATTTATTAAATAAAATAATGAAAAGAAAGAAAAAATTTCATTCCTCTAGGTTTCTACATAAATATACACCCTCAAACGTTAGATTTTGAAAATTGGACTTTTATTCGAGAAGTTTCCAAATGATGATATATATAACTAGCTTCATATCCGGTCGGTGACCGGGTTTCACAATACGATTTTTTGACAAAACAAATCCTACTTATTAACTTGCATTAACACTTAACTGCAAGGTGGTTTTAAAACCTCTCAATTAACACGGCTGTGATTTAAAGTAGCATGGATCCAAGGGCTGATATTGAAAGAACATGGGTTAACCACCATTGACCTTAATGGTGTCATTAATAGGTAATTTACTCAAGGAAGATGAGCTTTGTGTACGAGGTAAGTGAAACAAGTAAACAACTATCGGGTATTAAGCACATCAACACGTTTTTACATTGCATGGTAAACGTGAAAACATCACCCCCTTAAGACATTACGCAGTCGGACCCCCACTACGTACACTTCTATACACAACACCCCCACACCAATATTTTCACTTTACCCGTTGAAAATTTTCATTTACCCCTCTAATGGATCTATATATCGTTCAAACGGGTGTATAGCTGTTTTTAATATACTTTTTTTAGTGAGTGAGATAAAGAATGAGATCCGGTAGATTAATAGAGTTTTAACAAATTTTTAAAAAGGCATAATATTTTATTAAATCATAAATAAATAATATGTGGAAGTGGAGATTTGTGAATGCTCTTGATTGATTTTAACAGAACTTAACAAAAGAAAGTTTACAGTCGCGAATCAAATACTCCATCCACCTTTTAATATTGTATTGATTGATTGATTCGCTTCGCTCCCGGATTTGTCGTCCTAATCAAATTTATAAAAGAAGCCCCTTTTACTTTTCTTCATCATCAGTCTCCGGTAGAACCCAAACCCTAGAATTTCATCAACAATGGCACCCATTGATCCACATTCATTCACCGATTCAACCCACCCATTAACAACCCACGTCTCCCTCTCCTTCTACTTCGATTTCTCCACCTCCACCATCGCCTCCTCCGCCCTCCTCACCCTCTGCCAACCACACACCGGCGATCTCCTCATCGACACTCGCTCGCTCACTATAACCTCAGTTATTGACCCAACCAACAACACCCAGCTCCCCTTTTCTCTTTCCCCCCAAGTTGATCCCATAAAAGGCCAACCTTTAACCGTTGCCCTCACCAACAGTTCCAAAATCTTGATCACTTTCGTCACTTCTCCTTCGAGCTCCGCGCTTCAATGGCTAACCCCTCCTCAAACGTTCAACAAGAAGCTCCCTTTTGTGTATACTCAGTGCCAGTCCATTCACGCCAGGTCGATTTTTCCCTGTCAAGACACACCCACATCACGTGTTCGATATAATGCCAAGCTGAACATCCCGCATCAGTTGTCGGCTGTTATGAGCGCCAGGCATGTCGAAAGGCGGGCTCCGTTGACCACCGGGGGTGATTCGGGTCTGGCCTGTGATGAGTCTTTGTGGTGTGCTGAAGGGAGAGTGGTTGAGGAGTTTGTGATGGAACAACCGATTCCTCCTTATTTGTTTGCTTTTGCTGTTGGGGAGATTGGATGTAGGGAAGTGGGTCCTAGGACTAAGGTTTTCGCAGAGTCAGTTCCTTCGGTTCTGGATGCTGCAGCGAAGGAGTTTGCGGGTACAGAAGATATGATTAGGGTAGGAGAGAAATTGTTCGGGGATTATGATTGGGAGAGGTTTGATCTGCTGGTTTTGCCTCCTAGTTTTCCTTATGGTGGGATGGAGAATCCAAGAATGGTGTTTTTGACTCCAACAGTGATCAAGGGTGATGCTAGTGGGGCCCAGGTTGTGGCACATGAGCTTGCCCATAGTTGGACTGGGAATTTGATCACTAACAAAACCAATGATCACTTCTGGTTGAATGAGGTAACTTTGATCAACTTCTGTTAGTCAGTGACTAGCTCATATCATGAGTATTAATGTTGAAAATTTTAGTTAAGATATTAGAGTAATAGTTAGGTATTATTGCTGTAGGGATTTACAACTTATGCAGAGAGGAGAATAGTTGAGGCTGTGCAAGGGGAGGACATTGCTGCATTAAACATTGGAATTGGTTGGAAAGGTTTAGTTGATGAAATGGAGAGATTTAAGGATAACATGGAGTTCACAAAACTGTTAACTAATCAAGAAGGTGTAGACCCTGATGATGTTTATTCTCAAGTTCCATATGAAAAAGGTTTTCAATTTCTATGGCGCATCGAGCGACAGGTAATCAGATTATCGTTTATCGTACGGGACTAAATGTGAAGAAATGTTAACTTTATTTTGACATGGCTTATGGCGGAACTAGAAGTTTTTTTTAAGGAGTAGCACAAAGCATAATTTTTTTAAGGGGTAACACATGCAAAACAACCAAAAAAATCCAACTTTTTTCCATTGCGTGTACCCCAGACCAATGCCAGTTTCGCCCATTCTCATGGTCATGGTGTGGTTGCGGTGATTTTATCATAGAAAATCTAGATATTGCTCTTCAAAAAAGAATCGAGACTTTATTGTTTTTTTTTGGGTGGGGGGGTGTTAGAAAATATGGTTATCTTTTTATGCAAGCTCAACTATGCATATCTCAATTTTTTTCACCTCTTCATGATGTTATTTTCTGATTTTCTTTTGTGATCTTAGATTGGGCGGGCAGCTTTTGACGAGTTTCTTAAGAAATACATTGCTGCCTTTAAGTTCCAGTCGATTGATACACACATGTTTCTTGATTTCTTGAGAGCAAATGTTCCTGGAATAGAGAATGACGTTGATTTAAAAACATGGATTGAGGGTACTGGCATCCCTTCTGATGCCATGGAGCCGGTTTCAAATATTTATTCCAAGATTGTTTCACTTGCTCATGAATTTAAACAAGGTAGGATGCCAAGTGAGGAAGAAGTAGCCAGCTGGCATGGGCAGGAATGGGAGCTTTATTTGGAAAATCTCCCAAAGTCTGTTGAAGCTTCACAGGTATGGTTCCTTCCTCCTATATATATAAATATATATATTTTTAATATAGAATATGATACATTTCTGGCCAGCTATCATTATCTTTGTGTTATAAATGATGTTTAGCATTGTGTTTTGAAAATGATATTGCCTTTCTACGAAACAGATAATCAGTACTAATTTTTATGCCTATATATACACTTTGTTTTATTATTGTACTTTATCTTTTGTCTCGCTGTAAAACTGGTTCTGATTAATTATGGAATTAGTTAGGGGGTCAAATAATTAGTATAGGAGTAGCTGCAACAAAACTGATGAAATTTTTTTATTAGGTAAGGGATCTTTTATATGGTTCTGTGGTCATAAGATTTTGATGGTGCAGGTTACAGCTCTGGACCGTCGATACAGGCTATCAGAATCAGGAGATTACGAGGTGAAAGTAGCATTCCTTCAACTAGCAATTGGTTCAAGATGCAGTGAATACTATAATGTTGTGGAGAAAACATTAAAGGAAGTCGGGAGAATGAAGTACCTCCGCCCGTTGTACACTGCGCTTGTGCAGGGGAAAGAAGAAGAAAAGATATTTGCTCAACGGGTCTTCTCAGAAGCGCGCGAAACTTATCATCCCATAGCTCAAGGTGTTGTCGAGTCCATTCTTTCCAAGCATCTTTAATTTCTTGACCCGAAATTCAGACTAAAAAAGCTTGTTAATTTAGGGATTTGAATTTGACGAATTTATGTGGATTGTCTTAACTTTATGCTAGTGCATACATTTCCTGATTTTGCGGCTTATATCCTGTAACTTGAACACACTTTTAAATAAATAAAAAGATCCTGAAATCATGTATAAATCAAAATAATATATATATATATTTTTGAACGGCAAAATAAATATATATTTGTTTTAGAGTTCTATTCGATTTCATCAAACTAATCTTAAAAAAGGAAAGCTCCAAACATTAGTAAAAAAGGAATGACTAGAGAAAGATAAATAACTAGGTTTTAATATAATCTTTTGTAATTATTTCATTATTAATTGAAAAGCCTTTTTGTGTTTTTGTTGTCAGGTGGTTTTTTTTTAACACTTTTTTAATGATCGTTCCTTGTGATGTAAACTTGTGGATCTTACCTTAAAATGTTGTCAAATGTTGTTCCTTGAGCGCATACAAGTAAATGTAATCGACTTCTCCCTGTTTGATCTCCTCGTGGTAAACTCCATTGATTAATCCAAAACCGATTACAAAACCGAAGACTATTGTCATCACAACGCGTGACGGGTGATCTCCACCTTGTTTACTCAAACTTCTGATTTGATTTGAAGGAAACCAGTTATATTAAAATGATAAGAAAGTCATTGCATTTGAGGGCAGAAAAATAACAAGATTCACAACTCATAATTTATATTTCTTCTTATAATTTAACTACAAATCATTACTTTTTATATTTAACTTTTATTTTCTAGAGCATCTCATTCCCTGTCATTATCTCTATATTCTTTTTTTTATTAATAATTTCTCTTTCTTCCATTTACAATCTTGTCTACTAACTATTTTTTCTTATTATTGTTTTCTTCTAAAATAACTTTAGTATAAATTTTAATAGAACGGGTTTTGTTCAACGCGATTCCATCTATAAAATGGTACCAATATAAAATTATAAGTTTTAACAAGATTTTAATAATTTAACATTTAATACCAATATACAAGTTTATTCCATAGGTAAAACTATAAACTAAACTAATAAATAAAATTTAATATTTATAACATAAGAATTAAAATTTGATGAATATTAATCAAAATTTATCAAAAAAAGTTAATGTTCCAGCCTAATAGAATTTATATACAAATTTTTAAAATATATATATTTCACACTCTTACCAAACCTCTTTTTATTCGAAGTATACCTTATCACTTTACACGTTATCTTACAACTTTCATCTTACTATTTAGAGTTCAATACGATTTGCGTCCTTGTGGTTTGTCGATTTTAACCGTTTGAG
Organism: Deinandra increscens subsp. villosa; assembly: GCA_039602395.1. Taxonomy (NCBI): domain Eukaryota; kingdom Viridiplantae; phylum Streptophyta; class Magnoliopsida; order Asterales; family Asteraceae; genus Deinandra; species Deinandra increscens. The sequence continues at coordinate 27,702,955 of JBCNJP010000018.1, forward strand.
TCTATTTATAAAATTATTAACAAATCTGGCCTCATGGTTGTTTTTCTTAACAAACCGAAACCCCATGTTTTCATTTCGTTGCCAATTGAGTCCTTGGGCCTAACCGCGTTAGATTTTTTCTGTTAAGTGGAATGAGCATTTTAGTCATTTACTAACGAGGGACTATTTATATAGGTATCCAAAATCAAGGGACTATATTTGTAATTTAACTAAAGATCTTTAAAACAAAAATCAAACCCCCTCGTTCCCCTTCTTCATCCAAGACTACCACCACCACCACCATCTCCTTTCCCGCAACCACCAGTCGCCGCAGGCGGAAGGAGACACTCAGATATGCAGAAGGAGTCTCCGGTGATTCCTGTCCGGTCAAGTTTCCGACGACGACGACAGCTCCGGCCGTATCTCACACAAATCAGAAGGTTCAAATGGACAGAATCGTTAACCTTGATCAGAAGCTCAAATGAAGATGATGAGACTAGCCAGATTGCCTATTCCCAACCAAAATCAAGTTTTGTGATACCTACTATTTCTCCGATGACAAAAATTCTGATCAGTGGGCTTTTCTTGGTCAGAGACATGAAGTTCTCACGGAAATGCGACTTTTTCCGGAACAACGTACGTTTTCATCGGAAAAGAAGGATGGGGACTAGCTACTGACAACCCTCAGAAAAGTGTAGTTAACCCACCGGAATCGCGACTTAGGGTCGTCGGGAAGGGAAGAGACAGCAGCTTCGCCCAATCTGCGGCGTAACCCTAGCTGGGTCAGTAGCCGCCGCCATTTCGTTGTTCCTAGCCCGAAAACAAGTCGTCGCCACTGCTATCGCTAGAACCCTAAATGGCCCGTGGGCTGTTGGCACCTAAAACAACCACAAGCGCCCTTAGAGACCGACTAACACCACCACCAGGTGCTCCATGCCTCCATCATTGTTATAGTTCGAACGGACTGGAAAACACCATCATCTCCATCGCCAATGTTGGTCGGAATCATGGCCGGTGGTCGCCGGTCTAAGCCCCTGGTGGACAAAGATAAATAAATAACATTTGAACTAAAGTACGGAGGAAACGTGAATCATACTTTTCGGGTCTTTCTTTTATATATATAGATCTAATAATGGTGAAAAAAATGTGTCTATCTGTCTACACTTATGGGTGTGTCTATAATCAACTTTTCAATATATATATATATATCTTTATCTTTAATCCTAATAAAGCAATAAAATGTGTGCCACATGTCTCATTTCTAGGAGGTCCACATCACATTCAAGTATCAATTTATTAGATTATCAATTAAGTATAGTTACCAAATTTATCAAAACTAAATTTCCATTTAAAAAAATTAGACAAACTTAATGTGAATTTGATAAATTTACTTAATAATTTAATTATTTTAAGAAAACTAATCAACAATTTGTCAAACATAATAAATTTTATTATTTTAACCGTTTTTTATATATATTTAATATTATAAACCCAACCCGTGTAATACACGGGTTACTAACCTAGTATATATATATATATATATATATATATATATATATATATATATATATATTTATATAGTGTTGGGTTAAAATACAAAGTACTTTTTACGTGAGAATTGTGAGAAATGCATGGTGTTTGGATTTTATTGCATAGTGTTATCTTTTAATTGTGTTTTTTATAAACATATGACAATCCTAAAATATGAAACATCATTCATTGGATTTCAAACACCATTTATTAAGAGTTTTTTAAAAGGCACCGTGTTAGGATATCAGTACATTGTGTTTACATTCTGTTATACTATAATTCTAATTTTGATAAATATATGACCTTCTATGATGGAAAAGAACCATATTTAGTGTCATATATTTACAAAAAATATAATAAAAAGACAATACCATGCATTAATATCTAACACATCATTCATTTCTCACACTTCTCACGCAAAAAATACTTTGTATTATAACCCTAGCCTATATATATATATATATATATATATATATATATATATATATATATATATATATATATATAGGCTAGGGTTATAATACAAAGTATTTTTTGCGTGAGAAGTGTGAGAAGTGGTTGATATGTTAATTTTTAACACATGATATTGTCTTTTTATTATATTTTAGGTAAATATATGACAATCCTAAAATAAATACACCATCCATTGGATTCCAAACACTACCAAACACCATTTATTAAGAATTATTAAAAGGGCACTGTGTTAGGATATTATTACACTGTGTTTACATTGTGTTATCCTTTAACTCTAATTTTGATAAACATATGACATTCTAATATGGAAAAAACAATGTATAGTGTTATATATTTACCAAAAACATAACTAAAAGATAACACAATGCATTAAAATCTAACACATCATCCACTTCTCACACTTCTCACGCAAAAAGTACTTTGTATTATAACTCTACCCTATATATATATATATATATAATATTATTTGAACTAAATTATAAAACCAGTCCTTCATCTATACTAGTTGTAAAAAGAGTCCGTAATCTATAAAATGACTAAAATACCCATAGAGTTAATCAAAGTTTTAACTCCGTTAGTCCTAGGACCTCAAATGACAACAAAATGCAACCACGAGACAGGATTTGATAATAAACCAAAAAAATGGACTCAAAGGGTTAAAATCGTTAAACCACAGGGATGCAAATCATATTTAACTCTACTATTTAATATTTACTAACAAAAAAGGTATTGGAGAAAATTATTTTTATTTTAAAAAATAATCTCCGTTTAAATTTAAACTAAAAGTAGGGGAATTTTTTAATTATTTAATAATTTTGACTTAGTCTTTTATTTTCTAAATTTAATCTTTTTAATTCATAGAAAAAAAAGTGGGCACCAAAAAAACCCATAGAACCCATGGGTATCTTAGTATTTTTCTTCAAACGGCATGTTTAGACTCAATATCATTACCTTTTTATATACGTATCTTAGTGTTGATAAAAAATTTACTTTCGTATGAATTATTAAAAGCTTCAATCCCTTCCCTTTGATATAAAAAAAATGAATGTAATCATAAATAATGTCTAAAACATAACATAATTAAAAAAACGTATAATTAATGTAGTCAACGTTTGACTTAATAATTTGACCCAATTAATGGGTGGTTACAATCTCAAAATGTCTATATAAATAAGCTAGGTCTTGAGACAAGAGTGGATTTGGATTGGATGCATGCCCCGATCAATCAATCAATCATACATAATATGTTTAATTTGTTGGAGCCACAATGCAAGCACCTACGTACGGTACGTACGCTATAAATCCTTTTATCTCATATATAATATCTTCAAGTTCTCAACATATTAAAATTTCACTAAAAAAAGAGTCTCTATATATTGGTTGAAACTCCTAAATTTGAGGAGAATACCACCCTACGTGTTGCAGTGGTTTCTATAACAGAAAACGTGTCTACTGTTTACAATCGGTATATACTTTTTGTAAATTAATAAGAAAATAGTAAATTTTGGCCACACGTTGCATTCTCTTTGCATTTCATGTGTTATTGTATTTATTTAGAAGTATAAAAAAATATAATAGAATATATATTTATAGAATTTAAAGTTAATTAAAAGGAGTATATATAAAAGTGATAACATGTATATTTAAAGAATGATAAAAACTGCCTAAAAGATTTGAGGGCTTCAAGTGAACTAATATTTTTGGGCTTTTTGGTATTTTTTAAAAGTTATGTTTTAAATATATCTCTTTTATCTAGCTTGAGATTGAAAATAATAAATTATATTGTTCATAATTAGTAGAGATAATCTTATTTATTTTTACTACATGTGGACAAATATAAATAGAATAAATTTATTATTTTAGCTTTATTCGATGCAAATTATTTAATAAAACATTCAAATATGTTAGTGAGACACAAATAAAATGTGTTTAAACTAAAATAGCCAAATAAAAAATAAAAATAAGGAAAGAAAAAAAAGAAAGAAATAAAAAAAAGGAAAAGAAAAAAAAGGTTACTAAATGAAAGATTTTAGAAAAGAGAAATGAAAAAATTAAAGTAAATGTTGTATGCAAGACTTGAACTTTAAAATAGGGGTTTAAACTAATGCATTTAACCATAATATTACCTAACTTATTTAATAAATTAACTACATTAATATGTATATACACATCTAAAAACATATATGAAAAAAATTAAAAATGTGGATTAATGTATATACACATCTAAAAACATATATGAAAAAAATTAAAAATGTGGGCCCTAAATTTTAAGAGCCCTAAACTTTAGATTTCGGGTGCGCAGGCGAGTTTCAAAAATGTGTGCTTATATATAGTTTTTTTTTTTATAATTCGATAATAATTATTATATAAATGTGCCACATCTCTTATCATTTATTGGACTCGAGAATTTTTTATACATGATTGTTCAGTTAAATAACTACTTTAAATATGAGTTCGAACTTAAAACATAAAAATAAATATTAAATAACATATGATATATATAGACGCTTTTTTTTTATTTTATTTAATTTTTATATGTTTCCTCTAAAATATATACCTTGAGAAATGTAAATCCCTCTTTAATTATGTTGGTGACCATTCATTATCATACCTTATGATCCTGTATTTTACCGTACCATTTAAAACCATACATACCATACCATTTTGTAAGGAACCATATAATTTCGTATCATACTATATCATTCCATATCGTCATATCTTACTTTTTTTTTAATTTATTTCTAATAAAATAAAATATATTGATAACTGACAAAAAAATTTAATGTCACTTGATGTTTGTAAAATATAGGTATATGACAAAAATTTACCAAAAGGCCTTTAAATGGGCAATATCTTAGTTTTGATAAAGTCTTATCAATATGGAATATCAAACAAAAAAAAAATTGTTAAGTATTTAAATTTATTTTATGTAACTTATAAAATATATGACGTCTCACTTTTAACAATGATATATTTGTAATGGAAGTTACATTTAAGTTTTATCAATGGAACTTTTGAAAATACGGGTATTAGGGGAGGGGGTATGGTAGCCACAAGGCTTCAAGAAGCCATGTCCACCAACCAATAGGAGCATGCCAACTCAAATTGCAAGATTTTGGAGCCATTTGAAGCCACACCATATGGTATGGTTGTGGTGTGGCTTCTTGAAGCCATGCGATTTTTTTTTTAATAAAACACTTTTAATAAATAATCAATAATAATAAAAGTAAACAATATTCATTAAAACAAAAATAAAATTACAACTTTAACAACATTCATTAAAAAAAAAAAAAAATTACGACTTTTATTAAAAAAATAATAATACAAATCTAGGGTTGAGGATTTGCGTTCACCTCCTCCTCGGTTAAAAACACTTCCATTGTGTTTTGGATGTGCTCGGTGATATCGAATCTGAGTTTAAAATGAGTCTCACTATCTCGCAATTCGAAAATAACATTCGGGTCGAGAACCCGGTTAACTGGCGGATCTCGAATGTGGACCGGTGATATAGCAATGCCATCGTCTTTGAGAGTCATGTTGTGTAGAATGATGATCGCGTACATAATGTTCTCCATTAGTTTTTTTTATTGGACGACCCTTTCGATCCACTATTGCCCACTTTTCCTTTATCCGACCAAACGCTCTTTCGACGTCTTTTCTAGCCCCCTCTTGTATCTTCTTCATTTTCTTCTCTTTAATCTCATAAGGATGTGGAAATGCCTTCACAAAGACCGACCAAGGGGGATATATGTCATCCGCAAGGTAATATCCACGTTTGTACTCTCGACCGTTGCAAACAAATGGCATTCTAGGTGCAACTCCATGCATCTCATTGTTGAACAAAGGTGACTGATTAAGCACGTTGATGTCGTTGTTTGAACCTGCAACACCAAAGAACGCATGCCAAAACCACACATCTTGGGAGGCAACCGCCTCGAGTGAAATTATTGGTTTTTTATGATCGCCACGATGATATTGTGCCCTATACTTTCTAGGACAATTTCTCCACTCCCAATGAGTACAATCGATACTACCTATCATACCCGGAATACCATGCTTTTCTAAATGGGCATTATATAAAAGAGTGATATCGTGGCTAGTAGGTGCACGCAAAAATTCATCTTTGTAAAGCTTAATTACGGCGTCACAAAAATAGTGTAGGCATTCACGTGCAGTTCTTTCAGAAAAATCTAAAGATTCATCATATTCGTCAGGAACGTTACCGTATGCGAGTTGACGAATAGCCACCATGCACTTTTGTAAAGGCGTGAAACTTTCTCTCTTCGCCGCGTCCAAACGGGGTGTGAACCACGAAAAGTTGTTTGTGATGTCGTCAACAATCTTCAAAAATAGCCGTTTAGACATACAGAATCGGTCTTTAAAAATCCCCTCGTGGTAACAGGGATTTTCGGCAAAATAAAGCTCCACCAATCGTTGGTGACCGTTTTCACGATCACGGTAAATACGTCTCCTCCGTTTAGGAGCGGAAACCTCTTCTTGTTCTTCTTGTTCTTCTTGTTGGATGACGTTAATACATAGGTTAAGGTAATTCATCGCGTCCTCGTACGAACCATCGGAGCTGCTTGACGAAGTCCCAATCTCGGGTGGTGGAATAAAGTCGGCCTCATCGTAAAGACTCATTTTATAAAAATTTTGGTAGAGAGAATTGGAGATGAAATGAGAGTAGAGTGTGGTTTTTAAAATATTTGGGTTTGTATATATAGTAAAATTAGAAGAAGAAAAAAAGGTAAAGAGCCGTTGGGGGCTCAACGCTCGAAAAAAATAAAAAAAAATAACGGATAGTTTTGGGCCGGCTCGACCTGGCTTGGAGGAACCGCCCAAAACCATGAATTGGAGCCGTGGAGGGTGAACCGCCTCAGGCGGTATGGTTGCCGGCAGGAACCGCCCGGCTCCGTGGGAACCGCGAAGCGGTAACCCACTCCATACCGCCTCCCCTTAGAGTTATTAGAATATTAGAGATTAAGGTTAATTATGAGCTCATGAGTCTATTAGGTATCTAGGGTTTATTTCCATTCTCTATATATTGTAACCTAGATTATCAATAATATCAATTTAGTCATTCAGTATTCTATAATCTTACATGATATCAAAACCTAAACGATTCTAACCCTAGTCGTCGCTACCGTATTCAAACCCTAGACAGGGCGGTGTGCCACCATCGCCGCCGCCCTGTCTCAACTTTGTTTTTTTCTTCTTTTTTTTTTTGTTTTTTCCTCTGTGTTTTACTAAAGTTTCGTTTTCGTCTTCTCAACTCAAAATTCTGATCATCTCACGCATAAAAATCTCATTCGGATCACTCATTTTGATCATTGCATTCTGCCGTTTTGTTCTCATTCATTGAATCAATTGAAATTGGGTGTAATTGTTATTATTGTTTTCAGAAAGAAAGAATCCCGTCCAAATTAATGAAAACCACATAAGTTTAAATTGATTTGTTTCCATCACTCCATGCATCTACATGTGATTTTTTATTTTATTTTTACTTCCCTTCTTTCTTTCTTTCTTTTTTTTTAATTTGATTTACGGATCTCGTCACTTGATCTGCGAATTAAGTGGCCATCGTTGACAATGATCAACGACTCTTCTTTTCTTTTCTTTTTTTGATCTACGGGTCTCCTCTCTTGATATACGTATGCATGCGACCATCATATGACCACGGTCATCAACTTTTTTTTGGATTGCTTTTTTCCGTTTTAGATCTACAATTCTCATCTCTTGATCTACGGATCTAAGAGACCGTTGATTGCTAGTCTCAACACATCGTCACACGACTACGGTCGCTGATTGTCAAACTTATTATTCAGGAAACCAAGACCTAAAACCAGATGAAGTCATGAATGGAGCTAAAGCCGAGGAAACTCTACAATACTTTAAGGATTCAATTTTTCTGAGCCGCTTGCAGAAGATTGGGATTTGGAGTCCGAGAACCGAACTAAAGCTAGTTTTTTATAGTTTTTTTAATTATTATCTTTATGTTTTGATTATTTCCAGTCTTTAGATGTCTGATTTCCTTCTGCTACGACTGCGGGGGAGTATTAAAGTATTAGAGATTAGGGTTAATTATGATCCCACGGGCCCATTAAGAATCTAGGGTTTATTTCTATTCTCTATATATTGTAACCTAGATTATCAATAATATCAATTCAGTCATTCAGTATCTATAATCTTACAACATGTTGCATTTAAGATTTCAAAATGTGTAGTTTTCAATAAAATTCTAACTTTTAAATAAAATTGTTACAAATTCCATAGAATTTTACAACATTTTATGAAAAAGTTCTATTATATCTTTTAATGCAACATTTATATACAACAAAGTTTTGTTGTATTAAAGGGTTAAATACAACTAATTTTGAAAACAAATTGGCTTGTAAAAAATTGCATTACATGTGTATTCTCTAGAGTCTAATAGTGGTTGAGAGTCTTTACATACTATAAGCTATAAGGTAGTGTTTGGTATGCATGAATGGAGGATGGAATGAAATGAATCATTACGTCGGAATTAAAAATGACATGTTTGGTAGCACATTTGAATGAAATGAACCAATACATAAGGAATGAGATTAATTCCATTTTTAAAGACGTTCATTTCATAGGGGAGGAGTATTCTTCTTCCATTCCCTCAAGGAATGAAATGATTTTTTTCCCAATTAGATTTCTTGTTAATTTTTTATGGAAAAAAGTTAAGAATAAAAAGTCGTAAAAAAATATAAAACAAAAATGTAAAAAAATGAAAATAAATAAAAATTAAATTAAAAACGTAACAAAAAATAAAAAAATAATTTAGAAAATAAAAAATAAAAACAAATAAATTATAAATATAAATTAAATTGTTTAATAGAATTAAAACATTAAAAATATAAATATAAAACAAATATATTAATTTTAAAAGAAAATATTAGTAAAATTGTATTTGATTACTTCGTTTGTACTAACCGGCAAAAACATGAATCAATGATTTGTTTCATTCCCACCGTAACCAAACATGATGGAATGGTAATGTTCCATTTCATTCCCTTAATCACTCCATTTCATCGCTCATTAATTCCCTCATTCATTACATTACCCTATGCCAAATAGACCTTATATGTGAATTATATATAGGAAAGTAAAGATACAAAACAATCAAACTTTATTTAGGAGGCATGAAGAGATACTCATGGATGGTGGTGACAACACATTTAAAACCAGAGAGCCCGGTTATTAATTTATTTATTTATTATAACCAACAAAATAAACTGGAAATGAACTAGTCTTGGTATCTTTTTGAAACTCCAGCATTCTTCTTGGTTCGCTCAGTTTGGGCTCAAGTAGTATCTTTGGGCTGCTGTTGTTGGGCTCCTAAGTGGGTCAGTGAAGATGGTTGATCCATATCACCATGTTTCTCCTTTCGTTTTCTTTTATATACCTACATAAGAATTAAGAATGAATAAGAAGAAAAATGTTACTTTAAAAACCAACATAGTTTATTATACCTTTATTTCACTATCCCATTTTCGTGGACTTTTCGCTTTGGCCTCCCCTTGACGCTCATCATCATCCTTCATAGGGGGTAGGTTGAGGTCAAACTTATGGGTGAAAGATGTCATATTTTTAACATCATCATCATCATTCGTAGGGGCTAGATTGAGATCAAATCTGATCTTTTGGGAGGAAGATGTCATATTTTTAAACTAGCTGTAAGACCGATAAACACTTGGTTTCGTGTGAGTAAAACATCAACACCGCCGCTTCGTTATTTATACACAACAAAATGAAATTATGTAAGACCAATAAACTTAAAAAAAAAATATAGCGTACGTATCTCTCCCATTATGACTGAAGTATGGGATTAATTGTTCACTAATATTTCCATGAATGAAATATTACATCCACCCAAAAGCGGCATCGACGGGGTAGTCAATTAATGGAGAAATATTTCATTTACCAAAGTATTAGCGAACAATTAATCCCATACTTCAGTCATAATGGAAGAGATACGTACGTTATTTTTTTTTTTAAAGTCTATTGGTCTTACATTACATAATTTCATTTTTTTGTGTATAAATATCGAAGCGGCGGTGTTAATCTTATACCCACACGAAACCAAGTGTTTATCGATCTTACAGCTAGTTTAAAAATATGACATCTTACTCCCAAAAGATCAGATTTGATCTCAATCTAGCCCTATGAATGATGATAATGTTAAAAATATGACATCTTTCACCTATAAATTTGACATCAACCTAGCCCCTATGAAGGATGATGATGAGGGTCAAGGGGAGGCAAAAGGAAAAAGCCCACCAAAATGGGGTAGTGAAATAAATATATAATAAACTATGTTGGTTTTTAAGGTAACCTTTTTTCTGATGCATTCTTGATTATTACGTAGGTATATAAAGGAAAACTATAGAAAAACATGGTGATATGGACCAACCATCTCCACTGACTAACTTGGGAGCCCAACAACAGCAGCCCAATGATAACACTCGAGCGCAAGCCGAGCGAACCAAGAGGAATGCTGGAGTTTCAAAAAGATACTAAGACTAGTCAATTTCTAGTTTCTTTTGTTGGTTATAATAAATAAATTAATTATTAACCGACCTCTCTAGTTTTAAATGTGTTGTGACCATCATCCATAACTATCTCTCTCTCCTAATTAAAGTTTGATTGTTTTGTATCTCCATGTTCCTATATATAATTCACATATATAGTATGTAATGACTCCCAATCACTATTAGACTCTAGAGAATCCACATGTAATGCAATTTTTTACAAGCCTATTTGTTTCAAAATTAGTTGCATTTGACCCTTTAATATAATAAAACTTTATTGTATATAAATGTTGCATTAAAAGATATAAAAGAACTTTTTTAAAAAATGTTGTAAAATTCTATGGAATTTGTAACAATTCTATTTAAAGTTACAATTTTATTAAAAATTGTATCACTCGATCTACGAATCAAGTAACTGTCGTTGACCACAATCACCTGCTATTCTTTTATTTCCCTTTTCTTGTTCTTTTTTGATCTACGGATCTCGTATCTTGATATACGTATCCAAGAGACCACTGATTACTAACATGACACTGCCTTTTGGACTAAGGTCCTAATCTATGTTGTCGCACCGTTGCATTAAAGGCTTTTGCTTGAGGAATACGGGATCCGGACATTGACGAATAGCACATTCAAGCTCACTTTGGATTGATTGATAGAAGATTGGGATTTTGCGTCGGGAAATTGAAGCTAGTTTTAAGCCTTTTATTAATTTTTTATGGTTTTTTTTCCAGTCTGAGCATCCGATTTCCTACCGCTGACTGCGTGGGAGTATTGGAATATATATTACTAGCTTTTATGCCCCGTGCATCGCATGGCTGAGATTTAAAAAAAATATATATCGAACGACTTGGGTTTAAAACAATTAATAACAATAACAGAGTACAGAAAATGTAATCGAATTATGAAACTTGTACAAAAGAAAAAACTATTAAAGTAAAAAAGAATAACATATAACATTTATAAATTAAATTTGAAATCAAATCAATAAAAATATGTATAAAAATCATCTATTATACTCTTATTCTGAATATGTATTATTAATTAAAAAATAATTCGATAAATAAGTAATGGTTATATATATAATTCATGTATTTTTAATATATCCAAAAATGTTAAGATTCTATCAAGTTATATATTGATTATGTATAATGTTATTTAACCAAGTTTTTGAGACCCGTGTGTTACACGGACTCGGGTTTAAAAAAATTGTAGGCATAACAAATTTTTATTTAAACTTTAATTTAGTAATTAAAAAGTCGGATGTCTATGTATCCAAAACTTTAACTTTTCTTTTAATAGAAAAAAAGATTTTTTTTTTAAATAATTAATTATGATGATGATTATCCCCATAATAAATATCTTTTATTTATTACCATGGAAATATACAAATAATTGATTAATTAGGGGGTGATTATCCCTACAATAAGTATTTTTTATTTATTGTCATGCGGTAGGGACAACACTTCATGTGGTAGGGACAACAAATGAGACCAAGTTCGCCATAAATTTTGTGAAGAATCTAGTACATATGATGTCGATAGAGGAGCTAGAACTAAAAAACAAATGTTCAAACACTGCCTTAATTTTGGATCACATGTTAATTTATCTGGAAAAATGAAACGGTGAACTTTTGCCATTGTCCATCTGTGCGGTATCTGGGACATACAACTTAGTGAAGTATTTATACAATAATTCTCAGAAAATGACGTGCGATCATTAGACACATAATGATAGGAGCTTGACACTCTTACATTGTGTGGAACGTGATTTCTTTGGTAAGTATTCCTTTTTTATTATTTTCGATTATAGTTGTTTTCTTTCTTAATTCTGTACATCATGGTATAGATGTTGCCCTCCAAATCCTGAATGACCATCTGGAACTTGCTTGGAATGTGTCTATACGTGAAGTTTAATTTGGCTCGGAAGCCTGATGCAATTAATTGAGCAAAAAAGAATTTAACCACCAGATCATCATACAATCAAGTAAGCATGAATTTGATCTATTTATAGATAGACTTCTCGATCGACCGGCCACTAATTCTTTTATTATTTGTTTTCAGCATTTAGATTTTTTCGCATGGAACTTGCAGCTGAAAAGGAGAGTGATGCATTAAAATTACTAAAATTCATTTGGGGACATGCTACCAAAACAATGAGCAATGAAGAAATTGAGGATATGCTTAGAAGGCCTCCTACCTTCTCCGCTAATGAAAGGATACAAGCAGATTCTTCTGGAATATTACGTACGTGTTGCTGCAAAAACGGGCAACACCATATTTCTAGTAGATCGAGTTGCTCCGAACCTGTCCTCATCTAATGCTTTTTGAACACGAGGATGGACTCACTCACTATATTTCATATAGCTGTTATGCATCGTCATCAAGGTATCTACAACCTGTTGTATATATGAGATAGGCAGCTCCATGCCAGGAACGATATTTGCACATTTAGTGACAATTTTCAAACAATTCATAATATGCTTCATTTAGCTAGCTAGTTGGGAAGACATCAAATTAAGGAGATGATAGCTAAGACGTGTGGAGCATCTCTGCTAATGCAACGTGAATTACTGTGGTTCAAGGTATAACTTTTTGTATGTTCACCAACTCCCTAATTAGATGTTTGTTCTAGCTATAAACTAATTAAGTACTAGCTATTGATTGAGTTAAGGTTGTCTCTATAACTTCTGTATCTGAGGGAAGCGAAGAACAAAGATTAATTGTCAAACATGCACCTTTTGAGTTATTCTCTAAAGAAAACGAAGAATCGGTATCTAATTAAAGGATTGAAATGGATGAAAGACTGTATGGTTGTTGCCACACTTATCGTCACCGTTGCATTTGCTGCAGCCTTTACGGTTAAGGTGGCTACAACCAAGAACATGGACTTCCTATTTTCATTCGTCAACGTACCTTCTTAGTTTTTGTCATTGCAGATGCGGTTTCATTGTTCTCTTCCTCGACTTCACTCATTGTGTTCTTATCTGTCCTCACATCTCGTCATGATCAACGTGATTTCATGTACTCATTACCGAGAAAGCTGATGATAGGTATACTAACACTTTTCATCTCTATAATGGTGACTTTCAGTGCTAGTTTCTTTCTGCTATACCACAAGGGGTTGAAATGGGTACCTATCATTATTGCCGCATTTGCTACGTACGGTGCCGGTTATTGTTTATGCAGTGTTGCAATTTCCACTTTTTGTGGATATGTTTCGCTCTATGTATGATTCTCACTATCTCTTTAAGCCCAAAAAACCAAGGTTGTAGCTAGGAGTTCCGCATAGAAAAACATAATTTAATAGGATATTTTCCAGAAGATGTAATTTAATGTACATTTGGATTAGTTATATATGCATTTCATTATACACCTTACCATGCATGTATTGTAGATATTTTTGTTAATTATAAATGAATACCACCATTCATTTGTACCTACTTCGCCTATATTGCCCAACATTTTTAGGATCTCTCTCTATATATTTATAAAAATAAGAATTTATTGTAAAGTACGGTGATCATTGATTCATTGTATTTCTTAATCATTTTTGCTGATATATATTTCCAATTGGATGTGTTAGACTACTTGCAGCGTATGGCCCACTAATGATCGTCGTCAAGTCATTCAAAAGTACGTCTGATCAACCAAGATAGCTAAGTAAGTAGAGACGAGTATCGTATCACAAGAAGCATCATAAAGATAATTAATCCACTAGTTTAACTCATCGCTTAATTAGTATATTAGACTTAAGAATATAAAGTTTTCTTAATCTAAAACGTATGGCACAATATTATTGGACACCTAGCATCTCTAAACTTTTAATAATCTAGTGGTTAAAATTTTCAATAATATCAAAGAGTGATTACAATTGTAACTATTCATAAAAAAGCTATAATAAAACAGAGTATACATAACTTATAAGATATATGTTTATCTATACTATATGATAATGCACTTAAGATAAACAATACGACAATTATATATAATTTTAAGTAATTATATGACTGGTTCGGTGAGCTATCAGTTATGGTTGATTTTTTGTTAACTATCTTTAACTTGTGCAATGTATTATCAAGTTGAAATCTGTAGTTTTTTAGCTCGATTATAAGGGTTTCAAGCTAAAATATGCAAGTTTCTATCTTGATTATGATGTTTTAAGCTCATTTATGCAATATATATATATATATATATATAGGGTTAGGTTCAAATGAGAACTTTTTATTTTGAGAACTTTTAAGAACTAAATCTCAACCACAAATTTCAGGCACAAATTTCAGGGTGGGACCACTACAATTCATGAGAGGGGATACATGTAATAAACTTGTGGCTCAAATTAATTCTTTTTAGTTCTCAAATCAAATTGGTTCTCAAATGATCATCTCCCTATATATATATATATAATAACAATAATAATAATAAATAAATAAATAAAATACATAGGATACATAAATAGATAAATAAAATACATGAAAAAACATAGAAATATGCAAATCCAAATTATATTTAATTCCGTTAACCAAAGATACATAACAATTTTATAATCGATGGTTCAGTTATAAAATACACTTAACCATAACCCGTAACCTATGATTCAGTAATTTTGTTTACTTTATTTCAGTTACGTTTTGGTTTTTATCCCCTGTAGCTACAAGCCTACAATGGGTCTTTCATATCTTAATGAGTCGTTTGACATCATTGATCCTAAAAACATTATTGAACATTTTGTTGGAATTTATGCGTAAAACGATTATGACAATCGTTATACAAACATAAGCATATCACAAGAATATAAAAGTAAATGAAAGTCTAACCGAACCAACGATCAAGATACGGAAGTATGATCACGAATAACAACTCTATCAGTCCCTGTAAAACCTGAAGAGCACAGAAACAAAACGAAAGGAACCGGGCTTGTGTTTGACACAATTCCCTTAAACAGATTCGACGTCTGTTCCCAGGGTACACCGGTTCAAAACTGTGTGTACAGCCGGACGAGATACTTGTCTGAAAAACGGTCGGAATGAAGAAGCAGCAGCAGCACGAGATCGTAGCAGCAGAGAAGAACGGATGTGGATTTTGTGTGTATTCTTTCTGCCCACAATTCGTGTACTTATACACGAAAATTAGTCACACGAAAGGTCATTCATTTACCACCATTAACTACCGTGAGTTAATCCGGAATGAATGTATGATTTATGTCTCATAAATGATCAGGTTTGGAAAGCCAAAAGTCATTTCTAGAATCATCTCAAAAATGGTTCGGAAATTAACAAAAATGTGTCGTCCACGGACACATGTTTCGGAGCTGCATTCGTGTCCGCAGGTCGCGCGGGCACGAGTTCAGAATTTCGACCCGATTAGCCATTTTTTGCACCCCCCCCTGCGCGAGGGTATGAGCTAGAGTAAAACATGACACAAGTGATATCTAGAGCTTTGAGGTTTATCCTTATAAACCAATTCACCTTTTGTTCCCACACCAATGTGGAATAGCTCACATCACATTTTCCAAACTTGAACAAAAAATTCTTTTGAGATAAACATCTCATTCACACACATTTTCCAACAATCCCCCACATGAATGGAGGTTGATCTCAGAAGTAACTTAATCCCGATCGAATTTCAACAGTTGAATCTTGCATACGATAGGTAGGTGTTACCCTTTGAACCTTCGCTCATGAAACACACTTAGTCTACTGGCTCTGAGTAGGCGGCGATGCCTTTGAACTCGTCTGCCGTTTGTGTAGGCGACAATGTGCTTCACACAAGACTCTCCTTGACAACATCTAGTCCTCATAGTTATGTTCGTTATGGTCATGAACATTAGCCTGGTTCTGCGAGAGCTCTTAGGTATTGTGCCCCCTCTCAATACCCTTCGAAGCGACCCCACTTCTCTCTCACATAGGTGATTCACCACGTGTGGCTGCCTCAGCTGAATCATTAAAAGCCATAGGCTTAACCTCATACTTGTCACTTTTAGGAATGGACTAGGAGATGTATTGATTCCAATTATACATCCCCTTCTTAAAGTGCGTGGGTTTATCAATTCTTCCCCCCACAGTGACCTCACCAGTTCATACAATTAGGTTGTCCTATTGAACTCAGATCTTGGGATCTCCAGTCAACTGAGTTAGGTTTTCCTTCATATGAACTTTATTTTTTTCAAGGGCTTTAGTCCCATTCCCATGGACGACCTCCGAACTAACTCTCTACTTAGGCCATTTTGTCAGCGGATCCGCAATATTATCATTTGACTTCACATAGTCAACAGTGATAATTTCAGTAGAGATTAGTTGTCGTACCATATTATGTCTACGTCTTATATGTCTATTCATACCAATATACATTGTGCTATGAGCTCTGCCAATTGCCGATTGGCTATCACAATGTATACATATGGCCGTTGCCGGCTTAGGCCATCTTGGTATATCCTTCATAGACGTAGCCATTCTGCCTCTTCACCAGCTTTATCTAAAGCGATGAATTCAGCTTCCATCGTGGATCTACAATAACCTTTTGTTTTGAAAATTTCCACGACATGGTTGCACTTCCAAGTGTGAGTACATATTCACTCGTTCATATCAGATATCCAATTTGCTCTGGAATCATTCGTATCAAATATCATGTCAGACATCGTATCAGATATCCAACTTGGATCACAATGTCCTTTAATCACTGCTGGATATTCGTTATAGTGCAACCCGTATTCCTTGGTGTACCTTAGGTACCTAAGTAACCTAATCACACAACTCCAATGAGTTGAACTTGGATTACTCGTGTATCTACTTAGCTTGCTTACAGCGTATACTAAGTCTGGTCTAGTACAACTCATCAGATACATCAGACTCAATAATTCTTGAGTACTCTAAACATGCTCTCCTCTGTTCTTAGCTAGATACTGACACTCGTCAGTTTGTAGTTCTAGCCACATTGGAGTCATTTGCAAAAGCCATTTGCAAAAGCTATTTGCCATTCCCATAACTTCTCAAGAATTTTAGTCCACACAGTGGGTTTGACTTTAAACAAGTCCACTTTCAGTTCATGTGTTTTTGAATTTCCAAAACCACATTTGCCATTCCCATGTCTTTGCATCCAAGACGTCTTGACATTACTTACATCAGTGAGCATATCATCTACATGGGAGCTAGTGGATCTTTCCCCGGGATGCCAACCACTCAGTTATCAGAAACTAGATGGTTCCCACAATTCATCAAACCAACCAAGATAATTTGCAGCCAAGATTTATAATCTTAATCTTGCAATAAGTGCCCTTTGTGACCACATTATAGTCTTTCCAAGGTGAACACATCCTTATGACTATTGTGTACTCCACTTAGTCATATGATTTCAATCCTTATTGCCAAAAAAATATATATCAAATGCAAGCCACCCCCACATTTAAGTGTCATTGGATGACATCCAAATAGGGTGATGAAAGGTTCTCCCTTTCTCTATGGTTATGCCATTTCAACCATCACACTGGTTGTTTCTCAAATGGTCTCTCTCCCCCCACATTGCCTGCACTTTGATAAGCTTTATGTGACATCACTTATTATCACACTTTGAATAATAAATGTATCATTACGGTCCATAACTTCAACTCATTATATATATTAGCTCACGAGTGCTTTAGAGTTGATGTAAGCAACACATGCTTTTCCCATAAGTATGTTCATACTTAGAATAGTTCTAAGTTAACCTCTAGCATAATTCTAGAAATTATGGAAGACCCACATGAGTCCGGAACCACCTTTCCGGAAGAACCTCACGATTCCGGAACAACTTATCCGAAGGACCACACAAGTCCGGAACAACCTGTTCGAAAGAACCAGTGGTCCGGAAGAAATCAAATTGCTATAGGCATCGAAAACTAGGTAATATCAACTTTAATGATCTAGTCATTCAAGTTTTCCATAGTTTATATCATGTTCCTTAAACCGAATGTAGATTACATTTGAAATTTGTCTATACACAAAACGAGTATTGTGTTCATGTGTGTCTTGAATGTTATAGTTGATTAATCTCAACAGAGCATCACAATCAACCAAGTGCTAGTCTAGCATGCTTTAGACTGCAATACGTTAGCATGTGAACAGAAGATGCATCATTCTGATTCATCACAGCCTCAATGGATATCACAATATCCGTTTCCCACATTCACACATTCATTTAGACAAATTCGTGAGACTAGACCAATAACATTGTGTACGTCTCATATGTATGTTACAAAACCATACATAACCTATTATTCGGTTTTAGGATTATAACCTATTTGCCTTAAGTACGTATCCAAAACACCAATGAAACTCGAAGGCCTCATCATGAGCATTAATTCGATTAAATTTGGTGAGTGCATTCATAACCAATATGAATAAACCCAGGATACACTCACTAGGTTTTGAGATGTTCAAACAAATTGACACTCAACAACCCATTGCACACGCGGTGCATCATCCCTTGTTTTCTAGAACTATTCATTTTAGGATACTCTCCCAAATGAAGACCAAGTCATCAAATAGTTCAACAACATTGAGGTGGTAGACGCATCTACTTGACCTTCATAAATCTCCGAAGATTTATAATTTACAATACCATATATTGTACTCCATAACAACAAATCTTGCATTCATACTTCACAATTCACACTGTGCATCCGTATTATGTTGAACACATAAACACTACAAGATATACCATTTCGTGTATTTTAATACACTTTATCATCTACCATTGTGTGGGGCGTTACATATATGATTTACATGTTTAATTTAACTCACAGGTGCAATAGACATCTTGCACTATCAGATTGGAAATAATTTGAATAAACGTTTGTATTGAAAAAATCTCAAACATTAAAGCAACAAATTATTTTATTAAAATAATTTCAAACTATATATAAATCATAAACACTTATTCCAAAACATAACAAAGTCTTATTTAAACCAATTATTTCATAACGAAATAAAGTCTTATTTAATTAAAACATAAAATCATATAGTGTTGCTATCCCCAACACTCTCGTCATCAGATATCTCGATGACCTCTTTAACATCACTCCAAAGAGTTAAGCGATGTAGCCCTCCTACAACAGTTCCTACCGCATGGAACTTAATCGAATTCTGATGACGAAACATTCTCCACGAATTCGTTGATGCAAATAATATCGAGTAACCATCGATATTCAACTTGCTCACAAAGATAACATTCTTCTTGATACTAGGCACATGGAAAACATCTTCCAAGGTAAGGGTACATCCTGTAGACACTTTTAATTCTACAGTCCCGATCCCAATTGCCTTGTGTTTAGTGCCATCTAGCATCATTATGCGATTTTTGACAGCCCGATATTCCTTAAAGGAATAACGACTAGAGCATGCATGAATTGTTGCTCCAGACATTATGAACCACCCTCGGCAGGCAATCACTCGAGTCATTCCTGACATTGAAGGAGTGAATCCTAAGATATTTCCGTGAGTCCTATCTTGAGGTACTCCCTCAATGGCACTCCACGTACTTATCTCTTCATGTCCTCGTTTCATTTTGAACAAATCTGCTCAAAGAAACAACACCAAGTTGTTATACATCTATATTTTATATAGATATACTTTAACTAAATAAATTTGAAAACAACACCAAGTTGTTTTTCTCAATTGCTATTTATCACAAGATTAGCAATGAGATTCAACGAAATTTAACACCTTGTTAAATTCTTTTGATGACCCATTACAAGGGTTGTAAACATAGTAGACCAAAACCCTTTATTAATAATTAATAATAACATATTAAATTATTAATGGTCATCACTATCACATCAAGACACGTTCTTAATTACAACATCAAGACACGTTCTTAATTACATCATTAAGACACGTTTAAAATACAACTTTACATAAAGTTCGGTTTTTAAAACTTCGTCATTTGTAGCACTCATGTTGGACAATAACATTATAAATCATTTATACATTTGGTATAAAACATCTAGTTGTAACACGCATGTTAGAACCAACAACTAGATACAACACACGGAGATTAAAATCGTTTTACTCCAATTATTTTGTATCACGACAATATGTGAATTTAAAAACCATTCTCCAATTTAGAGAACCAACAACGAGTGCTTCCCAAAAATTAAGTATATATCACGAAATCAGAGATTGTTTCACAATCTAAGAATCTGTTTAAGTTTGTTGGAATTTATGCGTAAAACGATTATGACAATCGTTATACAAACATAAGCATATCACAAGAATATAAAAGTAAATGAAAGTCTAACCGAACCAACGATCAAGATACGGAAGTATGATCACGAATAACAACTCTATCAGTCCCTGTAAAACCTGAAGAGCACAGAAACAAAACGAAAGGAACCGGGCTTGTGTTTGACACAATTCCCTTAAACAGATTCGACGTCTGTTCCCAGGGTACACCGGTTCAAAACTGTGTGTACAGCCGGACGAGATACTTGTCTGAAAAACGGTCGGAATGAAGAAGCAGCAGCAGCACGAGATCGTAGCAGCAGAGAAGAACGGATGTGGATTTTGTGTGTATTCTTTCTGCCCACAATTCGTGTACTTATACACGAAAATTAGTCACACGAAAGGTCATTCATTTACCACCATTAACTACCGTGAGTTAATCCGGAATGAATGTATGATTTATGTCTCATAAATGATCAGGTTTGGAAAGCCAAAAGTCATTTCTAGAATCATCTCAAAAATGGTTCGGAAATTAACAAAAATGTGTCGTCCACGGACACATGTTTCGGAGCTGCATTCGTGTCCGCAGGTCGCGCGGGCACGAGTTCAGAATTTCGACCCGATTAGCCATTTTTTGCACCCCCCCCTGCGCGAGGGTATGAGCTAGAGTAAAACATGACACAAGTGATATCTAGAGCTTTGAGGTTTATCCTTATAAACCAATTCACCTTTTGTTCCCACACCAATGTGGAATAGCTCACATCACATTTTCCAAACTTGAACAAAAAATTCTTTTGAGATAAACATCTCATTCACACACATTTTCCAACACATTTGACCCTAAGTCCCTAATTATAATTAACCCTTTGACAGTTTTTTTTTTTTTTTTGAGCAACAAACATCTAGTTACCCGGGGGTCTCATCATGGCAAACAATGTTACCCACGACACGCTACGATCACAGTCCGTGAAAGTAACCAGAACTCACAGTGTTGCATGTCAATCACAGAGGAAACCCACCGCCCAAAGCCTACTGTGGTAAAACCTCTGACCCACCTCATAATATTTTACATTTTTTGTCATGTAGGATTTGAACCCTTGATCTCCACATTAGAAGGTAAAGGGATATCCACTCCATCAAATAGCAAGAGATTTTGATGGTTAATGGACGTGACCATCATGGGGCTGAATATCAACTGTTGTTTTTTTCTCTTAAATTTAATTTCAATAATCTTTTTAAAATTGGTGTAAAACTAAATTTTCTGACAAAAAATATAGAATTCGTTGTAAAACTATCTGCTGACAACTCCAAATTACTGGTAATTTTTTTTTGGATTAAATGAGACTCATTGGTGACCATTCCATAATTCAAAATGGAGCTTTTTATTGATAATACTCCATTTTCTAGGAGTGATGTGACCGAAAAATAATGGGTACACAATATTATTGGACACGTGACATCACGTTTGAATTATTAGTTATAAGGCTATCCGTAATGGGGCTTGAAAGGGGCTTGAAAACCCATTTCGCGCCCCTATAACGCCCCGGTCACGCCCCCACCCATTACGGTGGGGCGCTAAAGAGGAAAAATGGGGGGGAGGCGCCAGATTTTTCACGCCGGAAAGAAGGGAGAATGTGTGGATTTTGTAATGATGTTGGGGCTTGAAATGGGCTTTATCCCATTACACATCTTTTGCTTTCAAGCCCCCATGCCACGTAGGATGCCTGCAACATGGCGGATAATACCCACATGAGGGGCTTGAAAATAGAAAACCATTACACATAGCCTAAGATATATATCAATATAAAATACTGATTTGTATTTCTGAAGATTGTGAAAATACATACTTGGAGTAAACCTTAAGATGGTTATTTTCTTTTATTGTCGCTTCTTTTTCTTTTCTTTTCTTTATGAAAGACAGACAAGAAGATTGCGGCTGTTTGAAATTATTTATTTCCTTTTCTACTATAACATATACTTGGAGTAAACCTGAAGATAATTATTTCCTTTTTCATCAATCAAAGTTGGTATAGTTGTTAATTAAGCTCCAACCTTGTGGTTAAAGAGATTCAGGTTCTAGTCTCTCACATCGCTTTGTGAGATATTGGTGAGCAATGAAGGATTGAGTCTTATGCCCAATCCCGAGTCACAAGGGAGGGTTTACGGGCTTGCCAAGTTCCCGCCCGGTGGTGCACATGAGGGGCACTCCCGGGTTCCCTCGCTATGAGATTTAGACTCGTGACGGTGGGTAGGTCCATAATAACCAGTTCCGGTACACCGCTGAGCCAAATTGCCGTTCAAAAAATAATTATTTCCTTTTCCTTTCCTTTTATTTTTATGTGCGTTAAAGTTTTCACAATTAATAAGTTGGTAAAAAAAGTTAATTACTGCTAAGCCAACAATATCAATGTGTGGACCTATACAAACTACAGCGGTAAAGAGGGGTGAAACTACGGAGAGTTCATTGACTTCTGATCGCCAACTGAGATTCTTTTTTTAGAAAAATCATAACTTGAACTCCTTAACTAAGCCAAAAGAAGGGAAAAAAAAATCATAAGTCCAAGTTTGTCTCTAACTCCTTAACTGAGATTTTTTTCTTCTTATTTTAGAATAATCATACGTTACACAACTTTTACAATCTCATATTCTATATAAAGTGATGCGAGAGACAAGCTTGTAGGTAACTACAGCAATTATTCTCTCTTGTTAAATGTTATATTCTTTATGTTCATGTATATGTATTTGTGCAGGCAGGCCAACATATAATAAACAACAGCAGCAGCAGCAGTATAGTAGAGACTATGAACTCTAATACTTGTACCAGTATTGGCTTTCTTCCATATCTATATGGTAATATATATATATATATCTTCTTCCTTCTACTATACCATATGCATATATATACAGATATATAACATGAAAACAAGCTTGATTATATTGTGCATGCTTAGATGAACAAATTATGAATTGTTTGTTGGGGAATCCACTTTCTTATAACTTGTATATAAATCACTTGTTGAAAGTGGTATTTTGACCCCTCTAGTGACATACAACAGGTGCTCGAAGGCATCATACACAGTTATCTTGGAATGGAAAGTATCTAGTACTAATTAACGTTATGTTTTTGTTTAAGGAAATAGAGAAGACTACTTAAACTTGGTTGTTCCATTATATCAAGCAGCGAGTACGTGTGACTGGGAGACGGCAAAGATAATCTTTGAGGAACACCCAGATTTGGTACGGTTTGGTCTCGGTGAGAATCTTGGCACAGCCCTACATGTGGCAGCGACAGCAAAATGGAGCAGGAAGAATGTGAATTTTGTGAACAATCTAGTAGATATGATGACAGTGGATGAGTTGGAACTTAAAAACAAACATTCCAACACCGCCTTTTGGGAAGCGGCTGCATTTGGAAAAATGGAAGTGGCTATGATTATGATGAAAAAGAATCACAACCTGTTGAGCATCCGTGGTTCTGGCGGACTTTTGCCATTGTCCATCAGTGCTTTAACGGAGAGACCCCTCACAGTGAGGTGCCTTTACAGTAGTTCTCAGAAGATGAGCGGCGATCATTGGACAGACAGTGACAGGGATTTGACACTACTGCACTGTGTGAAGAGTTATTTATTCGGTATGTAATTCTAATGATGCATTACACTCTTATCATTTTCACCGTCGTTATTAAGTAAGAGATTGTCATATATATATATAGATGTTGCCCACCAAATCCTGGAGGACCGTCCAGAGCTTGCTCGGAATGTGTCTTTACTTGAAGTTTTGGCTCAGACACCTCAAGCATATTATAAAGTAGGACATGAATTCATCGGTAAGCATTAATTATTTTAGTTAAAGATCGATACAATACTTTTATGCTTCTATCGTTCCACACTACCGTTATCTTCTGTTATGAGTAAAATTTTGGTACATTTGTTTGTTTGTTTATTTACTATGGATGCTCTCCTTGTTTTCAGTTCTTAGACTTTGTGGTATCAAAGTAACACCTCTACATGATGGCCCTGCACTAACATTACTAAAAATCATTTGGGAACATGCTACCAGAACAATGGACATTGATGAAATTGAGAGTATGCTGAGAGGGGGGTCGGGGTCTTCTAAAATATTATTTATTGCAGCAGAAAGAGGCAACACTGAGTTTGTAGTTGAGTTGCTTCGAACCTATCCTCATCTTATGCTTGATACAAATGACGATGGACTCACTATATTTCATGTAGCTGTTATGCACCGTAGTGTAGGTATCTATAACCTATTGTACGAGGTAAGCGGGAGCTCAAGGAACAATATACTTGTATTAAAGGACAAGTCTGACAATAACATGCTTCATTTAATTGGGAAGACTTCAAAGGAGATGGCAGCTGTGACGCCTCGAGCATCTTTACTAATGCAACGAGAAACATTGTGGTTCATTGTATATATTTTAATTCATCCTTTAGAAATTCATTCCTACAACCGATAATGATTTTATGAACGTACATTGTAGGAAGTTCTCCAGATGATGCCGCCTTATTTGAAGGTAGCAAAGAACAAAGATGGTCAAACACCATCTGAGTTATTCTTGAAAGAAAACGAAGGTCAAGTTTCCAAAGGATTAAAATGGACAAAAGACTGCATGGTTGTTGCCACGCTTATCGTCACCGTTGCATTTGCAGTAGCTTTTACGGTTCCAGGTGGCTATGACCAAGAACATGGACTTCCTATTTTCAATAATCAACCTACCTTTTTAGTTTTTGTTATTGCGGATGCCGTCTCTTTGTTCTCTTCCTCAACCTCACTCCTAGTGTTCTTGTCTATCCTCACATCTCGTCACCAACATGATGATTTCCTTGTATCATTACCCAGAAAGCTAATGTTAGGCCTACTAACACTTTTCATCTCCCTAGCAGCAATGATGGTGACTTTTAGTGCTAGTTTCTTTGTCCTATATCACAGGGGGTTAGAGTGGGTGCCAATCCTTATTGCTATATCTGCTACCCTACCCGTCTTTTGGTTTGCACAATTGCAATGTCCTCTTTTGATGGATATGTTTCGCATCCTCACAATCTGTTTTGGCCCAAGAAACCTATGCTCTATAGCACAAAATCAGAGGTTATGTTCTAAGTTCTAACAACCCTCCTTGATGTCCATTCCTATCATTGCAAGGATGTTTCTAAAAAATATTGTTTTATATCTTATCATGCATTGATGGTCTTTCTGTTGTCTGCGAAACGTGAAGCTTTTTTTAGAGTAGCTTAAACATTAACATATGTGTTTGGTTTCTTAAATCGTTCTAAAAGAAAATTTTGGAAGAACAGAAAATGAATCATGATGTTAATTTAGGGGATCATCAGGAGGAATTAAGTGCAAGAAAAAAATGTGTTTCTGCTAAGCAATACCTTCCCTTTGCAACATAAATTCCACAGCCTCTTCTACTGTATCAACAACCTGCACAAAACAAGTAATGGAAAAGGATATTTAGGGATATTCTGGTTCTTGTTTAGTGCCATAACAGTCTTAAATATGATAATGAAAAGCAAAGCCAAAAACTGTAACTACTAGAGTGCAAAAAATAACAAAACACTGAAAGTATATCAGAGCAAGTGATTTTAAGATACTTTGCAACAAAGCTATGAATACGATAGCTAGGATCGTTAGCTAGACGCATTGAAAATTTTATTTTCATTATAGCGAGTAAAAACTGATTCTTTTGCAATTAAATTACAAATAATGACAACGTAAATAATTAAATCAATAGATGATTAGATGTTTTGGTGTTGCAACACAAAATAAAACTCTATTGTGGCATGTCTTGCTAAGAACTTGTCAAGACGTAGGCATCGTGCAATATGACGTTTTTTTTACCAACCCCGTGTAACTTACCCTTTACATCTGAAAATTCTCTGGGTGTGAAGTATACTTGATATTTAACAATATCACGAAATAACCATGCATCATGCATGTCTTAGGCATATACCAGTATTGGTATTGTTCTAGGCTGTAGTCTAGAATCAAGGGAAGGCAATTCCAGTATATAATTAGTCAATAAATAAACTGAAATAGGTTGGCTTGGATTTACAAACTGCCATGCTTGTTTTAATCACAAAGACTGAAAGACCAAGTTTTTTTTAGTATTTTTTGGCTAAAAGTGTCATACCCTGATAAAAAATTAATAAAAAAGAATAAGAGTACGAAACAGGCAACAGCACCCATTAGGACATTCGCCAAGGTAAACAAAAATGAAGCTGGAACATAACCAACCTACCTATCGATCACTAACAAACTAAGGATCAACAAAATAAAAGTATAACTAGAAATTGTAGTCTCAACATATCTTGTGTTAGCAGACATCACTTAGAATAGTACACTCTTTAGGGAAACAGAAAGAGCACATAATACTTTAGGGGAAATAACCATAAATCATGTAAACCTTACTTACCTGATGAGCAGGATAATCTGTATGGTTTTCTTTTCCTCTAAAAACACCTGTCCTTGTCAAAATAGAAAACCATGGATGTCCCGCCTGAGATAGAAACATGAGAAATGATTTCATATAAAAGTACAACATCCAGACTTGACTTGAATAACCAATTTAACTTAATTCAATCTGATGAAATTCAGAAGGAATAAAAAGCAAACCTTTCTTGCACCCTTGATGTCAACTGATGGATTGTCCCCAATCATGTATAGGGTTTCAAAGTGGTGGGATTTCATGTCTTTGTAATCTCCATTAAGATCGGCATCACTTGTTAATGATTTAAGTTGCATTAATACGGATTCTGCGTTCTTGAACACAAAAGGATTTGGCTTTCCAAACGAGGTATACTTCAATGGCGTGTGGTGTATACTATATGAGCAGCGAGAAAAAGTGTCACAAGAAATGCAGTTAGCAGTGCGTATGCTAAAATCTAGCAACCAAGAACAATAAATTATCAAGGTTCTATAGTGAATGATATTCTAACTGAAGCAACTACATTGGAGGGGGGGGGGGGGGGGACCCTCAATATATACAGGAAAGAGACCCTAGATAAACATATTTTTGTCATGGGCTATACACAACTAAACCTAAGAATATAATATTAATAACTATATTTGACACTCCTCCTCAAGTTGGAGGATAGATGTTAATCATGCCCAACTTGTTACAAATAAAAGTTAAACACATGACACAGCTCATCCTGAACTTGAAAGCCATTGATCATGTTGTTGGGATCTTGAACCACAATATGACAGGGACTGTAACACTTGGAACATGACCAAGGACCAAGAACATAAAACATGAACTTGTAAATAGCCAGAAAAAGAACAGGAACTGGAATCAAGAACTTAAACCACTGAACGGGTGGCACGGATCTTGCAAGTTTCAACAAACAGAAGCATGGAACCGAACAGGTTTGCTTGTCGTTCTTGTAGTCAACAGGCAATGGTTTGGGAAGTAGTTATTGAATAGGAACAAAAGGCGGGCTAGAACAGGAGTGGCAGGTGCGAAGGCTGAAGGTATGACGGCTGACTGGAACGATGATTCTAGAGTCTGGGAGCAGCAACGAAACGAAGGACTGGGATGGCGGTTTGGGGGGCAACCACAGACTAGGATGGCTTTCTGGAGCAGCGAAAAACTGGTAAAGCGGTTCTAGGAGCAGATGCCGACTTCTAGAACAGAAAACAGAAGTCAGAGGTAGCAGGCTGTAAGATTCGGCGGGCCAGCAACGGCCAATGGCAGCCAACAATGAGATTTCAACTACCCAAGAGGCCAATCTTGAACTAGCAATGGAAGGATGCAATCTCTTAACACCAAAGAAATCAAAGAAAGTTTTTAGACTCACAATTCACCACCTGTTTTCAATGCAACTGGTTGGGTACATATAGAACTGATTACAAACTAAGATCCTAAAATTTAGGAAAATAAAAGGGCTAAGTACTACTTATAAAGTAACAAGTACAACTAATAAAAGCACAAGCATTAAACTGTTAAAAGCAAATAAAAGAAATTGCTTAAACATGGTGGCGACGTGGGTTTATTTTTTTGTTGTTGCATGCACTTTAAACTCCATCAAAAACTTCAAATTTGCCGCCCGTACTCCATGGAGTTCCCGATCCATCCATTTTAAATGACCCAAAAGATGTCACCAATCGACCCCCGAAGAACCCAATCGTTAGATATTTAACAGCTAACTTGTTTAAACCCGTACCGAGTTTAAATGGAAATTCATGAGCTCATGGCTATCATCCAGATTAGGTAACGGGACAATGAAACAGGGACAGGAGGGATACCGGAACAAGAGATTTGGAACGAAAACAGGATCAGGTTTCTTGAACGAACAAGAACATGGACAAGATTCAGTTCTGGGAAGGGACGGTGACTAGGGTTTGTAGTACTATATACAACAAACTTTGTACCGAGCCTTAGCTTTTATACCATACAAAAGTGATCAATATTCTAACTGATTTAATTACAATGGAGGGGGAACCCTCAATAGGAAAAAAGATCCTAGAGAAACCTTTTTGGGTAGTGGACTATATACAGCTAAACCCGATAATTACAATATTAATAACTATATGTAACAATTGTGAATTCATTGTTGACATTACCTGTTAAAGATGCTTTCTAAAGCAATCCTGAAAGCCCCCATGCCAAGACGTTCGGAAGGAAACACGGCCTAACCTGACCTTACATCATCAGTTCATTCCAATAAGCTAACAAGAAATGATAAGCATGTGCTAGAAAATAATGAATGCTATTAATGACCTGATATTCAAGATCATCAGCTGCAAAATACATATGTGGTTGGTGTTCAGACTTCTCTCCAGGAAGACCACCCGATCTCAAAATGTCACAAAGAACCTATAAAATTCTCAATTACTATGCAAGAAAGAGAAATAAATAATGAACGCAACATAAGATGAAAAGTGTGAACACATGCATTGTTAGCATAGTGACTAATGAGAGGCTTCTGCAATGACCTTCCCACAACTAAAAGTTTTATCAAGAATTAATAATTTTTTACATAAATTAATGATTTTTAACAAGATTTAATGTTTTCTTTAAGTTACTTGGTCTAGCAGATATAAAATGCCATCCATTGATTTTTGTTCTAAAACATAAATGAAAAGAAAAACGAAACTTCCAAAAAATAAAAACTAAACAGGAATTAAAGAAAATCTACCTGAATATCTCTACCCCAGTCAACAGGATCACTAACAACAAAAGCTGCTTTCACTCTTTCTGAAGTGACATCAAAACTTGGGACTGAGTCACTGGGGTTTCTTTGCTCATTGGAAGGCTGCTTAGTGGTCCAGGTTTTGTATGGTGATAAAGGGTCAATGCTATTAAAGTAAGATGCATATTCATCTAATGAAATAGCCTTTCTGTACATAAACGAAACCCAAATACTAAGATGATATCCAGAATGCAGACCATATTCAAGCATTTGCAAATCAAAGATAAAGTATTTGCATTCCATTGAGATTAATAGTACTTACTTGAAACCGTATTCAGACATCACCACTGCAGGCTCCCCTTTTCCAGTGGCAACAACCAATTCATTTTCAAGCCTAAACGCAAGGACAAATAATATTATATTACAAGTTACAACACTTAACAAACACCATAAAACCAGAACACATATTGAAGAAATACCTCGCCAGCAAGTTTTTGAAAGGTGAGTGACCCTGTACTACCTGCATAAGGTGGATGGATATTCATGTAACTGTGCATCAATAAACTAACGAACAGGATCAATTAATCGGTCAGGTTGGATATTCATGTAACTGTGCATCAATAAACTAACGAACAGGATCAATTAATCGGTCACGTTAGCGAACATTTACGAATTACCTGAATAGGGTCAATATGTACTCCAAGAAGTTGACTCAACTCCGCGGCTCGTCTAGATTCAGGGATGCCTCCACCTGTAGCATCATAGTTAGTACTAATGTCTTGAGCATTGTGACAATTAAACAAAATCATTCCATTAAACTAAGATCAAATCCTCCAGTACTAAGTACTAACCATTTGTCAGAAACAGGTATGGGATCTTCAGGCTCCCTGCAAGAAGGGGAGGAAAGGTATAGAAAAGAAGAAAAAAAAATCATGTTATAAGGCTTGAAACCTTTAACTTCACCATAATGAGAAAAAACAAAGACCTCAAAATTAAGCATCTGAGACAGACTATATGTACAATATGGAATTAAGTATTACCAGAATCATCGTATAATCTCCGTAAAGCTTTAGGAGAGTCTCCAATTGGACTACGTCCACGAAGTATAACACCATCGATATCAAATGCAATTCCAAAAGAAGGTCTGTCACAATGAAATCAACTCCAATTGTCGGATAAAGAGTCAGAAATAGTAACTTTTAGAAACGAATTGGTGTAAATTGATTAACGAACCTCTTAGGTGCTGAATGAAGGTGAGCTAAAACACGATAACTGTGTAACTGAATTGATGGCGATCTATTGCTGCCCTGTAAAACCCTAGAAATCGTACGGAATTTCATCTTGTATTGGAACTTCATGTTATGTAATTGATAATGCGTCAGAAAGCGTTGGCTCTGGTTTAACGACGGTGACGAACTCTACGTTTTCTTGGGGCAAAAGTAAAAGTTTTTTGTTAAATGTACGGAGGAGAAAGAAAGAAAGAAAAAAAAAATAAAACGTTGAGCATAAACTTGCGCGACGGTGACGAACTCTACGTGGTTGAATATGTCATTACGATAGTTTTAGGATTCTCGACGAGTCTAATTTGAGTTGCATCCTAAAAGAGGGAAAATAAATAAGGGCTCGTTTGTTTTCCAAATTAATATCTGAATCCCCTCTTAACTCTGATTCGGTCAGAGATTTTAAGAGTTATAGGTGTTTGCTTTTTATTCAGATCCAGAGGTTCAAACCTCTTAAAATCATCAGATTCGGTCAGAGGTTTACAAACCTCTATTAAACCTCTATTTTCCTCTTAAAATTTCAACATAAGTGGGAGGAACAGATCTACTGTCGCTGGAGCTTATAATCTCCGATCTCTTTATGAAAGGAAGAAAGATGAGTAGAAGTGGTGACTCTCGCCGTGGAGCTGCTGCCGGAACGCCGGAATTTTTGCCGGATTTGGTAGTCTAGCCGGAGTTCTCACCGGATTTGATAGTCTCGATCTTTATATGAAAGGAAGAAAGAAACGATAAGCTTATGCTCAAGTCTTGTCTGGTCGCTATCGATGCTCTGTTTGGATGAGTTTTACAAAAAAGAAATAGGATAATATCCCTTTTATCTAGATGTAGAGATGTAGACACACATATGTGTGTGTTTGGATGGGTTTTTTTTCCAAGAAAATCCTCAGTTATCAATTTTATTACATCCATGCCATCAATTTTATTATATCCATGCCATCTATTTAGGTTTATTTTTTTAGATTAATTATAAGTTTAACATTTAAGATGATAAAATAGACGTTTATTAATATTCAGATGTTTTATAAAAAACAAACAGCTTTAACGATTCAGATTTCAGACATTTGAACCACCTCTTAATATTCAGAAGTGGTATTCAGATTCAGACATAAATCTCTTCCAAAAAACAAACAGGGCCTAACTATATTTGTGTTGTAAATGGTCTTACATTATGTGTCTATTCTCATATTTAAAGGATTAAAGGGTGAAAGATTCAAGTATTAGGCAATTCGTAATAGGTGGGTAATAATGACGACGCTGAGACAATCAAATAATCACTATAAAGGTGTGCAATGATGTTTAATTGAAAGTGAGATTTAATTTAAAAGAAGATGTGTAGTATTATGATTGATGGCAAGAAAATCACAAACATTGCCTTTACGGCCTTTGTAGCTATTACAAAATGCATTGTGCCACCCTTTATCATGTCCAGGAGTAATGTTCCAAGTGTGATAAGCCTACGTAACGCCCCTATCACGCCTCGCTACCAATGGTCTTAGAGTAGAGATGTGGTAGGCGGTAAGGATGTGGGAACGTGAGGGGAGTGATTTTTAAGTAAGATGGTAGGGCGGGGGAGGGGAGGGAGATCCAGGGATGATTCATCAAGAAAACCGATTGTTTGTGAGAGAAGGAAGAAAATGGATGGAGCCTGATAAATTTTTAACAGGTGTGTTATATTTGTCATTGAAATGAAATAAACATCTTTACTAAAACATTGATTAAATTCAGTTGGGTTGTATCAATTTATATTTGAGTACAAAATATGATTGCCATGCTACATTGATGTTCATTTTTTATGGAGCCTCTAGATTAAAACGTGATGATATCATACACAAATACAAATACCAATTGATTGTACCACACAACTACTTGCCATAAACTTATGGTCTAGTGGTATCATATTGGAGGTTGTTTGTTTGCATTTGAATAACCTTATTACAAGGCAATGTCTGAATCGGTTAGATTCAGATCGTTTATTTTGAGTGACAATGAATCTCGTTTGTTTTGAGTGACAATGTTTAAATCGGCCAAATTCAAACCGTTTATTTCGCGCATCTAAATAACATTTGAATCGATTCCTTGCCTTAGGTGATATTGAGAAAGAAAAATAGTTAAAAAAAAAAAGTTTAAGCCGCGTCATAAAACAAACCTAAACATACAAAGCGTTACGGTGGTCACCTTCACTTCCTGCTGGACATCTACTTCTACCGGGAGGCAACCGATAAAACCCTAATCACTTAATCTCATCACTTGTACGATCGACGGATCATCTTTTGATTCCACTTGCTTCGTTTACGAACGCGGATTCGTCCAAGGTGTGAATTTGTTTGTTCCCAATTTGAATTGAAGGATGCCTCCAAAACAATCGAAAGCGGAGGTAGCAAAGAAGCAGAAAGTAGTTGAAGACAAGACATTTGGGCTTAAGAACAAGAACAAGAGCAAAAATGTTCAGAAATACGTACAGGCACTTCAACAGAATGTCATCCCCAAACCCGATGCCTCCAAACTCGCTGCCAAGGTATTAGGGTTTTTCTCTGAATTGATTGATTTCAGCTCTTGTTTTGATGTTTGATTGATTATGAGCTTGTTTGATTGATTGACAGAAAAAGAAGGACGAAGAGAAAGCTAGAGAGAAGGAGTTGAATGATTTGTTTAAGATCGCTGTTGTTCAGCCCAAAGTACCTGTTGGTAGGTTTTGTATCAGCTTTCATTATATTGCAATTGTATCTTGGAGTTTTGATGATGCTCTGTAGATCTTCATTTGACTTGATTTGCATCTGTTCAAAGATTAAGGTCTACAGTTAGTCAGATGGGTCATGTTTCAATCTCACACTTGATTTGGGTTTGTATACATACTTCTATGGATTATACTATTATCCATGTATGTATTGGTTTTGTCAATGTAAAAGTGATTATCAGCTCTTAAAAATATGGTGGTTATTTTCACATCTTGCTATATGGTATATGTGTATATTGATACATTAGTCCGTGACACTATAACATCTTAACACTACCTACGGACAATAGCATCTATATATTGTAAAATTGTCTGAAATATAACATTAAACCAGGTTAACCGGTTTAACATAAACGTTTGTAGATTCTAGTATCTTGCAATATATTACTGTGTTTGACGATAGGGATTGAGAACATATTTGTGAATCAAGTTATGTCTGCTGAAATGGTTTATCATCTCACGAGTTATGGTTATGGTCAGGGGTGGATCCAAAGTCCATATTGTGCGAGTTTTTCAAGGCTGGGCAGTGTGCGAAAGGTTTTAAATGCAAGTTTTCTCATGATTTGAATGTACAAAGGAAGGGTGAGAAGATTGACGTGTTCAGTGATAAGCGTGATGAAGGTGATACTTCAACATTTTTATTTCTTACATTTTATTTGGTTGGTTTAGTTCTTTTTTTTTTTTTTGTTCCTGTGATTTGATATGGAGCATAATCGATATCATGTGTTTCTCAGGAACAATGGAGGACTGGGATCTAGAAACGTTGGAAAAAGTTGTGGAATCAAAAGGAAAAGAGTACAACCAGAATAAACCAACCGACATCGTATACTCTCTTCAACCTCTAATTTTATTACCATCTTGGGCTATAGAAACCCCAATAGAAAATCTAATTGTTCTCCACTTCGACAAAAAATGCCATGGTCCTATCATATTATTATTTGAATGCAAGTAGACTTTCCTATGGCTAAAAAACATCACGGACTTCTTTCTGCCATTCAGTGACCCTACTGGGCTCAAGTAGATTTGCCTACACGGTTTAAGTCTGCTTTTAGCCATGATACTAACTTTTCTTTCGGTGATGTTTGTGATATTGCATGTGAAGCCAATTTTGAAGGTTTATTATAATTATTACCATTGTTTCTCTTGAAAAGTTAACAGATTTTCTATTTTAATGTTGTTAACACTTGGATTTTTATTTCGTTGAACATTTTGCCTTGAAGGCAGCAGTGAACTCTTTTTGCAATCCCATGAAGGTTGCAACATTTTTCTTTTATCACATAGTTTTGTTCCTCTTAATCAAGTACTAGCATAGCTGGAATGTTTCATACTTAAGTCTTTATATGATAAGGGTATCTTCTTTTCGCTCTGTATATAGAGCGAAGAAGATGCCCAGGAGTTCTCCCATATTTTTTCTATTGTTTCTCTCAATAATTTATTTGAAGTTCAATATGTTTATTTGTAATACTTTTTTTGGTTTTAGAAATCTATCATTTGACTCTGTATTTTGAATAGGTTTGCAAACACTTCCTTGATGCAGTGGAGAAAAAGCAATATGGTTGGTTCTGGGTTTGTCCAAACGGTAATAAAGAGTGTCATTACAGACATGCTCTCCCTCCAGGATACATCTTGAAATCCCAAATGAAAGCACTTTTAGAAGAAGAGGCGAACAAGCTAGCTATTGAGGATGAGATTGAGGATCAGGTGATTATCTTTTTGACTAATGTGACTGTTTTTCTTTGGGCTAACTGCATAAAAAGGTAACCAAGTTTGTTGTCTATATTTCCGTTTTCGGTAACCACCTTTTTTTTGCCAATAATTAATCATTAAACTTTCTAAATTTTGGTTCTAAGGTAATAGGTTACCATGTGAAAAATGTTGACTAGGCAGATTATGTGCCTGTAGTTTGATGCTGTTGACTTTATTCTAATGTGGTTGGACAAAGTTGAAGATTATCTTAAACTGTACTTTCTGAAAGTCGGAGGGTTTTTATGGGTGAAAACAAAGATGGTTACCTAAAATTGGAATCACACCAAAAATGGTTACCTTTGTGTGCACTTAATTCTTTTCGTCTAGATGTTCGGAATAAATTAGAGTCTCTAGGCAACCTTTTCTTCTGTATTTTGTCTAAGTTCCCTAAATTTACACATGTAACTCCATCTGCTTAATTAATTTTCACTATTGCATCCAATTATTCTTAACATCGCGTGTAATTTTATATGTGCAGCGTTCTAAAGTAAAAACAACAACTCCTATGACTACCGATCTATTTATGGAATGGAAGAAGAAGAAGGTGGATGAAAGAGAAGCTGGCTTGGCGGCTCAGAGAGCCGACAGGGCTAAGAACGACCGGATGAGGTTTGGTTTCTTTCATACACCTTGGCATTCAGCTAAACACCTCTTGATCTTTTTCTTCATTTTCTTTTTGGTAATGCAGTGGGCGGGAGTTGTTTCTTTCTGATGCTAGTGTGTTTGTGGATGATGCTGAGGCGTATGAGAAGTACAGCAGAGAAGAAGAACCTGATAATACCAACCATAAGGTACTCCATGATTGTTTCATTTGATGTTTGTGAAATTTTTAGAACTGCTTCTTTTTCATCTGTATACGCCTTAAATGTTATGGTTTGGAATAATTAATTATCCAGTGACCTAGTTGTTAAGTGGTGTACTTGTGGACATTAGATTGCATTTTAGTCGTGCGGTGGCCACCAGGAAAACTGTAGTTAATTAGCATATTGAGATTTAGCAGTAAAATCATATAGGTTAAAGGTAACATTTGTACAAGAAAACCTCAGTTAAGAGCATTTGGATTTTGGTTGGACATAATATAAGAATGAACATGTTACAATGGGTCGGGATAGCAGATGAATTGAGAGAAACAACATGTGCATTTTGGGTAGCTTAATAGTAGGGATGTTTATAAACAGTTGCAACTCACTGAACCGCCCAAACAGATGGAAATCGGCCGGTTTAAGATCTATTCGGTTTCGTTCACGGGTTGAAAAAGCAGGGTTAAAGGTTTGGAACACCGAACCGGCTTTGTGAACTGAACCAACCGATTACCTTTATCAATTCATTTTCACTTTTGGATATGCGGTTATGCATACGTACTCAAGAACGTTCTTTTTTTTTTTTTTTGTCATTTTAAAAAACATAAAAAGGATTTTGAAATTAAAAAAAGTTCTGGTTCAAACCACCTAAAGTAAACTCGAACCAATTTGACTGTCTGGCTGACCCAACCAACCTGGCCGATTTGGTTTGTCGTGTTTTGAACCCGTAGTCGGCGGTTCAGTCCAGAATTTTGCAAGTTATGTAGCCATTTTCATCATCATATTGATATCTATAATCATCATCATCATACCCTTTCCAGGGACAAGAGAATTCATCTACAAGTGGACCAAGTACATCAACAAGCGTGGCTGTTGTTTCTGAAGAGGGGAACTCTGAGATCGATGATGATGATGATGATCTAGATATGGACGAATTGAACGAGCTTGAAGCAAGCTTGTCAAAAACTTCTATTCAAATCAAAGAGACCTTAAAATAAACCTCATATCATCAAAATCGCAGTCACCATTGGGGAGAAAGTCAACATAATTCGAAGAGAAGTCATCATCATCCACCCAACCGGCTCGATAACTATGGAGGTAATTCAGTTATATTGGAATTTGCTCCTTTTTTATTTCTTTAATAGTGCAACATAAATCAGATTGTAGAATGCAAGTTTTGAATTTGTTTGCATGCTTTTCTTTTTTAGAGGTTTTCTTTTTATTCATGATAACTGTTTTAAAATTTCTTTTTTCCTTTTGGTATTACAAATCTCGGTTTTAAAAAGCGCGTCTGAAGCTCGTGAGGTGATTTCAAGCAGGGGCTTAATGTACACGTGGGTCAAAATTGGGGTTTGAGTATTGCTTATATGTAAAAATGGCTTAATGAATGAAAGAAGTTATAAATGACTGACTTGTGATCCGGTTTGAGTTAAGAATAAATAAATAAACTAGCAGTAAATAGCTGTGTTTTCCTCCAAATGACCCCTGTACCTTTCATTTGTTAATATCTATAAATATTGGATGTGTTGGTTTGATCACCCACTCAAAAATAATCTCTCTCTAATGTGGTAATGTCATATGAATAGGGGTCTCTTATAAGCCGGTTCGAGATGGCTAGTCTTCTCTCAAGATATAGACATCTATCTAATGCTCCAAGAGATTTAGATAGAACAAGACGCTAAAATAAATTTGATCAACTCTTTTTCTGTATATATTTCATTTATTTAACTAAAATGCTTAAATACAAATGAAAACAAGGAATAAAACTAAACGAGCAATCAGGGACTATTGCTGAAGGAACCGTCAAAACTAAGACCAAGTCAGGTGCATGAAGGAGAAACGTGCGTGTGGGTTAACATGGAATCTTATCATCATTAATTAATACTTTAAACTCACAATGTAGGAAGGAATATTGGGATTATTTTTGGCGTATACACAAGTTTGAAAATTTGTATAGTAAGATTTGACATTTCCGTTTCTACTTGGAGGACAAACGAACTTGTGAGGGTCAGACAAGAAAGACGATTAAGAAATATGAGTGGGATTATTGGGACGTTGCCCTTACATATGATCATCTTGTATCTTAATTAATTAAGTTTTTTTTTGTTTTTTTTTGTTTTGAACAATTAAATCTCTGCACTTGTCTTCAGCAGCAGAATTGAATCTATAACCTTTTGGTTGTAAGGCCACCACTAAATTATCCCCTTAGTCCTTAGGGACAAGCTGTTCAAGCACTTAACTATAAGAAATAAATCATCATCATCAACCATAGCTAGTAACATAAACGTAGAATAGAACCAATGTGAAATTTCAACTTTGACTACCATCATTATTAGTCTCCAAAATCTCTCAATTCATCAATCAAGATACAAAAAATGAGAATTTTACCAACATCTTAATTAGATGTCGTTTGCTTTATATATCTCTTAATTAGTGGGAGGTTCAAGTACAAATGTCATCTTGTGGAGATGAATAGACTTGATTCTCTACTGAACCCTGGTCCTCCACCAAGTGTCATGTTGATGATTTTCTCCTCCAATTCTTGAAATATCTTCTCTATAATCTGACCCCCTCCTTGGTGGTGGAATCATCGTCATGGTTCTTTCTTTCTTCTCTCCTTTTTTCTCCACCTGTTTTCCCCTCCATTTTCTATATGATCAAGATTTTGAGAATGAACAATAACTTCTTGTTGCTAAAATGACTGATATGAGTTTGTATATATAGAGGCTCGATACGATAGAGAAAACAATGAACTTGAGAGAGAAATATCTTGACTAGATCTAGTTGTTGCTTTAGATGGACCCATGAGTATGTATAGTTACTTTGGAGAATCACACCAACACACACTTGTAACTTGTAACTTACTTCAATCTTCCGGACCGTTCTCTCCAAAATTCAAATGTGTCATGCCAATTAGGGCTTTAAACGAATCAAACATTCAGCGAACACTATAGTTCGTAAATCGTTTGACTGGAAGTTTGTTTACCTTCGTTCGTTAAATATGGCCAAGTATATTTGATACAGAAGGTTAAGACGGAAGCAACTTATTCGAATGAACTGGTTGATTTGGATGAAGAACTAAAGACCAGAGTTGCTCCGGAAGATCAAGTTGATACGAATGATCAAGTGTTGATCCGTATGAGTACAAGTCTGGATAAACTCAAGTTCCTACGGAAGAGAGTTGATCTGGAGTTGACTATTCTCTTGTATTTCATCCATCCAGATAACAGACAAATCAGCTTTTGTTAGACTGATCTCCAACATCGATGTTTCCTTCGTATAAGGCATTGTTTATCTGTCTCTTTGACATTTTCATGCAATGTGTGTTGGTAACTTGGATAATCTCGAAAGCGTGATACACTTTCAGATTGAATATTCTCGTGGTTCACTTGAGAATATCAATCGGATACGATCGAGACAAACATGATGAATTCGAGAATTTTGCAGAGATAGATCAAAATTGAACCGTGTCGTTTTTCAGATGATGATCGATCATTTAGGAGGAGCCAGGGGCTCTGCCCCTTGGACCCCGCCAGGGGCTGCCGCCCCTTGGACCCCGCTCTCTCGGGGGCGTTGCCCCCTTGGATCCCCCTTAACTTTATCGATACGGGCGTGCACTACCCCGCACCACCGAACCCGACCAATATAAGTTAAAAGTCCGATCAATCAATAGTCAATCCCTAATTACACTAAAATAGCAGCAATGTGTTACCTCTTAATGAAGACTTACCAAAGATAAGAGAGAATAAATATGACTTGTGAGAGTTTAGCATTAAGATGTACCTCTTAACCATTCAACATCTTTTAAAACTATTAACGGTTAAGAGACATTATATTATTAAGAGGTAATATACTAATGACCACTAAGAGACATTAAAATGTTTATCAAAAAGGAATAAAAGATAGAATATAAGTTTAAGAAAATATAATATTATATTTAATTATAAAGATAGAATATGGTGTCCTTTGTCTGTTTGTCATGTTTTGTTCATAGCAGTCTAACAGAGAGATTATCAAAGAGATAGATAGCTTATCAAAGAGATAGATTTGACGTGTACGAAAATTCAATAGAGCAATTGAACCACAGTGCATTCAAACTTTGCCACTCCATTTTCGTCATCAAACAGAGCAAGATTTTGTTTGGCGCCTACATATTGCCTTTGAGACTCTCCCAATATTACATGAATAAATTCATCGTTCCCTTCCCTAAAAATATAATCTTTGATAATGGAGGATTCATTAGATCACTCATGGAAATCCCTATCTCTCTCCGTTTTCTTTCGACATCTACATCAACCCCAATTGCTTCGTCCTCTGTTCCTTCAGAAGAAGAAGAAGAGGAAGAAGGGTTTGATCTTGCTTCACACGTAATTCAAGAAAAAGATTATCTAAGAAAATCTCCAGATGGTGGGTTACGCGTACTAGACCTAATTGATCAAGGGTTTTTGCAACCAGACGGTAAACTGTACAACCAATTGCTTAACAAGTGTACCCAATTCGGAAAGATTAAGGAAGGCAAAATGGTGCATAAACATTTCATGAGCTCAAGGTACAAACACTATGTAGTGGTTCAGAATACGGCTTTGAATATGTACGCAAAGTGTAACTGTTTGGAAGATGCGCGCCAGGTGTTTGATAAAATGCCTGTGAAAGATATGGTGAGTTGGACAGCTATGATTACTGGGTATTCTCAGAATGATAAGCCAGAAGAAGCACTTGTTTTGTTTCCACAGATGCTTAGAGTTGAGCTGAAGCCAAACCATTTCACATTTTCAAGTCTTTTAAAGGCTGCTGGGGCGAGAAACAATGAAAGAGAAGGTGAGCAGATTCATGGATACTGTTTGAAGTACGGGTATGAATCGAATGTTTATGTAGGTAGTGCACTTGTCGAATTGTATTGTAGGTATGAGAGAATGAGAGAAGCACATTATGTGTTTGATCGATTGGTCGACAAGAATGAGGTTTCTTGGAATTCTCTGATTGCTGCACATGCTAGGAAGAGTGAAGGAGATAAAGCACTAAAATTGTTTCAAAAGATGCAAAGACATGATTATAAACCGACCCATTTCACTTATTCGAGTATTTTTAGTGCTTGTGCAAGCACCGGATCACTGGAACAAGGAAAGTGGATACACGCCCACATGCTTAAATCCGGTCTTAAACTTGTTGCTTTCATTGGCAACACTCTTCTTGATATGTATGCGAAATCAGGTAGTTTTGATGATGCTATACGAGTATTCAATAGACTTGTTAAACCAGATGTTGTTTCATGGAACTCCATGCTCACTGCATATGCACAACACGGGTTAGGAGTTAAAACCCTAGAACATTTCGAGAAAATGATGAAAACAGGAATCGAGCCCAATTCGGTAACTTTCCTATGTGTTCTCACTGCTTGCAGCCATGGCGGACTGTTGGAGAAAGGTCAGCATTACTTTGAATTAATGAAAAAATCCAACATCGAACGAGATGTTTCTCATTATGTAACAATGGTTGACTTACTTGGTCGAGCCGGTCAACTTGACTGTGCCGTAAGTTTCATTAAAGAATTACCAATCGAACCAACTTCAGCCATATGGGGCGCGCTGCTTGGTGCTTGTCGGATGCATAAAAATATGGAATTAGGTGCTTATGCTGCTGAACGTGTGTTTGAACTGGATCCTTATGACTCGGGGCCCCACATCTTGTTATATAATATCTACGCGTCTGCTGGTAAATGGAAGGAAGCTTCAAAAGTGCGAAAGTTTATGAAAGAGATTGGTGTAAAGAAAGAACCTGCTTGCAGTTGGGTGGATATTGAGAACTCTGTGCACATGTTTGTGGCTAACGACGAAAATCACCCTCTGCAGGGTGAGATTAGTAAAATGTGGGGGAAGATTAGTGAAAAAATGAAGGAGATCGGGTACGTACCTGACACAAGTCATGTTCTATTGTATGTTGATGAACAAGAGAGAGAGGTGAAGCTGCAATATCATAGTGAAAAACTTGCTTTGGCTTTTGCACTTCTAAAGACGCCACCGGGGTCAACCATCAGGATTAAGAAGAACATTAGAGTTTGTGGTGATTGTCATTCGGCTTTCAAGTTTGCTTCACTGGTGGTGGAGAGAGAAATTATTTTAAGAGATACGAATCGTTTTCATCATTTTCATCGCGGGTCTTGTTCTTGTGGTGATTATTGGTAGTAATGATATGGTGTAACTCTCTTCATAAGCATTTGCATTTCATTTTTTTAGAAAGATAAAAAAGTTGGCAAGTCTTCATCATGTTTGTTGTAAACAAAAGTTGGTTTTTGTTTAGTCTTACCTTCATTTAAACGTATATGTTTTTTTTTTCCAAGGGGTTTAACCCCAAGTAAAGTAGGAGAGGAGCATGATTGATGGATTAATTTAATAAGGGATCGGAGTTTTTGTTGAAGTGGCCGGGGGCGGGGGTATGATTTTGAGGGCACGAAGATCCAACAAAAACCAAAGTTTTCACTCTTCACTTTCTTTCTGGTAGTTTTATCTTTATATATTTGTAGACCACACAACAAGAGTAGAAATTTGATAACTCATGATGAAAATGATAATACTTTTATTTTTATTGATTAATGACATATCTCTTAAAGCTAAAATAAATTTTCTAGTGTAATTTTCTAGACAGTGGCTCTGTCCCTTGGAGTCTTGGACCCCGCTCTCTCGGGGTGCTACCTCCGAACATTCATTAAAGGGGCGTTGCCCCCTTGGAACCCCCTTTTAGGTTCCCGACTTAAAACCTTATCGATACGAATGTGCACTACCCCGCACCTTTGACGCGTCCGATATACGTTGTAAATCACATTTGTCAATAGTCAATCTAATTACACTAAAATAACAACATTTATCATACATGTTCTTTACATCAACGGCTAAATCCACATGCTTTAAATATAACAATCAATTTAAAATACAAGATATATGGAATAGGGATTATTATTACGGGTCATGTTATTTGTACCCCTTTTTATGTTTGTATTTCCATACGGGCCGTATATGATATAAACTACGTATGCACTTGAGCCTGAATTGACGCTGATTATATTAGCTTGTCAGAAACCGGTTTATATAGTAGGCGAGTTGAGTTCTTTTGAAAACCAGTTTTATCAATGTTTTAAAACCCGGGTCGAACCGGCCGGTTCAACCGGGGACCGGCCATTTTTCCGGTTCTTTAATGCCCGGTTTTTTGGGTTGAACCGACCCGCTTCGAACCGGCCGGTTTTCCGGTTTTTTCCGGTTCAACCGGTTTTTTCCGGTTCAACCGGTTTTCTGATTTTTTTATTTTATTTTTTTTAACTTTTTTTTTTTTATTATTTTTTTTTTAAGTTTAAAACTTATATTTTCTTATGAAATACATATTTGATATTATTTTTGAGTGGATTATAATTGTATTTTAACTACTTTTGTTGGGGTGTACAAGTTTATTAGCATTTTTATAAAAAAAAATATATATAAATCCCCTAACCGGTTCAACCAGCCGGTCTAACCGGTCCGACCGGTCGAACCAGTCCCGGAAGGTTTTCCGGTTCAACTAAAAAACCGGTTTTTAAAACATTGAGTTTTATTGTGAAACTCAAAAAGTCTTTTTAATAGTTATATTCCATATATATATGCACTACTAATTTATTTTTAGTTTTTTTTTAACTTTATAATA
The DNA here is from genome assembly GCA_039602395.1 of Deinandra increscens subsp. villosa. Classification (NCBI taxonomy): domain Eukaryota; kingdom Viridiplantae; phylum Streptophyta; class Magnoliopsida; order Asterales; family Asteraceae; genus Deinandra; species Deinandra increscens. The sequence continues at coordinate 27,747,065 of JBCNJP010000018.1, forward strand.
TTCTTTTACTTTTTAAAAAAAAAACAAAAATAATAGCTTTAAAATTATATGCGTAAATATGCACTACTTTAAATAATATATTACATATATGTAGCAGTATCACTGACAATGCATTTATGTAATACTAAAATAGATATGGAAAAAAATAAAGAAAATGTAAAATTACGCTAATGTCTCTCATTTATGTTAGTTTTTAAGTTTTTACTATGAGTATATAAATATGTGTTGGATGTATTAGTTTCATCACATCACTTCTTTAACTTCTCAAAACTCTCTTAACACTCCCATTGGTTGAAAAGTATGATTCAATTTTTTTTTGAAACAATCATACCCCCCATCCTTAGAGATTATAGATTCGAATAACCGGCTAATAACTGAACCAACGAATCGTTTTTTTTAAACGAAAAACCATTTAAATGGCCAGTTAACCGATTTATACGTCTCTAAGTATATCCAGAAGTAAACTAAGTGAGATCTACGAGTGAGTGTGATGAATAATACGTATTAGACCTAAATCTAAACATTTTAATTACCCGTTATAAAGTAAGGCAGTGCTTGTTTGACTAATAATTAAAAATAATAATAATATGGTATTTAAAAATTACATATTCGGCACTCATTACTTGAGCACGATTTTTGTAATTGATTCCATTCAAGGCTTTTTAATTTTAAATAGAAACGGAACGATGTCGTTTTGTGTTGCATCTTCATTGCCATTATTATTTCCTTTTCCTCCTAAAACGAACGATGTCGTTGCACTTGCACACATTTATCCGGGCCGTTTGTCTAAGAAAAACAAACGGTCTCTCTCTCTCTCTCTCACCTACCGTTACACTTTATACTAGATGTTTGATTTTGATTGGATAGAATAGAAAACAAGCGAACGATCATGTATCCGAAATGCTCAAAAGTGATCAGTTGGAGGGTATAAATGGATGTTGAATTCGTTGGATATCAATCAATATTGATCTAGCTAGCTAGTAGTCTCTTGATTGAATTGATTGATCGTTCGTTTGTTCATTCAGGTACTTGGGAGTTTCTTCATCGGACATTTGTTCCTCTTCCCCGTCCACATTGCTTATGATGAAGATGTATACTACTACTACTGCAAGTAATTGGGTGATCGAATTGAATCATTTTGTAATCAACATTGTCTGGTCACAGTTGAGAACATCTTGTAGTATAATATGATGATGATCTGTTGTTGAACGTTGTTTTGAGTTATTGTATCATAAATTAAGCCAGGGAAGAAGAGCACCAGACATAGTAGAATCCATAATCATGATGATGATGATGATGCTTATATCATCATCAATCTTCGTAGTATTATTATTATGTATGATATGAAGACAAAGCACAAGCGAAGGAACCTTCTTTAAATAATTAAGCCTCCTCTTTAAACTCACTTTCACATGTATTTTCCAAAAGCAGGATTCCCTATAGGAAAGGAAAGGAAGGGAAGTTTCTCTGGAAAATGTAAGCAGCAACTGTTCCTTCCTTGGGAAATAACTTTTGCAGTCTGTGTTTATTGAATGAATGAATTCAGGGCGTATGCATCGCTTTCAGCCAAGCATCCATCCATCTATATGACGGTACTGATGATTGCTTATAACTTCTTTTCGGTTTTCTTTCAACTTTCTTTTCAAACCAATCTCTGCTTCCTTGTCTGGTTCAGTCGAGAATATTCAACTTTGTTATTGTTGAGGTAATCATGTTCAAGTTTTTTTAAACATTTATCCAAACACCAATTTACTACATGTCGGTATTTAAAATCTCTCTTAGTTAGTTAGTTTTCATGTAACATTTAACCTTCCTAAAAGAAAAAAGAAAGAAAAAAAAAAAAAACCCATGTCATTTAAGGAGAGAGGTTCAGAAACCAAAACTAGTTACGACTTACTTACGGCCCAATCTATAACCAAACCAAAACGGTAGACAAGAAAACCAAGACTTTTTTACTACCTAAGATAAACGAATTCAATTTTAAGCTCAGACTTTACATTCCAAATACCCGGGGGGTGTATACATCGCCAGAAGTGGGCATTTGGAACATGTACTCACCATAACCAGACAACAAACTGTCAAACCCATATCTTTGTACCTCACTTCTAGTACCACCCTGTTGTTGAACCTCCTGCAGGTACCCACCACCTAATTCAAACTTTGGTTGTTGGTTGAATAAAGACTGGTTGTAGCTCTGGTGGTGTAGCCCAGAATACAAATCAACCTGAGAAGAAGGAAACTGAGGTGCAATTGTGTGTTGCTGCTGCAGCATTGTCGCTTGAGAAAACTGAGGTCCAGATTGTTGTTGCATAAAAAGCCAGGGTTTCGTGTCCTCGTCAAACGAGCTGGAGCAACCAGGTGGAAAGGACGAGGTCCATGAGTTTGTTGATGATTTGCCTCCGTTAACCATTGTAGCGTGATCAATAAAATTGTCATTGATGTTGCTTAGATTCCCCAGTGATGATGAACCATAATGAACATTTTGTCCTGTCCTCATATAGTTTCCTAAATTGATAAAAGAACAAAGCAGTGTTAATTAGAGAGAGTTGTAAATGGATATCTCAATATACACATTTCCATTTGAAGCCGTCCGTGGTTTTAGTTGTGTATCTGGATTACAATATGATCATAACGATTTTAGTTGTGTATCTGGATTAGGATATGGTCATAACTATATTCGAATATATCCAATATAGTAATCTATCACATAATTTTGTAAAATATGTTGGCAACTTAACACGTATGCTGCTCATATCCACACCCAACTCTTATCCTTGCCGTAGCAGGAGACTAGCATAATTATACTAGTATAAGTTATCATGACAAGTTTATTCTTTTATAATAGCTATATTATAGCAATAAAGCTAAGTAATTATTAAAAACATATGAGCTATCTATAGCAAATTATGCATACAAGAAAAACTAGTAATTTAAAAGTATAATGTTTAGTATTATTTAAAAGTTTTAAAGAAAAACCAGGGTGGGATATAGTTTTCTCATTTCCTACAAATCTAATCTAATTCACCTATCTCCACATTGTGCAACAGCCAAGCCCCACTAGAATCTCTGGTCAGTCTTGGTTCCACGATTCTCATTCAAAACTTTGACTGCGATATACAGATAAATCTTGACTTTTAGTTCAAGCTATTATCGTATTACATGTTAGAAATAGATTTGGAGCTGTTTGGTTGAATTTAATCAAGTTTAGATGGGATTAACAGTCGTCTTGAACACCGGTAATAGTGGTCCGCATCAAATGTGACAAACATCAAACAAGTTGGTCTGTGTCAATCTTTAGAATAAACTGACTGACGTGAACACTTTTTATATAAAAGTTCTATTTAGAATGAAGTGCTTTGAGTAGTTTTAGTACTAGGCAGAAAAAATAAAATTTTTGGGTCAAATGATCATTCTTGTTGGTTCAGCAAATCAGGCTAATTCTTTGTTTCTACTTCTGGTTTCGTGGTGTTTTTGATGGGATTCTTTTGAAAAATAAGCATGCTTTGTTTTGCTTTGTTCATATGTGGTACAAATTCAGTATTATTTTGAGGTAATATATCTGTTTATTGTTAGCAATTAACTAGGGTTGAAATCGTCCTGTGTAAAGAGAACTGCAAAAGATTCTAGTTTATGCAATAGAGTTTGTAAACAAAAAACTTGGTTATCTAAGTACTTCTCTATAAACTTATTATTGCTTTTAGGTGCTGTTGGAATTTAAGGTGATAGGGTTGTTACATACTTACATTATTGAGATTAATATTTAACTTGTCAAGTTCTCATTAATAAATAACTTGTTAAATGCTATGTCTCTCATAAATAGTCGAACGCTTCCATTTAACCATGTGTCAACTGAAACATTTGGGCAACTCTGGCACCTAATTTAGGGAAAGCGTTTGACTATTTATCATGCATAATATATACATCAATAACGACAAAATAGAAAAACATCTCCTAGACAAAAGCAACCAATCAATTCACTCTGGTTATTAGATCTTGCAGATATGTAATTTTAGCTATAAGGTTTACCAAAGACGACACGTTGGATGACAAATTGAAGTGATGTTGCATTTTGTGGACAGAGGGAGCATATGAGAACAAATACAAGTAAATATACAAAATGAGAGTTGGAATGCAAAGAGATTGCTTACCTGAGATAGCCTGTTCAGTTCTCATGCAAGTGGGAAACCCAGGTGGGGGCTTAACGGTCGCAGAAAATCCTGGTGGTGTCAAGTTCTGCACCCTAGATGCTATTATTTGAAATAAAATATGTTAACATATAGATTTATTAAGATGATAGAAAAAAATGCACCAAAAAACTATATCTAAACAACCCCCACATGTATTTGTAGACACACACATACATATATATACATGCATAGGTGTGTGTCAGAGAGAAAGAGAGACGTACCGATGGTATTAGGGCCCAGATCATTGTGTTGACCAGAAAATCCATGTTCATTTGCAAATGAGAATATGGACTGGTCGTTATTTTGAAAATTCCAAGAGCACGCATCTTTTGGTTGCAACAATCCAGCTACTTTTTGAGGGTACAATGAATTATCACCATCTAAATCCATGGACAAAATATTGGATATTATACTCCTCTCCAAAGCAGCAGAATCTTCATCGTCGTCCACCGGGGGTGTACCATGATCAAGCCGTCTTAAATGCTCAACAATTTCTTCATTAGAAAATGAATTAGAGCCTCTGTATATCCTGTCTGACTTAGCTAAGCTTTGAAATTTGTTTTCATTGTATACATCATTCAATGCTGAATCCATACATGGGCCTGGTGGTACGTTATCTTCATCTGCATAACTTTTTAGAACAGAACCATCTGCATTGATCTGACTGTGATTTTCAGTATGACACCAAGAATTGTCGCTATAATTCTTAGTTGTGTTGGCGGGATAAGAAGGAATAAAAGAGTCTTTCGACTTTTTATCATCAAAAGTTGGTGAATTAACAAGTTGGTTAGGGTTTGATGATTTAGATAGAACTGAATCTGAGCTTTCCATCTCGACATGCTTACTATCGGAGCATGCCATATCTACAAAAGTCGTCACTTGTTTGGACGATTTGATAGGCATGTGATCACCTGAAGTTACAGCTGCATAACCGACATCCTGAACAAAAACATCATAAATGTAAGAGAAACATGAATATAAGTATAGCATAATTAGAAGTCAGCCCGACTGTGTACAAGGATATAACAGTAAATGTCCTACTTTCATGCCATCGTTACACACAGGTTCCACAGCTGAAGCATTGTGGTTTTTAAATTGCTCAACAACAGGTGGTGGCAACATACTTCCTGAGCGTCTATGTGCATATTTAGTGCCACCAACTATTTCCTGAACTCTATTCCTGAAATACAATATTTTAACCGAAAAAAGAACATCATTAGAGTCGGCAAAATAGAAATTCATGAGGATGGTATGAGAGACTTAATTAGCAAATATTTCAAAAAAAAAAAAAGAAAGAAAAAAAACTCAAACATTTTAACAGCAACATAAGAAAAGGAAGCCGAAAATGTGCATATCATACCTAGTATGAACTGCAGCTGCTTCATCCTTACCAAAACTATCTTCTTCAGCACCAATAGTATGCAAATATAAACATATAGGATTGCTGCAAGGCTGTGCACAAAAAAAAAATCTCACATAAATTTCTTCCTCTATTCTGTATTAAAATTTCCAAAAGAAAATCAAACTAAAATATTGATTTGATTCACTAGTAATCTCATATAAAGATATGTATGTATGTGTGTGTTAGTGTCTATATATATATACCATATTCCGCAACCATGCATGACAATACTTTGCAGTCCCAAATGATGCTCTGCAAAATTGATTTCATAATGGTAATCAGGTATGTAAATAATGATGATGATTGAACATAAACAATAGTTAGGAGTGCTCGAACGTGATGTCTTACTTTAAAGGCCTACCATCCAAGACATAACCATGTACAGATTGAATACATGTCACTGCTTCCTCCTCTTTTGAGTAAGTAATATACCTGGGAACATAAAAAGAAAGAATCATAATCAAATATTTATCAATTACTATATTACATAAGAAATACGAGCATTACGTACACACTGCAAGTATCATTGATAAACTGCTGAAGGGCCCCACCCGCCGTCCGAGAAAGGGAAATCTTTGTTACTTTTCCATATTTACCAAAATATTCTTCTCGCTGCAATAACTGCACCAAAAAAAGTAACTTACTAACAACGATACGTAAAAGTTCAGAATGAAAAATGAGATTTCATAATTATAAAAAACAAAAGGTTGAAAGGTGCACACACATCTTCATCAGCAAGATCAAGAGGTAGTCCAATTATATACGCCATTTTCCGCTGAATTACTCGAACATTGCTAAGATCTTTCCTTCCTTCATGTGGTTTTGACTTTCCCTTTAATACTTTTTGTTTTTGAACTGAACTATTGCCAACCACCCTATATGCGATAAGCACTTATTATAGATTATTAGAGTTACATACTAGATGTACAAGTAAATAATTACAGACATTGCAACGTTTTTTAACCTTTCAAAATTTGCTTCAATCCCTACAATTCTATCCTTATCATAAGGTGTCCGACATGCAGGACACCGGCCTTCTGTTGCATCCTTCTCAGCCATGTCCATTATGTGATGCCAACACCAAACACACACCTGCAGCAATAATATCATCATTACACAAGAAATCACTATTTTCCATCTTGTCTACCAATTTAACAGGTTTAAAAGGCCAATTTTCTTTGCTCTGGGTATCTAATCAGTCTAAAATCTGATTATGCAGTTGAATGCCTAAAATCTGGTTTTTCATATGTAACAAAGTCCTAAAATATAAATTACAAGATCAATAATAAATATTAAGGAAATTTTGACAGGAAATAGCCATTGAAACTTAAATTAAAAACTAAACATGTCACCTACTATTATTTAGAGGATGGAAGATTAGTAGCCCTTAGCAGTCATAGATGTCACATAAACTCCAAATTACAAACATCAGGGGAAATCATTGACATAAAAAATACCAACATAAGTTAGATGACTGTATCACTGCATCAATTATCAAAACATTCCATAGTAATGATTTTAACAGAATCATTTAACCTAAATAAACAACAAAATTAATCAAACAAATCAACTTAAGAAATCATCCATGACTGAAAATTCAAACCTCATAACCACATTTGCAAGGATTTAACTGCTGATCAGTCCAATCCATCTCTTCTGCACACAAAGGGCACTTTTTCTCTTCTTCTTTGCTCATGATTCCTCTGAAAAAACACATCAATAGCCAAGAATCAACAGAAATTAACACTATTCTCGTTCTGACTGATTGCATGAACACACATTCACGAACAAAACCCTAGTTTCCATAAATACGACGCCATAAACCCTGCATTACACCCCAAACCCCCAAAATTAAAATACATTTCACGTAATTAACACCGTATGGCGCTGTAAATCGATAGATACACCAAAGGATTAAAAAAATCGGGCGTTAAAACGTCGCATGTACGCTGTAATACACAGAAACACACATAAATGTGGATGAAATGCATCACGTAGAAAACGTAAATAAGTAGGGTTTAGAATTGGAGCAGTTGATGAAGAAGTAAGAGGAGGCTTACAGCGAGTGAGTGATCGAGCGAGAGAGAAACAACAAGCAAGCAAGCAAGCAAATAGAATCGATTGAAAGAGAAAATGGAGACGAAGAAGACCCAACTCAGGAGTACGGCATAAAGAAATGAAAGCCACAGGTTTTCCTCTCCTTTTTCTTAACTCTATTTATTCTACTTCTTTCTTTTTGTCTTTTTCTGAGGGTTTACTTTTCACATTTTCAGTTATTAAACGCAATATTTTAAAAACTAGTTCAAACCGGCCGGTTTAACCGCAACACCGTCATCATGTTCGTTTTTTATCGTCCGTTTTTTCTGTTGTAAATGACGCACCTTCAACCGGTCTGTTTTTCCGGTTTTGACCGGTTAAACGGGTCGGTTCAGCCGTTTTCTTTTTTTTTATTTTTTTTAAATTATTTTTATTATATGTGTATACTTTATTGTTATTTATTATTATTTGTGAACTTTAAAACTTGTATTTTCTTGTAGAATACCTATTTGGTGTTATTTTTTAGTGGATTAAAATTGTATTTTAACTACTTTTTTTAAGTGTACAAGATTATTAGCATTTTTATAAAAATATATATTAAAATCCCCTAACCGGATGAACCGGCCGGTCTAACCAGTCTGATCGATCGAACCGACCCCAGACACTTTTCCAGTTCAACTTAAAAACCGATTAAACGCATTTCAGTGTTACGCCTCATGCTTCTCTTCAAACAGAAAAGCACACAAGTCACAAGGAGGGAAGGATGTTGTATCTTGTGAAGCTTGTTTAGTAAAATATTTATAAATAAATATATATATATATAGGGAGAGGATCATTTGAGAACTAATTGGGTTTGAGAACTTTTGAGAACCATTCTGAGCCACTAGTTATATATAAGGAAATCCCCCCCATGAATTTGAATGCTTCCCCCCTGAAAATTAGTGGTCCAGAATGGTTCTCAAAAGTTCTCAAAACCAATTGGTTCTCATTTGAACCTAACCCTATATATATATATATATAACAAGATTAGTTGGAGCGCGTGTTGCAGCGCTTTGTTGTTTGTTTGATGCGTAAGTTATATCATTTATATTACGTACGATAGAGAAAAGTTCATGTGAGAATTTTGGTCAAATAAGAAGGATAAAAAGTCAAAGAAAGGAGGGGCAAATTTGGAAACTTGCATATTTTTCACTTTCCCCCCAATTATTAAAATGCTTATAACTTTTCCATACGATATTATTTTTTTATAAAAATTTCACCATAAAAACAAGTGTTTTTTTTATCTTTAAAACCCATACAATATTGCTATATAATTTTTTTTTTGTGAATGACCTGAACATATAACACAACGACCTGAACATATGACACAATGACCTGAACATTGTTCAGTTTATTGTGTCATATATTCAGGTCATTGTGTCATTGTGTCATATGTTCAGGTCGTTGTGTCATATTTCACGTCATTGGCAAAAAAAAAATTGATTTTTATATAGCAATACTGTATGCGTTTTAAAGATAAAAAAACGTTTGTTTTTTTGGTGTAATTTTTATAAAAAAATAATATCGTATGAAAAAGTTCAGGTCGTTGTGTCATATTTCACGTCATTGGTAAAAAAAAATTTGATTTTATATATAGCAATACTGTATACGTTTTAAAGATAAAAAAACGCTTGTTTTTTTGGTGTAATTTTTATAAAAAAATAATATCGTATGAAAAAGTTATGAAGGTTTTAATAATTGAGGGGAAAGAGAAAAATGACAATTTGACCAAATTGCCCCTCTTCTCCCTGGAAACCCTTTTTACCTTTTATTTTTTAGTTTTAATTAAGGGAATAAATCTGGGTCATTGATCATCAGATCTAAAGGATGAGAAGGCTTCTTATCCTTCTTATCTTCACCTAACTTCTCATTATAATCTCCCTCACGTATGATATATATTTATATGGGATGTACCAAAATGTTGTTGAAGATTACACATAATTTCATACATGAATGTACCAAAACAAAAAAAAAATAAAAAAAACATCCTGTAGCAGCAATGTACCAAAAAAAGAAGGGCAAAAATGGAAATTTGTAGCAACAAAAAAAAAGATGAGGCAAAATGGTAATTTAAAAATTGTCAAATGTATATAAGGAGTAACATACATATAGGTAATTAATATCAAATTAGCAAATAGGTAATCTTCCTACTCTAATAAATAATTACAATTGTTGACACTTGTCAACACTAGAATCATTCTCACACAATTTTTCCCTCCCAAATCTAATCCCTAATAAATTCTTTTTTAGGAAATTATATCCCTTATAATCATGATATATTTTTATTTAATTATATTTATGGAATTATGACAATCATATATCAATTTACATCTAATTTTTATTTAAAATTCTTTTTTAAACTATTATTATTTTCATTTAATAAATATTTAAAAAACTTATAAAATACCAATAGACATTTATTTACCGTGTTTTTCAAATATAATTGAGCAAATCATATTTAATATTACAACTAATGAATAACTAATATTGTTTTACAAATCTAATAAACATTGTGGATGATACTATTTATAGAGAAATCCGTAAACAATAAAATTTATGTTCATAATATCCAATATTAAATAGTTTTTCTATCATATCAAATGATCCATGTTCATTAAAATTGGAAATTTTAAACATCATGACTAATACAATTGTACGTTATCTAATATATACCAAGATAATTTTTTTTATTGATTTAACATTATAATATTCTAATTATACTTTAGACTTTATACTCAACAATTAAAAAATGTTCATTATAATAATTTTGATGAAATTTTATACTCACCTAACTTTCTATCGAGACTTAAATTCTCAAGTTTGTCAAATCATAAGTTAGTGTTAGTCGCTATTCAAGGTTGGATTGTTTTTCTAACAACCATTTTTAAAGATGATCATGTTTATGTTGTATTTTTTCCAAATATACAAGTAGAGACATGCTCTAAATATTTTTTTTTATGAAGAAGATAAAGTCACCAATACCATATTATGAATTATAACTTTATTAAATGTAATGTAATACGTTATTCGGGTAATAAAATGAGTATGCATGAATTATCATTTATATATATTTTCTAATGATTTAACCCGTATAACCCTTTACCAAAAAAAAATAATTTAACCCGTATAACATACGGGTTCTATCCTAGTTAATATCAAATTAGCAAGTACGAGAATCGGATAAGCAAACGGTGTATTGTATTGGTAAGATAGATACTAATGTGGCTATACTATATATAGTTATCCGCGTGTTTGCCGCGGGGATAACACAGGTACACAAAACAATTGAATTACTATAACTCTACATACAGAAAACGAGAATAAAAAAATGTAACGACCAAAATGCTTTAAAGAAAAAGTTTTGTTACACAACCAACAACACACACAAAAGTAACATTATATCAATCGGGAAAAGGAAAACCAAAAAACCAGTTGCTGCAAAGATATTGCGAGTACAAAAAACGGTTGAATTGCTATAACACTATGTAAAGAAGACGAAAATAAGTAAACGTGTAACGACTAAAACTCTTAAAATAAAAACTTTATTACACCACAAACAAAACATCAATCATTTCACGAAAACGATTCGAATAAAACAAAAAAAAAAGCAAAAAAAATTATATTAAATAATAATTATTATTTAATAATAATAACAAAAATAATAAAAAATGAGAACACAATAAAAATAATGAAAAAAAAGGAAAAATAATAAACTAGTGGCATATAAAATAATTTTGATAATTGTATATGTCAATATTTTAATATGAAAATCAATAAAATAATCCATGTTAATATTTTTAATATGAAAACCAATAAAATATTCCGGTTTATTCATAACTAATAATTTATTCAAATAAATATAAGAAAGCAACCTTGAATCTAGAGTAAATTACACAGAAAGTCATTTATGTTTTATCAAAATTTCGTATTAGGTCCTTTAACTAAAATAGTTACACTAGACGTCCTTTATGTTTTATATGTGTTTCATAAAAGGTCATTTATCACTAATTGGGTTAAAACATCGTTAAGTCAGAGATAGTTTAGTCATTTTACAATATCTTTAAAATAACCCTTAATTAAAAAAAAAAAAAAAAAAAAAAAAAAACCATTCACAAACGATCAGATCGTTGTTTTTCTTCTACGTACGTACTAGCTAGCTCGTTTTTCATATAATTAATATCAGTGAGGATTATTCCATTCCACACGAATGCTTAATTTGACCCGGCCATTCTAAGCATGCAAAAGCTCCCTTGGCAAGATTCAAACCACACAAAATATGTGATTTAAAACTTGTTCAAATTCGGATTACTTTTCATTGCCCAGCCCAACGAAACTTCCTGCCTGCTTGCTTCATTCCACACAGTGAACTTTGGCTTTAACAATGTTAAAAAGAAAGTGCAATCAAGTTGTGAAGATCGAACAGATCATATGATGATGAATATCACATTATTTTTCTTTCTATTAATGCTGCGGCTAACAGCTGCTTCTAGATCATCATCATCAGACATATTATCAGTGCATCAAAACATCTCAGATGTTGGCGGCCAGACCATTGTTTCAGGGAACGCAAAATTTGAGCTTGGCTTCTTTAGCCCGGGTAATTCTAGAAACCGATACCTCGGGATATGGTTCAAGAACACAACATCACAAACGGTTGCATGGGTTGCAAATCGTGAAAATCCACTTACAGATAACTCGGGTGCGCTCAGACTCGACAGCCAAGGGACCCACCTGTCTCTTGTTGATGGTAGCAACAAACTCATCTGGGTGTCCAACTCCTCCTCCTCGGCGGCATCCTCCAGCGGCACAAATATGATCAATCTCATAGCGCAACTCATGGATTCGGGCAATCTGGTAATCAAGAATGGAAATGTAACTACTACTACAACTACTACCAACAACAATCAGCTGGAAGCTGGTTTTATTTGGCAAAGTTTTGATTACCCTGGAGATACCTTCTTAGAAGGAATGAAGTTGGGTAGGAACTTCCTAACAGGAAGGGAAACATATCTGACATCATGGAGGAGTGCAGATGATCCTTCCCCAGGTGAGTATACGTTAAGGTTTTTAATGGTCAAGGGTAAATACCCACAACTATATATTACAAGAAAGAACTTTTCTGTAATTGAAACTAGGATTGGGCCATATAATGGCATATCATTTTCTGGCCAGCCACTCTTTTCTCCTGAAGTTTTTCATCCGGCATACACGAGTTATATGGTTTTGAATCAGGACGAGATGTATTTTGCTACTACTTATATTAATAATAATAATAATAATAATAATAATGCCACCATATTCCACTCGAGAACGATAGTAACTCCTGGTGGTAAGCTTGAGATCTCGCAGCAAAGGTTTCCAAACCAAGAATGGATCCAAAGTATAAGCATACCGGTAGATTATTGTGACAACTACGGAGTATGTGGTCCATATGGGACTTGTAACATGACCACCTCTCCTTATTGCGGGTGCTTACAAGGATTTGAACGAAGAAAAGCCTTAGACGACGACACAAGTAGTCCTAATAATAATAATAATAATAATGATACAAGTGGTTGCAGAAGGAGAACGCCCTTGGATTGCGGGGTCCGGAGATGGATTTCTAAAGTTTTCAAGCATGAAATTGCCGGACACTGAGAATGCCGTCTTTAATGGCAACTTGAGCCTACAAGATTGTGAGGCATCTTGTATAAATAATTGCGCGTGCAACGCGTATGCAAATCCAAACATCACTACAGGTAGCTTTGGGTGCTTGCTATGGTTTGGGGATATAATTGATGTCAAAGTGCGTCTACAAAATGGGCAAGACCTTTATGTTAGACTTGCTGCCTCTGAATTCTCAAGTAAGTAAGTTGATAACATTAATAATAATGCACTTCATGTTAAGCATAGCATGCATGTTCGATCAATACTTGCTTATAATTATGGACAAATAATATATATGTTGTTTCTTAATTTATTATTATTTATGTAAACTTGACAAATTAATTAACCTTGTTTCTTTTGATCTCATGATATATAATATCTTCTAGAACCCGATTCCAGCTTCCACAGAAATAAACAACGAGTAATCATGGTAGCTACCTTGTCAATATCATTTGTGTTAACTCTATTTGGCCTGCTACTATTGACACTCTACATTAAGAGAAAATGGAAGAAGAGATCGGATGCAGAAGAAAAAGAAGGCAAGTTAATTAATACCTTCTAATTAGCATTATTTGAAAAAAGTGATCATATATTGTCTCATTGTTATATCTTCTAGGTAGTAAAAACCACATGGGAAGTGTCGAGGTTCCCTTATTTAGCTTATCTAAAATTTCAAGGGCTACTAGTGAGTTTTCTGTCGATAACAAGCTAGGAGAAGGCGGGTTTGGACCTGTTTACAAGGTAAACGATATGAATCAGATGTTCCTATCCGTCCGTATAAGTACATACTAAAAAAGATTCGGCAATCTTGATCCACCAGGGTATGCTAGAAGAAGGACAAGAGATTGCTGTGAAGCGGCTATCAAAGTCCTCTCGACAGGGGCTTGAAGAATTCAAGAATGAAGTTATATGCATTGCCAAACTTCAACATCGGAATCTTGTGAAGCTCTTAGGATATTGTATTCAGGGCGATGAAAAGATGTTAATTTATGAATACATGCCTAACAAAAGCCTGGACGGTTTTTTATTTGGTTGGGTTCTCTTACCTTCTTAAAAATATAGATTTATTAAAAATACAAAGGAATATATACCATCCATATAAACTATATGTGTTGTTTCAAATTGAATAGATAAATCAAGGAAGTTGTTACTTGATTGGCCACAGCGTGTCCATATAATTCATGGGATTGCTCGAGGTCTTCTTTATCTTCATCAGGATTCTCGGCTTAAAGTTGTGCATAGGGACCTAAAAGCAGGGAACATTTTACTTGATAATCAGATGCGTCCGAAGATATCAGACTTCGGTTTGGCCAGAATGTTTAAAGAGGACGAGAGTGAGGAAAATACAAAGAGAGTTGTTGGAACTTTGTAAGAATCCCTAAACTTGATTCATATTGTTTGAAGGATTTTGTCTTTTTATATATGTCTTGTGTGTATTGATTCAGGGGTTACATATCTCCAGAGTATGCCGCAAATGGTCACTTCTCCATAAAGTCTGATGTTTTCAGCTTTGGGGTTTTAGTACTAGAAATCATGAGCGGGAAGAAAAATAGAGGTTTTGTTCATGAAGACCATGATGATAACCTTCTTGGACATGTAAGCCTGCTGAATATAACCATTATATAATGTGGAACCAAAGAAACCACTTTTTGACCTTGGACGACTCACTTAGATTTCATTGTATCATGTGTGTTGATCTCTCTATGAGTATCCACTGTCCCCTCCTTTTCGCTGCTACATGATCAAAGGCTAAAAGGTGGATTCTTTGGTTCGTAACCTGTAAAAACTCTTATGTTAACCTCACTCCATATATGTATGTATGTATGTATGTGACGATGTGTAATTCGATTCTTCAACTTTTGGTTTTTATTTGGGTTCATATAGGCCTGGAGACTTCACAAAGAAGGCAAGACTCTAGATCTAATTGATGAATGTTTATACACGTCCTATTCTCCAAGTGAAGTGACACGATTAGTGCACATTGGCCTATTATGTGTACAACAACGAATAGAAGATAGACCTAACACATCGAATATGGTTGCAATGTTGAGTGGTGAAGGCCCACTTCCTTCTCCCAAGAAACCCGGTTTCTTTATTGAAGAAAGTGAAATAAACTCCTCAACTACTCTCCCTCTACTACCGGCATCACTTAATGGAGTAACATTCACTCAATTAGAAGGTAGATAACGAGCGAGAAGAAATGTTATGATTATGTCTCCTTGATCAGTTACATATAAATGTCTGTACGTATATGAAACTTTTTTTTTTTAATCTAAATCTAACATTTGCAGCTGTCAAATATAGGTGAAGCAAAGTGATATATCTTACGGTGATTTACAATTCAAGTCTTTAACTTTGTAATACTAAGAAAATGTAATGTTTACTCTCTTTAATTAGAGAGTTAATTATCATATTCTTTCTTATGCTTTGGTCACTTTTACCACTTTGATCCAAATTTTTAAATTTTACAATTTTAACACTGTAGTTTGTCTATTGTTGTCATATCATTGTATTTAACTAACTCCATTAAGTGGTAATATATATTTTTTCCCTTTTAAATGGATATACGACGTCACTAAGATGTACATTCGCTAATGCAGAATTCGTTCGAAGATTAAATAATTTCAAATTTTATGAAATTATAAAAATAATTTTACCACCACCAACTTTTTTTACTCATTTTTTTCTCACTCTCTCACCATGATTAGTGTCTAACCTTGACTAATATGTTTAGTTAGAATTTATCCATTGAGAATTAATTAGTAAAATAGGTCATCATATGCATTGCATGTCTAGTTCATATGCGGTACCTGATAGATTGTCGGATAGATACTCGTTAATTAACACCTAAGTCAACCTAAACATATTAGTCTGCATATGAACTGAACGTTTATTTTATTATCTATCTTTTTATTTTATTTGGTTTATGTGTAACTTTTTGTTAGATTATTTATCTTCAAATTGTTAGGTTGTATACATTGTAAATATTAATGAAGTAGTTGATTTTTATTGAGTATTGAACTTGTTCATGAACCTTTTGGTTCTATTGAGTTTGATTTATCACGTGTTCTTGAGTCATTTGATTGTAGAGGTACTTATAAACTAAAGATAAATTTTATAAAACCATTTAAGGTTAATAAAATATTAGGTGAAGGTCTAAATGCATGGTTTGAAACCGTGAAGTTAAAATATAAGCTAATGTATGGTATTGTATAGAGTAACTTTTACTTTCTTAGAAGTACTATAAGAAGAACTCAACAAGTTAGTTGATGAGATACACTTGAACTACTACATTTGACAACTTCAAATCAAATGCCAGATTTGAAGGGGGAAAGCCATACACCACATAAATACAACAACCCACGTATTCATGTAACTTCTTATTCTAGAATAATAATTCACTCTGCAAAGCTCGAACAAAAACACATTAATGTAAACGATACAAATTTACAGTATAACTAACTTAGGCATGCATCTACATGAACAAATTTCTTCTTGTTATCTACCGTCTACTTGACTTAATGTTACTCCATTAACTGATGATGATGGTAGTAGTAAAGGAAGAGTTGAAGAGGAGTTGATTTCACCTTCTTGATTAATAAAGAAAGCTGGCTTTTTGGGAGAAGGAAGTGACGACCCTTCACCACTTAACATCGCAACCACAGTTGGCGTGTCAGGTCGATCTTCTGCTCGTTGTTGCACACACAATAGGCCAATGTGTACGGATCGCAACACCTCACAAGTAGAATAGGACACACATAGACAACCATCAATTAGATCGAGAGACCTCCCTTCTTTGTAAAGTCTCCAGGCCTATATATATATATATGATTCCAAATATAAAAAACAAAAACAAAAAACAAAAATTAGATCAAATTACATACCATGCACATATAGACTCCATGTCACATAAATAAATGCATACATGGAATGAGGCTAAAATATATGAATCAAAGAAACCACTTAGCCTTTGATCAAGGAGCGCACGAGGAAGGGACAATCACCATTCATGGATTGAAACATATATAACAGAGTGAGATCTGAGTGAATGACCCAGGGTAAAAAATAAAAATAAATGGTTTCTTTGGTTCTCATTATATATAGAATGGTTATTGTTTGATTATACTCAACAGACTTACATGTCCAAGTAGGCTATCATCATGATCTTTATGAACAAAACGTCGATTTTTCTTCCCGCTCAAAATTTCTAGTACTAAAACCCCGAAGCTAAAAATATCGGACTTTACCGAGTAGAGGCCATCTGCTGCATACTCTGGAGATATGTAGCCTCTGAGTAGAAGTTAGGACCATGCTATTAATATACAAAAGACATATATATATATATATAAAGTACTCAAAACACAAATCAAGTTCAGAGATTCTTACAAAGTTCCCACGACTCTCTTTGTATTTGCTTCACTCTCATCTTCTTTAAACATTCTGGCCAAGCCGAAGTCTGATATCTTTGGATGCATCTGATGATCAAGTAAAATGTTCCCTGACTTTAAGTCCCTATGCACAACTTTAAGCCGGGAATCTTGATGAAGATAAAGAAGACCTCGAGCAATACCATGAATTATGTGGAAGCGTTGGGGCCAATCAAGTAACAACTTCCTTGATTCATCTGAACAATTAGAAATAACATAGTTAATATGCATTGTATCCCTTTGCATTTAGGATAAACATGTATACTTGAGATTGTAAGAGATCCCAACCATATAAAAAACTATCGAGGCTTTTGTTAGGCATGTATTCATAAATTAACATTTTCTCATCGCCTTGAATGCAATATCCTAGGAGCTTGACGAGATTCCGATGCTGAAGTTTGGCAATGCATATAACTTCATTCTTGAATTCATCAAGCCCCTGTTGAGAGGACTTTGATAGCCGCTTCACAGCAATCTCTTGTCCTTCTTCTAGCACACCCTATGTATCGAGATTGCCAAAGTTGTTTAGTATGTACTTATACAGAAGGAACATCTGATTCATATCAATTACCTTGTATACTGGTCCAAACCCGCCTTCTCCCAGCTTGTTGTCATCCGAAAAATCATTGGTAGCCCTAGAAATTTTAGATAATCCAAACAACGGAACCTCTGCACTTCCCATCTGGTTGCTGCTCCCTGAGCTCTTCTTCCACTTTCTTCTGATGCATAGCGACAATATGAGGCCCAACAAAGTGAACACAGCGGATATTGACAAAGTAACTACCAAAACTACATGTTTCCTTCTGCGGAAGCTGGAACTGAGTTCTAAAAGATTTTACAGAGTTAAAGGAGACAATATATTATCAAGCTTAGAGCAATAAACAAGTAAAACATGGTTAACGGATTGAAACTGAAAAAAATATATATGAAGTTGTGAAATACATAAACATGAAATTTATTAATAGATTAATGTCATTGGCTTACTTGATAATTCCGAAGCCGCAAGTCTAACATACAGGTCTTGCCCCTTTTGTGGAAACACTCGTATATCGGTCAAATCTCCATACCATAGCAAGCACCCAAGTCCACCTGGAGTGATGTTGGGATTTGCATAGGCAGTGCACGAGCAATTATTCTTGCATGCTACCTCACAATCTAGTAGGCTCAAGTTGCTACTAAAGACAGCATTCTCCGTGTCCGGTAATTTCATTCTTGAAAACTTTAGAAATCCCTCTCCACGCCTACAATCCAAGACTATGCTCCGTCTGCAAATGCTTGTATCATTATCAGGGCTTGTTTCGTCCGAGTTTTTTAGTTCAAATCCCTTCAAGCACTCACAATTAGGAGAAGTGACAGTAGTACAGATCCCATAGGGGCCACACACTCCATAGTTGTCACAATAATCTACCGGTGAGGTGGCAATCATCATCCATCTTGGGTTTGGAAATTTTAGCTCCCAGATCTCAAGTTTACCACTAGAAGTTACTATGGCTCTTAATGTGGTAATGTTACTTCTAGACATGTAAGAGATGTAAATCTCTTTCTGATTCATAACTAAGTAAGAAACAGCCGCCGGATTAGCATCAGGAACATAGTTTGCGGGGCCAGAAAATGATATGCCATTATATGGCCCATTCCTTGTTTCAATAACAGAGCTTCTCCTAATATACACTTGCTGAAACTTACCCTGCACCGCTGAAACTTTTAATGTATACTCGCCAGAGGAAGGATCGTCTGCACTTGCCCATGATGTCAGATATGTCTCTCTTCCAGTTATGAAGTTCCTGCCTAGCTTCATTCCTGGTAAGGAGGTATCTCCAGGGTAATCAAAACTTTGCCAAATAAAAATTTCATTGTTGGTTGTACCTTTATTCTTAATTACCAGATTGCCTGTATCCAAGAGTTGTGCTACGAGATCGATATATGTCCCAGATGCCGAGGAGTTGGATGACCAAATGACTTTGCTGCTACCATTAACAATAGACAGGTTCCCTTGGTTGTCAAGTTTGACTGCGCCAGAGTTATCTATAAGTGGAGTATCGCGGTTTGCAACCCATACAACCGTTTGAGGTGATGTATTCTTAAACCATATCCCCAGGTATCGGCTTTTGGAGCTGCCTGGGCTAAAGAAACCCAGCTCAAACTTTGCGTTCCCTGAAACAATGGTCTCGCCATCTGAGAAGTTTTGATGCACTGATATGGTGTCTGATGATCTAGAATATGTTAGCCGCATTAGAAAGAAGAAGCTGGTATAAGTGAGGAGTAATATAATGGCTTGATGATTCATATCCATACACAGATTCTTTTGAGTTGGGTCTTCCTCACAAGTTGAAGTTGATGGTGGCGCTTTTATGGATTAATATTAGCTCAAAGTTCATTGAAGGGGGATTTATTTTCTGCTGTTATTCAAAGCACGGTTTCCTTAGTCGACGAAAAGTAATTAATTTAGTGATAATTTACGTGTTTTTCGGGCTTCATAAAGTAATCATCCTGCTGCTGCTGCTGCTGGCCTTTGATTAGATAAAAAACTATCTGTCATTTTCCTTGACTTGATAAAGAAAACGATGTTAACTGGTAAAGAAAGCTAAACGTCCTAAAAGTAAATGACAAATACCAGATATATGTGGCCAACATATATTCGACCAGGTTACACCAATTAATAAAAAAATCACGTATTATTTGCAAAAAGACTTATTATATAATCTGAGTGGGTCAAGCAGCATTAAAATTAAAGCTTTCCCTGGGAAGAAACAACCTGACCTGGGGGTGGGCATTTCATCGAACATCTTATATGCAGGCAGGCAGGCAAGGCAGTCACAAGAAGAAGATACAACAACTATCTATAGATATATAACACATATACATACATAGAGACAATAATCAAACTATTTACGAGCATACCATTACCATGTGAAGTGGTGAGCAAATCGTAAGCATATTAATTTTGACGTACTCGGCAAACCAAAACCACCAGTGCAGTGCTTGATTTTGAAAAATATATATCCATGTAGAGTGAGTGACCAAAAGCCATAGACACCCCCAATTTGTTTTATTTGTAGTTGATATCTGATCGATCAATTGCAGCAAGTAAGCAGTAAGTCCTAATAATAATAATAATTAATTTATTATACTCTAATTTAAACATGATCGATAAAGATACCAATAAATAAACATTTATTTATATCTTGATCAACTTTTTTGGCGATCTCCAATACGATAACAAATTCCATTGAATGGGTCAAATTAAGTATGCTATATCTGTCTATCTATCTTTTTCTTTAGAGTTAAATCTATTCTACCCCTAGGCTAACTCCACAAATCTTCCAAAAACCGTCTATACTACCTGAGATAGAACCCAACCCAGGACCTCCAGGTAAAGGCAAAGCCTTAACACCTCCCTCTTGACCAACCACTAGGACAATTGGACAATGGCTGATTGGCAATTGAAAGAGCGAGAGGCGAGAGCTGAAATGAGATATAAAAATCAGATTGGAATGTGAAGGGTGTGTGATGCCACAAATCTCAGAGTGATCGAACGAACAGATAAATTACTTTAGCCGGCAGGGAGACGAAGAAACAAAGAATGAGGGGTTAATAACAAATTCCATTGAATGGGTCAAATTAAGTATGCTATATCTATCTATCTATCTATCTGTTTTTAGTTTGATGTATTATTTAATATTTATTTATTTCGGGTTTTTTATTTTATTTTTATTGTTAAGCGTTTTAATAAAAATTAGCATTTATTCATTTCAAAAACTAATGTTTTAGATTAAGTAAATCTCGTTGGCCTAATTAGTTGAAGAGTAAATTACACAGAAGGTCCTTTATGTTTTACCCCGTTTGCGAATTAGGTCCTTTAAGTTAAGTTGTTTCATCCGACGTCCTTTATGTTTTCATTCTGTTTCACCTGAGGTCCTTTATCACTAACGGTGTTAAAAACCACCGTTAAGTCAGGGGTAATTTAGTCAATCTTATAAATTCATTAAAAATTAAATTAAAAAAACAAAAAACTAATAATAATTGTAAAACCCTACCAATCCTCTATTCATTCACGTCGTCCTACTCAATACATCGATCCCTGCTCTCCAAAAAAAAAAATTCGATCCCTGCTCTCCAAGAAAGTTCGATCCTTCTCTGCCCTATCAGAGAATCAATCGTTCCTCTTCCCTTCCTGATCAAAATCGCAACTTCTTCTACTACTGATCAAGATTGATCGTAAACCAGTATGATGCATCATGGTTCTTGTTCTTCATCATCCATGCAGCACCCTTCTGCAGTTGCTCAATCAAAGACCCATATTCGACGACCCAATGATCCTGCTGATCTTGATGAATTCTACGGTAATAATACGTGCTTAAATCAAGATTTCAATATCTCAAAACCCATTGTTGATTTAGTTTTTGAGTTTTTTTTTTGTTTTTTTGATGTTGCAGGTTATTATCCCACTTTATTTTCTATCAAGATATATCATGGTGGTTCTTTCTCTTGCATTCCAGGACGTAGGTATGTTAATGGGCATGTAAATTTTGCGGATGCTCTAGACCCCGATAAGTTTAGTGTTGATCAGTTGGATGAGATGATGTTAGAATTAGGATATGCTTCTGATGAGCCTAAATTTTACTATTTCTCTGTTCTTGGGGCTGATTTAGACAAAGATATTCAATTGCTTGCTAATAATGAGGATACAATTAAATTATTCCAATGCTTGACTCATAAGAGGCTCATTGATGTGTATGTTGAACATGGACAATCGAATGTGTGTTATTTTGGTGGAGCAATTGATGCTATTAAGAATGTGAATTCAGATTGTGATAGTGATAAAGACAGTGACTACATAGTAGATGAGGGTGATGAAATGATAGATGATGAAGGTGACATGAGGGACTTTAAGCTAAATGTTGATGAAGATATTGAAATAAACAATGATGGTGAAGAAGATGTTTTAGAGGAACCTTTAGATAATGACCAGTTTGATGGTATTACAAATGAGCATGTTTTCAGTCTTGGTCAACAATTTGGTTCTAAAGAAGAGGTTAAGAAGTTGGTACAAGATCATGCAGTCCTTACTAGAAGACAATTGAAATATGAGAAAGATGATAGGGATAGGCTTAGAGTTCAATGTAAAGGTGAATTACCCACATTTGATGTTAATGAAAAAGATGGAATCTTTGAAAGTCAGGCTAAAATTGCATCTTCTGGTGAACTTGAAGGACCAAAATCAAAAAATGTTGGTGGCAGGGGGAAAAAGAAAAACCCTCACATGTATTTGTGTCCATGGACTTTGTTAGTATCTAAAGATAAAGAATCTGATTCTTGGATGGTGAAAACATATATTGAAAACCACACTTGTTGTCCAACTCGAGATGTTATTGCTTGTACAGCCCCTTATTTATCTACAAAGATCCTAGAACAGATTGAAGAAAATCCAACCATACCTGTGAAAGCTGTTCAAGACCAATTACAAAGAACATTAGAGGTTGGTGTTTCTAAAATGAAAGCCTTTAGAGCCAAAAGCTTAGCTTTGAAACAAGTACATGGTGATTATAGTTCACAATATCATTTGCTTAGGGATTACATAGAGGAACTCAAGATGACAAACCCAGGCACCACAGTCAAGCTTGAAGTTGAACCACCATCGGATCCAGATTCTGAAACAAGGAGATTCAAGAGAATCTACATATGTTTGGGTGCATTGAAAGATGGGTTTAGATCTATTGGCAGGGAGTTGTTAGGTGTTGATGGATCCTTTATGAAGGGTCCATATCCAGGTCAGATTCTTACAGCTGTTGGCATGGACCCTAATAATGGTATATACCCACTAGCGTATGCAGTGGTTGAAGCTGAGAACATCAGTTCATGGACTTGGTTTCTTACAGCTCTTGGCGATGATTTGAATTTGGGAGTGAACTCAAACTTCACATTTATTAGTGATAGACAAAAGGTGATTAACTTATTATTACTCTTATTTTAATTTTAAACTTACTCTTATTGATTTTTGTTTGTTACTGTTGTAACAGGGAATTATTCAAGCTATTTCAAATCTATTTCCATGTGCTGAGCACCGATTTTGTCTAAGACACATTCATGAAAATATGAAGCAATCGTTTAAGGGCAAGGCTTATAAGGATATGCTTTGGAAACTTGCAACTTGTACAACTGTTAGGCATTTTGAGTTTAATATGAGGGAGTTAAAGAAGTTGAGTGATGATGCACATTCATGGTTATCTAAGATTCCAGCTCAACACTGGTCCAGATCACACTTTTCAGGTACTTTTCATGTATTGTAGTAGGAGTGTGGTTGTATGTATTGTATTTAACATGTTTGATGGTATATTTTTTTACACAGGAAGGGCACACTCAGATGTATTGCTTAATAACATGTGTGAGGTACTAAATTCCAAGCTAATTGGTGGAAGAGACAAGCCAATACTAGTAGTTTTAGAGTTCATTAGAGAGTATCTCATGAATAGGATTGTTTCTGTATTGCAAGTGATAGACAAGACTGATGGGCCATTAACACCATATGCAACCAAGATGTTGGAGGTCAGCAAGAAGGATGCTAATAACTATATTGCGAAGTGGAATGGAGGGGAGCAATATCAAGTTACTGGTCCATATGGTGAACAAATGGTTGTGGATGTAACTCGAAAATCATGTACTTGTCGTAAGTGGGAAGTAACAGGCATTCCATGCAAGCATGCAATTGCAACAATGTGGAACATGGGTAACAATAGTGAACATGCTCGTTTATCGGAAACTTGGGTTGATCAAGTGTATAAGGTAGACACTTGGAAAAAAGTTTATAGCTTCAAGATTTACCCCATCAAGGATAGGTCTATGTGGCCTAAGTCCCACGTTCCAACTACACTAACTCCACCGACACACCACAAGCCTGTTGGAAGACCCAAAAAGGTTAGAAAAAAATCAGCTGTTGAATTGGAAGATGGTACAAGGGGTACTAAACTGTCAAAGAAAAACACAACCGTACGTTGTAGCAAGTGCCATCATCTAGGACATAATCAAAGAACATGCAAAGGCCAAGGAGAAGTCTAGACTTGTGTTTGGTCAATTTGATGTGTTAAAATACTTATATTGAAATTGATGTTTTGGTCAAATAGTTGACTTTATATTAGTCAAACTGTGGTTTGGTTAATTGATGTGTTAGATTACTTATTTTGAAATTGATGTTTTGGTTGAACAGTTGACTTTATATTAGTCAAAGTTATATTATATGGAAATTATGTTATTATGGTTTGCTGACTTTTTATTATACTACTTTTGATGTAAAATAGATGACCCAAATTGATACAGGCTTGCGAGTTGTAATAGTATATCATTCATGGTTCCTATAACCAATTTTGATGTAATATGGATGACTTTTTTATTGGTCAAACTGGTCTATAATTTTGACCCATTAGAAACTGCACATAATAGATATACATGGCTGCAACTTTGTTTCGTCAATTATACATGGCTGCACATAATAATTTTGACCCATTAGAACACTTATTTTGTTATATAGTATTATCATGGTTTGTTGACCCACTGGAACACTTAAAATGCAAGTTGTAATATGGATTTAACTCTATCAGCTTTGTTATGTTCCCAAAAAAATGGTCTAAATTAAAAAGCTTTTTTTAATATAAAGATATCAGCTTTGTTGTGTTCCCAAAAAATTGGAAGGCCACATATTCAACTTTATCAATCTATGATATATGTTAGTTGTAAATTCTCATAATGGTAATCACGAAATTGAACAAAAATGAGATGACTACATGCTTGCAAATTCTCTTTGTTTTTTGACTTTTAGTAGTCAAATGGTTCAAACATGGATGTCATTGCAGGAACATCAATTCACACTTAGCTTTCATTGCAAATTCCCATTTTATTAAGATAGATAGTAGTCATACATATATGCAACTTCTTCAAACATACATGGATACAAATTCTACATCAACAAATACCAACACAAATGAAAAAACCTAACAGACTATAATTTAACAATTTCCTCATCTTTCTTGTCTCATATTTACTTTCCTTCACCATATCTTGAACCTCAATCACCATATCTTGAACCTCAATCTTTTTACTTTTGTTCTTGTCTCATCTTTACTACTCTAGATCTTGAACCTCAATCTATATACTTTTGTTCAGCAAATCTTGAAGCTGTCACAATAAAAAGAGAATTCTCAAATGAGGTATCAATCAATATTGTCACAAGAAAATATACCAATTTCAAGAGCAAATTCTAAAACAATAACTTTTAATGAGATAATTATTGAAGAGACCACACATCCAAAAATGCCAACTGCTCATAAAGCTGGATGATTTTCTCTTGATGGATTAGTAATCATACTGGACTTTGATGAACTCTGCTACAAAATGTCCTTCACATTTTACTTCAAAGTGTTCAAAATCATTTTTCAAGATCAAATAAGAGTTGATGAACAAGTAACTTTGAGAGCAAAAGAATATCTAAATTTTGAACAAAATGAACTCAGTTTGTAAATGTGTAAGATATTTAAAAGAAAAAAATTCTTCGCTGACTTTCAAAGATTATATTGATAGTGGCCAAAACAACCATTAGAGGCCGCCTGATGACGACTACAAAACGTGGTGGAGGACCTCCATCGTGAAAGATAAAAACGAACCTGATGTGAGCGAGAATCGCTGATGACAAGAGGAAGATTAGAGGTTACCTGATGTGAGCGAACCAGGTGAAGGCACGATTGGAAGTTGAAGCGATCTGATTGAGCGAACCAGTTGGGCGTAAGAAGGAAGGGAAAGGGGGAGAAGAAACCTGGATTGAGCCCTAGAATAAGAACGATGATCTGATTTTTCTATTAGATAGGATTTTCGAAATTTATGTTTTTTTTAAAGATTTTATACAATGACTATATTACCCCTAACTTAACGGTGGTTATTAACACCGTTAGTAATAAAGGACCTCCGGTGAAATAAAATGAAACATAAAGGATATCGAGAGAAACAACTTTACTTAAAGGACCCAATTCGCAAACGGGGTAAAACATAAAGGACCTTCTGTGTAATTTACTCTTAGTTGAAACTTATTATTATGTTTACATAAAAAGACAATGACATGGTATTATTAATTTCTATAGCTTAATATACAAGTGTGAAGATATATACTGTAAACTCCCTCAAACAAAGCTTGAGTTGTTCATTTATTTCGTCAAGGCCAGTGTATATTCTAGCAGTGAGTTATTATTACAAAGACGACATTAATAATAAGAAAAGAAAAAAGAAACTAATGATCACTAGCTGTCAAGATATTTGTAAGGAGAGGCTAGCTGATGATCAGTGCCAACTTAACAATTAAGTAATTATTATATTTCATAAACAAGCAAAAGAGAGATACATCGATGGACTTCAACTACATTTGACAACTTCAAATGTCAGATTTAAAGATACGAAACAATGTAACCTTTGATCATGGAGCAGGCAAAAATAAAGGCACAATACAATCGGGATTATTTGAACGAGTGATCTGAGGTCTAAATGAATCATGCATGGGTGCATACTGCATAATAGTATATTACAACGATGGATGATTATATATATATATATATATATAGGGTTAGGTTCAAATGAGAACTTTTTGTTTTGAGAACTTTTGAGAACTAAATCTCAACCACAAATTTCAGGGGGGACCACTACAATTCATGGGATGGGGGATACATGTAATAAACTTGTGGCTCAAATTAGTTCTTTTTAGTTCTCAAACCCAATTGGTTCTCAAATGATCCTCTCCCTATATATATATATATATATATATATATATATATAGTGAAAAGTTCATTGTAGACACCCCCATAAGTGTAGACAGGTAGACACCCTTTTTCACCATTAGATCTCTTGATCTAATGGTTGTGATTAATTTTCTTTTTTCTTTTTTTCTTTTTTCTCATTAATTAGAAACTTTCACATGTGAAAAAGAGCTATTTCACATGCGAAAGTGTCTACAATGAACCTCACCCTATATATATATATATATATATATATATATATATATATATATATATATACTCAACAAACTTACATGCCCGCCCAAGAAGGTTATCACCATGGTCTTCATGAACAAAACCCCTATTTTTCTTCCTACTCACAATTTCTAGTAATAAAACCCCAAAGCTGAAAATATCCCACTTTACCGAGTAGCGACCATTCGTTGCATACTATGTAGCCCCTGAGTAGAAGTTAGAACCATGTAAACATATATCAACGAGAGTAATAATAAAAATAATGAGACAAGCAGCAATTGGGGCAATTTTCTTCATTAACATTTTATTCAACGACCAAAACACTTAAATAAATAGCAAATACGAAGACTATTACTAGTACGTAAACATGCATCTGACTATGGCACCCAAATGAAAGCAGAAAGTAGTAAAACATGAGGCGGCGGCAGTGGTGCACGAGATGAAGCACATCGTGGCTGACCCCTCAATTTGAAGCTTCTTACTTAATTCCACTGTTTCCACAGGTCAGGCATCGGTCTTTTAATTAGGTTTGTTAATGATTCTATTGGGCCTGTCTGTCACTTTGGGCTACATAACGACAATATATATATATATATATATACCCTGCAGAAGTCACCGATACAGATTGATAGTATAACTAGTAACTAATTTAGGCATCTACCTAGCTGATGATGCATGATAAAACCAGCCATTAATTTCTTCTCATTAGTTATCTACAATCTACTTGACTCAGTGTTACTCCATTAACTGATAGTAAAGGAGTAGTTGAGGTGGACTTGATTTCACCTTCTTGATGAATAAAGAAAGCTGGCCTTTTGGGAGAAGGAAGTGACGACCCTTCACCGCTCAACATCGCAACCACAGCCGGCGTGTCAGGTCGATCTTTTGCTCTTTGTTGCACACACAATAAGCCAATGTGTACGGATCGCAACACCTCACATGTAGAATAGGACGCACGTAGACATTCGTCAATTAGATCGAGAGACCTCCCTTCTTTGTAAAGTCTCCAGGCCTATATTATATATATATATATATATATATATATATGAATCCAAATAGAAAACACGAAAAATTACATACCATGCGGATATATATATCAATATTCTAATGAATAATGGATGCATAGTATATCTTCAACTGTGGATAATTATACTCAACGGACTTACATGTCCAAGAAGGTTATCATCATGGTCTTCATGAACAAAACCCCTATTTTTCTTCCCACTCACAATTTCTAGTACTAAAACACCGAAGCTAAAAATATCTGACTTCACCGAGTAGAGACCATTTGTTGCATACTCTGGAGATATGTAGCCCCTAAATAGAAGTTAGGACCATGCAAATTAATATACAAAAGACATATATATATATATATAAAGTACTCAAAACACAAATCAAGTTCAGAGATTCTTACAAAGTTCCCACGACTCTCTTTGTATTTGCTTCACTCTCATCTTCTTTAAACATTCTGGCCAATCCAAAGTCCGCTATCTTTGGACGCATATGATGATCAAGTAAAATGTTCCCTGATTTTAAGTCTCTATGCACAACTTTAAGCCGGGAATCTTGATGAAGATAAAGAAGACCTCGAGCAATCCCATGAATTATGTGGAAGCGCGGGGGCCAATCAAGTAACAACTTCTTTGATTCATCTGCACAGTTGGAAACAACGTAGTTCATATGCATTGTATCCCTTTGCATTTTGAATAAATATGTATACTTGAGATTGTAAGAGATCCCAACCATATAAAAAACTATCGAGGCTTTTGTTAAGCATGTACTCATAAATTAACATTTTCTCATCGCCTTGAATGCAATATCCTAAGAGCTTCACGAGATTTCGATGCTGAAGTTTGGCAATGCATATAACTTCATTCTTGAATTCATCAAGCCCCTGTTGAGAGGACGTTGATAGTCGCTTCACAGCGATCTCTTGTCCCTCTTCTAGCACACCCTGTGTATCGAGATTGCCAAAGTTGTTTAGTATGTACTTATACAGAAGGAACATCTAATTCATATCAAATACCTTGTAAACTGGTCCAAACCCGCCTTCTCCCAGTTTGTTTTCAACTGAAAATGCATTAGTAGCCCTAGAAATTCTAGATAATCCAAACAATGGAACCTCTGCATTTACCATCTGGCTGCTGCTCCCTGAGCTCTTCTTCCATTTTCTTCGGATGTAGAGTGCCAATATGAGGCCCAACAAAGTCAACACAGCTGATATTGACAAAGTAACTACCAAAACTACTTGTTTCCTTCTGCGGAAGATGGAATTGAGTTCTAGAAGATTACACAGTTTTAAAGGAAACAACATATTGTCAAGCTTAGAGCAATAAACAAGTATTAACCTAACATTAAGTTGTAAAACATGGTTAACAGATTGAAACAGACAAAAATATATATAAAGTTGTGAGATACATAAACATGAAATGCATTAATTGATGAATGTTATCGGCTTACCTAATAATTCTGAGGCTGCGAGTCTAACATATAGATCTTGCCCCCTTTGTGGGAACACTCGGATATCAATCAAACCCCCATACCATAGCAAGCACCCAAGTCCACCTGGAGTTATGTTGGGATTTGCATAGGCTGTGCACGAGCAATTATTCCTGCATGCTACCTCACAATCTAATAGGCTCATGTTGCTACTAAAGACAGCATTCTCCGTGTCTGGTAATTTCACGCTTGAAAACTTTAGAAATCCTTCTCCAGGTCCACAATCCAAGGCTATGCTTCGTCTGCAAACACTTGTATTGTTATTAGGGCTTGTTTCATCTGCATGTTTTAGCTCGAATCCTTTCAAACATCCACAATTAGGAGAAGTGGCAGTAGTACAGATCCCATATGGGCCACACACTCCATAGTTGTCACAATAATCTACTGGTGAGGTGGCAATTAGCATCCATTCTGGGTTTGGAAATTTTATCACCCAGATCTCAAGTTTACCATTAGGAGTTACTATCACTCGTAATGTGGAAGTATTGCTTTTAGATATGTAAATGATATAAATCTCATTCTGATTCTCAATCACATAAGAAACAGCCGTCGGATTAGCATCAGGAGCATAATTTGCTGGGCCAGAAAATGATATGCCATTATATGGCCCGACTCTTGTTTCAATAACAGAGCTTCTCCTAAGATATACTTGTTGAAATTTACCCTTAACGGCTAAAACTTTTAACGTATACTCACCTGGGGAAGGATCCTCTGCACTCCTCCATGATGTCTGATATGTTTCTCTTCCAGTTATGAAGTTCTTGCCCAGCTTCATTCCTGCTAAACTGGTATCTCCGGGGTAATCAAAACTTTGCCAAATAACGATTTCATCGTTCGTTTTATTTCCATTCTTAATTACCAGATTGCCTGTATCCAAGAGTTGTGCTACAAGATCGATATATGTCCCAGATGCCGAGGAGTTGGATGACCAAACTACTTTGCCGCTACCATTAACAATAGACAGGTTCCCTTGGTTGTCAAGTTTGACTGCACCCGAGCTATCTATAAGTGGAGTTTCGCGGTTTGCAACCCATACAACCATTTGAGGTGATGTATTCTTAAACCATATCCCCAGGTATCGGCTTTTGGAGCTGCCTGGGCTAAAGAAACCTAGCTCAAACTTTGCATTCCCTGAAACAATGGTCTCACCATCTGAGATGTTTTGATGCACCGATATGGTGTCTGATGATCTACAAGTTGTTTGCATTAGAAAGAAGAAGGTGGTATGAGTGAGTAACATTATGGCTTGATTCATATCCATACACAGATTCTTTAAACTGGGTCTTCCTCACAAGTTGAAGTTGATGGCACTTTTATGGATTAATATCAAGTCGAAGTTCATTGAATGGGAGATTTGTTTTCTGTTGTTCTTCAAAACATGATCTCCTTAGGCAATGAAAAGTAATTTAATGATAATTTATTGTGGACAAAGTCTTTTGGTTGACGCTTCCTTCGAAGGGACTCTATCCAAGCCGGTCCTTCAACAAAGAAATTAACATTTATAAGGACCCTTTTTGTCCATACATATGAACATGCCCATACATATAAAACTTAGAACATAAGCATATATAGATACAGAGAGAGAGGGATACAGAATAACTACAAACAGATGATGTGTGAATTTCTTCAAGGTGTGTGAAAAATGTAAGCATGTCTTTATGAAAATGGTGTTGCAGATCAACTGGCATGCTGATGGAGAGTTGGGGAGTGTGAACCCATTTTTTTGGTCTTCATGAAGTAATCATCCTGGCCTTTGTTTAAATTAAAAACTAGTGGTCATTTTCCTTGACTTGATAAAGTAAACGATGTTAACTTAGTAAATCTAGACGTCCTAAAGTAAATAACAAATACCACACGTGGCCTAACATATATTGGACAGGTGACACCAATTAAAATTACATATTTTTTTTTGTTGTTGTTTTGAAACATTGAATCTTGCAAAAAGAGTTATTCTTTGAGTGGGTCAAACACTAGAGCTTTTCCTGGGGAAGAAACTGACCCGGGCATTTCATCGAACATCTTATAGGCGGTCACAAGAAGATACAACTATCTATACATATATATATATATATATATATATATATATATATAAACATAAACATAACACACACAGAGACAAACTAGCTAGATAATTAGGAACATACCTCCATGTGATCTGGTGAGCAAAAGCAAAACCATCTGAGTGCATAATTTTGAAAAATATATGTAGAGAGAGTGGGTGACCAAAAATTAACCATAGACGAATTGAATAAATCAATTTTATGATATGACCCCTAAATTGTTTTATTTGTAGCTGATATCTGATCATCAATTGGAGCCTGCATATCCACACCAATAGAGAAGGCTATATATATATTATATCACAGTAAAACTACTCCATTGAATCGGTGAAATTAAGCTTGTATCATTTGAAAACTGGAAGAGCGAACTGAAATGAGTGAGATATAATAAATTATTAATATCAGAATCGAATGTGAAGGGTGGGTGGAAATGAAGACGCTTTTTTTTTTAATTTTTTATCTATCATGAATTAAAGTATTAGAGAGGCCGAGCGAGCGAGGAGGGAATGGGTTAAGAAACGGGCGATAGAGGACCCTCCCTCGCCTCAATTAATTGGAATTTCATCTACCCAATCCTCCTCACCTCACCTCACACACAAGTCCAAGTAGAGTCTTCAAAACCAACACGTCAATTCAATAGTTGCCTAGTTGGTTGGTTCACGTTCATCATGGTCATCTAATCGATCTATATCACTCGTATAGCCTACCTACCCACTGTCTTCTTTAATATATATGACCCTACCTTGGGTTGTAACTAGGTGGTGCAATTCGTTTTATACTCCAAAGTTCACCTTAATATCTTGTTCTAAAGAAATCAAAATCAACATTTTGAAATACATCATATAGTTGGTTTTATACGACCCCTAGAGTTGTCTATACTAATCGTATAGCTGGTGGTGTATCAGTTTCACTAGACAACATGTAGCTTTTTTGTCTAGAGCAAAACTATTCATCAAATAAATAACGAAACTCTTAAGATATATAGAAACTAAACATAGAATAAAGCCTTAACAAAATTGGACACTCCAAAAATAAGAGTAAATTACATTTCAAAAGTGGTACAATGCATTTAACATGTATACAATGGTCAACCAATCAACTAGCGAACCCATAGTAAACTATGTTTTAAAAGTGAAACAAACCAAGTAAAAGAGATGCGAGTATGCAACGGAAGAAAGTAAATTATGCTTTGAAAAGTGAAAAAGCAAATAATCCCCCAAATATAGGATATTTGATTATTTGAATCATAGAATAGATGAGAATAGAAGAGATCTTGAGAAATGGAATGAAACTAATGATTTTATTGATGTAAGTGTTGTTACAGATGGAAGTGTATTAACTCATAGTTAAATGTGTCAAAATAAAGATTCTTGCTCCAGCCTTGATCCCAGCTATTTATAGAGCATCCAACATGTTCCTGCCAACACATGCACATTTGTCCCTCGCACCTGTCCTTACAATCATATTGTCATCATCCTATCAAACTTGACACAACACATCAGTTTACAAGAGAGACTTAATGACACATGGTTGCCGAAACCCATTTTACTTCATCAAAAAACATATGTCTATATAAAACAAAAAGCTTTGTTTTAAAGGTTAATAATACCTATTCTCGTATGAGTTTAAAATCTATATATTATAATTCTAACATATCTAACTGGTAATATTAACTCTAATTATGTTAAAGCTTTGAAAAAAAAACATGTGTACGACGGTCTATCAATGAAAAGTGTTAATTGGGTAATTTGCATGCCTTTCCATTAATCACTAAAACATAATATATACAAGATTACAACTTGTTTTCCAAGTAAATATTTTCAGTTGACTACCTCTAAATATACAATAATACATAATATACTAATACTCCCCCGCAGTCGAAACGGGAGGATCCCGGATGTTTAGACTGGATCTGAAATCATCAAACAGAATCCGAGGTAGCCCTTTAGTGAAAATATCGGCAATTTGATATCTTGATGGAACATGCATGACCCGAATCTGTCCCCGTGCGACTTTCTCACGTACGAAGTGGATGTCAATCTCGATATGTTTTGTTCTTTGATGTTGCACGGGATTGCTTGACAGGTAAACCGCACTAACATTGTCACAATAAATGAGAGTGGCTTTATTGAGAGGAACAAACAGGTCCCCCAAGAGGTTCCGGATCCAACACGTTTCAGATACGACATTGGCCACTCCGCGGTACTCTGCTTCGGCACTTGAACGTGAGATCGTTGGTTGGCGCTTGGAGGACCATGATAATAGATTATCGCCAAGGTAAACACAATAGCCCGATGTTGATCGACGGGTGTCTGGGCAACCGGCCCAATCCGCATCGGTATAAGCCACAAGAGAGGTGGAATTGGACCGGTTTATAGTGAGACCGAAAGTAATAGTCCCTTGCACATACCGTAAGATTCTTTTAAGAGCATTCATGTGACTCGTAGTGGGGGCGTGCATATGCATACATACTTGTTGCACCGCGTAGCTTATATCCGGTCTTGTTATGGTGAGATATTGTAGAGCCCCACAAAGTTGACGATATTCTGTTAAGTCTGGCAAGGGTATCCCATCTTTGGCACTTAATTTCGATTGTGTATCAACCGGTGTAGAGACAGGATTGCAATTTTCTAGGCCGGCCCGTTGGAGAATCTCACGAGCATATTTATGTTGCGATAAGAATAGCGAGTTAAAAGATGGCCTCGTTACGGCGATGCCTAGAAAAAAAGTGAGAGGTCCCAAATCTTTCATGGCGAATTCGGATGCAAGTAAAGCCATGATCTGGGTACGCAACCTGTCTGAAGATGTCACCAAGATAATGTCATCAACGTATAGTAAAATGTATGCAATATCCGTACCTTTCCGATAAGTGAACAAGGACGTATCACACTTGCTGTTGCAAAAACCAAGGCGAACAACATAGTCGGCAAACCTCTTAAACTAAGCGCGAGGTGCCTGTTTTAAGCCATAAAGAGACTTTTTCAATAAGCAAACGTGATCCGGAAATTGTTGATGACGAAATCCAACCGGTTGATACATATAAACTGTTTCCTTAAGCTCCCCGTGAAGAAAGGCATTCTTCACGTCTAATTGATGGATCGGCCAATTTTTATTAAGTGCCAAAGTCAAAACTGTGCGGATAGTGGTGGGTTTAACGACGGGACTAAAAGTTTCACCGCAATCGACACCAACTTGTTGCGACCTCCCATCGCAAACTAGTCTAGCTTTATACCGTTCTAAAGTCCCGTCGGATTTTGTTTTGTGTCGGAAAACCCACATACTACGCACAATGTTCATGCCTTCCCTACGAGGTACCAAGTCCCATGTTTCGTTATCAATAAGTGCCCGGAATTCGTCGATCATGGCGCTTTTCCAATCGGGGTTGTTGAGGGCTTCAATGGGATTCCGAGGTAAGGGTGAGATAGACTGTGTGGAGAAAAGATTAAAAGGGAGTTTTGTTTTGGAAATCCCAGACATACTGCGCGTGTGCATGGAACGAACGGGCACCGGTTGCATAGGTGGGGGGCTGGGGGACGGACTTGGGCTGCTCGAGGAAGAAGGGGAGGTATTGTTCGAGGGTGGAGAGGAGGCAGGATGATTTGAGCTTGGAGAGGTAGGGGTTAGCCGGCCGCTGTGGGCGTAACCGGCGGGTTTGGTGGCGGAGCTGCTGTGGTAGTAGCAGGCGGGGGTGTATTCCACATAGTGGGGTGGATGTCGGATGAAAGAAAATCATGGGTAGGAGGTGGAGTCGATGTTTGTTTGTATGGAAACGACGTCTCGTGAAAAATGACATGTCGAGAAGTAATGAGGCGGTTTGTTTTGAGTTCGTAGCATAAATAGCCACGATGGTTGGATGGATATCCAAGGAAGACACAAGGCGAAGAACGTGGTTCAAGCTTGTGGATTGTAGTGGACGGGAATAATGGAAAACAGAGGCATCCAAAAACTTTTAAGTGCGAGTAAGAGGGTTGTTGGTGATAGAGGATGCGGGTTGGGGACCAATTTTTGTGTAGTGTAGAGGGTAAAATATTGGAAAGGTAGGTTGCATGCGCAAGAGCATAAGGCCAAAGATTGGAGGGTGTAGAAGAATGAATAAGATTGGTTCTCATGATATTATTAATCGAGCGGATTTTACGCTCCGCTTTGCCATTTTGAGACGACGTATATGGACATGAAAATCGGAACGTCATGCCATTGTCATTGGCAAATTGTTTGAAGGACTGGTTGTCGAATTCCCGACCATTGTCACATTGAAGTGTTTTTATAGATGCGGAAAATTGTGTTTTGACATATGTATGAAAAACACGAAAGATGGGGAAAACATTATTTTTGTTTGAAATGGGAAAGGTCCACAAAAAGTTTGTGAAATCGTCCAAAAAGAGGACATAATAACGATGACCGCCCGTACTCAACATTGGCGACGTCCATAAGTCGCTATGTATAATATCAAAAGGTGCATGAGATAAAGAAGATGATGAAACAAACGGAAGTTTTATTTGTTTTCCCAAAACACACGATTGGCAATCGGAAATACCAGATTGCTTTATTACATTACGAAAAGGTAAATAAGTATTCAAATAACGGAAAATATGAGATCCCGGATGTCCTAAGCGTGAGTGCCAAAGATCCGGTGTGGTAGCAGCAAAGGCAGATGGAGAAGAAGCTTGACTGGAGTTGTAGGTGAGTGGATAAAGTTCCCCTTGACTATTGCATCGGAGGAGGGGGGTCTTGGTTAGGAAGTCCTTCAAAACAAAACCGTATTTGTCAAATTCAATAGATAAGTTATTGTCAGTGGTAAGGCGTCGTACGGATAATAAATTTTTGACTAAAGAAGGAACATAGAGAACATTTTTGAGGTGAAGTGGAGGATAGGGGGAGAAAGATGTTGGTTACCGGTGCCATGGATTGGAAGTGTAGCGCCATTACCTACAAGAATATTCCGAAAAACACTATTGTTAACAAAAGATGAGAAGTTACCTGAAGAGTTGGTCATGTGTGAGGTCGCGCCACTGTCGACATACCAATTTTGATCCTGTTGGTGTTGCATGGAGAGCGTAGCAAATGCCTGGTCGACGTCAGTGTGAGCGGGGTATCCGGTCTCGGTGGCTGCATAGGCATGCTGAGGATAAGAAGTGGCGGGTCTTGGGCCTAAAATTCCAGCCGAGTTGGGCTGTGGTGGAACCTGGGCCGGCGGATAAGTAGGATAGGGGCAGGGAGGTTGGGCCGCTGCCCAAGATGGGCTGGCTGCTGCATATTGTTTCTGGGCCCAGTATTGGGCTGTTGTGGGAGGAGCAGTAGACCAGGGGCTTCCTGGATGCACCCAACCAGGCCCAGCAGTAGCGGAATTTGGGTTGCCCCCACCGCGATATCCACGGTTCCGTCGCTGACCCCCACGTCCGCGACCACCGGACCCACGACCTCGAGAATAACCTCCGCGAAAAGAACCATAATCATAGGAGGGGGCCTGCGGACGGGTCAGGTCTGGGCCACGGTTATGATTAACCTGCAGCGCCGTCCCGGCGGTGACGGCGGCGGCGGTGGCCTGGTTTTGTTTCCGAGTCTCCTCCAGAATCAGTTTGGATCTCGCTTCATAGAAGGAAGGAAGTGGGTTGGTCTGCTGGATCATCATTGCAATACCTTCGTAGGACTCGGGTAAACCTGCAATTAGTTGAAGAACAAGACGTTGGTTGGAAACTTTTGCACCAACATTTGCTAACTGGTCCGCTAGCATCTTGAGTGCCTGGCAGTAGGCCGAACAGTTTGGAAAGTTCGAGAGTTTAGTGGTGACAAGCTTGTGCTCAAGGTAGACGGCTCGTTGGTTTTGGTTATCCTGAAAAATATTGGCAAGCGCAGCCCATGCTTGCTCCGCAGTGGCATCGACCTTCAAGATCGTGTTCAGCAAATCATTAGAAATCGTGGAATAAATCCACTGGATGACAATCGCATCCAAACGCTTCCATAAGGTTTCCTCAGCCTCGGTTCGTGTGGCGGACGAACTGGTGGTAGGCGGGGTAATATGATCGATAACTTCGAAAGCGCGGCAGTGGATTCGAAATAGTTCCGCCCAGGAAGTGTATTGACCGCTGTCCATCTCAAGGGTAACGGGTACGAAGTTTTTGATATTCGTAACCGTCACCGCGGGATGAAGGGAAGGTGTGGTAGGAGTGGTAGCAGTCTTGTCGGCCATTAGGGTAGGAAGAGAACAGATAAAAAATAGGGAGGAGGGGCTGGCCGGAATCGAAGATCTGTGAGAGAAGGGAGAGGGACGGCAGAGGGAGGGAGAGGCGGATTAGGGTTAGTATCCCCAGACTCGTGATACCATGTTAATTGGGTAATTTGCATGCCTTTCCATTAATCACTAAAACATAATATATACAAGATTACAACTTGTTTTCCAAGTAAATATTTTCAGTTGACTACCTCTAAATATACAATAATACATAATATACTAATAAAAAGCAATCAAGTGTGTTTAAAAAAAATTATATATCAAGCATCCGCTAAAAAAAAATATAATTTTTTAAACACACTTTACTGTTTTTCAATGGTTGACTGATATATATGTTAATGGATGAGAATTGAACCACTTTTGTAAAGTAATAAGATGGTGACCCGTCCGCACTTCGCGGCGGGCCACCCATTTTCCAAAACGTCGTGGCCAAAGTCGAAAACTCTAAAAGTGATTTAAAAGTTGACCACTTGCGCTTAAGTCTGAAAACAATACCACATGTACATGACACGCGGTCTGACACCCATTTTTTAAAACGCTGTGAGCAAAGTCAAAAACTCTAAAAGTTGTCTGAAAGTTGACCACCGCGCGTTGCGGCGGGTCACCTTTTAATGACGCTTCGCGGCGGGCCACCCATTTTCCAAAACGCCATGGTCAAAGTCGAAAACTCTAAAAGTGAATTAAAAGTTAACCACGTTTCGTAAAAACATTGGCCTAACACGTAGCCACGTATCGTCATACGTGACCTAACACATGACCATATGTCGCAAAAGCATTGACCTACATATGACACGTGTCATGTTACTATTGATTATCATATGAATAGTGAATTTTGAGTGTGGACCACCCAATTATTATTGTAAATATATAGAATTTTGTGTTACTTTTGGAGGTTCCAATTTTTATTTTTTTTTGGTTTAGGTTTCTTTCGTTGTAGTTTAATACCGTCATATTTACGTATCAATTTTAATATTATTTTTTTTCTTTTAGGTTCTCTTTATTATAGTTTCATATTGTCTTGTTTACATATCGGTTGTTAATTTTATATATATTAATTTACTTTAATATCACTGTGTAGCTTTTTATATTTGTTTTTTTATTACTTTACGTTTTAGCAATATAATTGTTTTATTATGTAATATTTGTTTCGGAACAAATAACATAAACGAGTTTGCATTTAACCGGCCCGTCGGCGCAAATACAGCAGAGTCGCTGCTAGCTAGCTAACAGAAAGAAGAATAGAACAACGCCGCGACCTAAGACAGAAATGCTCCGGCCGGCGAAGGTGAAAATGTGGCGGCGATACCATACCAACGCAACCATGCTTTTCGTCCCGTCTATGCCTTCTCAAACCCTAATTCTCAGATCATTCCGAACCCTCCTCATCTCAATCTCATCTATCACTCCTCTCTTCACACCACCCCTACCTCCTCGCCCTCACCAAACCCTGAGTCTATGCCGCCGCCGATTCTCACATTCGTCTACGATCGCAGCACCGGCCCGTGAATTCTTCGGCTTTAGTTCGAACGCCAAATGTATTTCATCCTTTTCGTCGTCGCCGTCTCCGTCGTCCCCGTCGGTGGATACGATGGAGTGGGATGAACCCGCTAACAAGGTTGAGGAGGAGGATTCAGGTGATGATGATGTGATTGATGAGGACGTTAAGCCGTCTATTCCTGTTAGGGCTTATTTCTTCTCTACTAGGTAGGTATCAATCATCATACATATCTGCTGCTGCTGCTGCTGCTAATTCAATTCAATTGGCTTAGTTAGTTTTCCATATTATATATAAAATGTAATGCGTTTGTATTGTAAAAAAAGAGAAACATGTATTATTATTATTATTATTATTATTCAAAGGATCTATCTACATAACATCTCATCTCAGAGACCACTTTTACAAGACTGACTATGAGGAACTCTTAACTAAAACAGCTCTATGATATGCAAGAGTGTATTTATCTGGTTTGATTTATGTTATTGTACTTCTGTGATGAGCATATTTTGTTTCGATTGTTCACTTTTTTATTTGGTTTCAGTGTCAATTTGAAAGAGTTAACAGACCAAAACAGATCCAATTACATCCAGCCTAATTCCAGGATGACCAATTATGTGGTACTGAGGTTTGGCAACACCAAGCCTGAGTCAATTGTAAGTCTATTTCTGTATGTAATCATTAGTTACTTATGGGAGAAATATTAATTAGCCTGCCTAGTTGCAGTGGTAAAGTCTCATTAATATCTTTATGGTTATGTATTCAGGGTTTAGGTGCAAGTTTGAGTGGGAGTGACAACGTCTATATGGTAGTCTTTCAGTATGGTTCAGTTGTCTTGTTTAATGTCCGTGATCATGAAATTGAGCGGTTTCTTAAAATTGTAAAAGAACATGCTTCAGGAGAGCTCTCTGAACATGAAATGAGAAAAGATGGTAAGGTCTCATTGAGCTTGTGATGTTTACGTTAGTTTACTTTTTGTTTATATCTTATAATCCTTCTTTTTTTATCTTTTACATTAAAAAGGTCCTACATAAACCATTATGCTCAAT
The DNA here is from genome assembly GCA_039602395.1 of Deinandra increscens subsp. villosa. Lineage (NCBI taxonomy): Eukaryota > Viridiplantae > Streptophyta > Magnoliopsida > Asterales > Asteraceae > Deinandra > Deinandra increscens. Next base: position 27,788,139 of record JBCNJP010000018.1, read on the forward strand.
AGAATCAAACCTAGGTTTAACTATCTGTTTATCTTATCCCTTCGTCTTTGTTATCTAGTCATATACAACAATTTGTTTTTCTATATGTATTTTATAAATAAATCATCTTATATAATTTTTTTTGAGTTGTTAACAATAAGAATGTACAAGAGCATATATGTAAAATAAGGTTACAAAGAAGAGCACCAAAGGATTTTTTTTATTACTAATTTCATCACATAATCAGTTTTGTTGCAGCTGGTATGAACATGGTTTTTTTACTCGTAAATCTTGATAAAATAATCAGTATTTTGTGATTAACTCAGAGTATGAAGTCAAGGAGAAACCAACTTTGGAGACATGGATGGAGGGTGGCTTAGATTATATAATGCTTCAATATTTGAATATTGATGGGATCCGTACAATCGGCAGTGTTTTAGGACAGAGTGTAGCTCTTGATTATTATGTTCGCCAGGTATGATAACTCATGTGTTCTACAGTCCTATAGTGATTAACCTTCTCAAAATCTTTTAAATACATACCTATTGTTTGAAATTGAAATAATATAATTCTTGTATCATATTTCGCGACCTGATCTGCTTGTTCATCAATTTGGACACCTCCAGTAAATATGAATGCCTAGTACTGTATCTCATACTTTCTTAGTTTAGGTTGATGGGATGGTAGGAGAATTTACTGATATCAATCGTGGCATGGAAAAAACTGGAACCTTCACAATGAAAAGGAAAAAACTATTTCAGTTGGTGGGGAAGGCAAATTCAAATCTTGCTGATGTCATACTAAAGCTTGGCCTTTTTGAGAGGTAACTTTTAATTCATCTAGTTTTCTTCTTTCTAATAAAAGTTAGTTACTTAAACTTGAAGTGTCCTAAGTATGATTAAGTACCGACATTTGTTAATATGATTTATTTTCTTGAGCCGGGGGACTCTCTATCCCATGGGATAGAGCTAAGGCTTGGCCTCATCTCACTTTCCCAAACCCTATTGTTAAGAGTGGTATTTATTGCGTTTGTATGTTTGTTAGTTTGCTAATTGTTAATATGATTTACCTTTTATCTTTTGTCATGATGTATATTGTTCATATAATAACCATAAATAGAATAAATAAATGGTGAGTGTAATCTGTTAATGGAAAATTGTATATTGGTGGTTGAGTAGATCTGATATTGCCTGGAAGGATGCTAAATATGCACAAATATGGGAGTATCTAAGAGATGAATTTGAGTTGACTCAGAGATTTGCAAGTTTGGATTTCAAGTTGAAATTTGTGGAGGTAAGATACTTCTTCCTGCAAAGTCCATTGTAATCAGATTTGCATCAAGTTAACTTCTTCTTTTTTTGTATTTTGATTGCAGCATAACATTCGATTTCTTCAAGAAATACTTCAAAACAGGAAATCAGACTTTCTCGAGTGGCTGATTATTATTCTCATAGGTGCTGAAATTCTTATATCTGTTTATGACATTGCGCATAAGTCAGTCACGTCTCTGTAGAACATCATCATGTTAATAATTTTTAGGGATATTTATTATCCTTTTATTCAGTCTAGCCAAATAGTCTTTCTATGGGGAGGTGCACAAACTCTGTCTGACATTTTAGGTAATGCAGTATATTTTTCTTGCGCCTTTAATTGTTAAAGCAAGAAAATGATTGCTTCATAACGGTGTTTGTAATAGAAAATATGGCTAGATTGGCATGATCCACACAATATGTTTGGGGCCGGTTGGTTGTCTAACCGGTCAAAATGGGATACTTCTAACATGTTTAATTTTTTTTACTTGTATATTTGCATCATAGAGTTTGTATTTATTTATAGTGAAGGGAACCTTATCTAATCTAAACCATAAGTTCATTGGGCCACATGCTAGATTAATATCTAAGTATAGACCATGATTATATCCTGCTTTTTATAGAAGTAGTGATTTTCTTGTCTTTAAGATTGTGTAATGTGGGCGTGATGTCCTACCAAAACTGGGAAATCAACAGAAGGCGTTCTCATAGCATGCTAACATATGGTACAATCGGAGCAGAGCATTTGCATTTTTTAACGAAAAAGGCTTCAATTCCTAAGAAAGAAATATTTAATTAGTGGACCTGGAGATTTTGTTTCGAACCAAGTTTCAGTTTTTAGACGACGGTTTCAATCGCTTCTTATAATGAATTACCATGTCTATACAACTAGAAGAACATGATTCCAAAATTAGAAGATTGAAAGGCACCTAGGTCATTGCTTGCTATATATATATATATATATATATATATATACACCTTCTATATAAGCGTGTTTGACAATTAACACCTGTTATACCATAATAATGTTTATAAAAGGCACGATGGAAAGACAGCAAGTCAAAGTTTAAAACAGAACAGAACAGAAAGTAGTTAATAGAAATTGAGAAACTAAACAACACATTAACTCAATCTTCGATGATCAGCTTACACGATTTGCTGGGATCTTCTCCTTCCTTATCATTGACCGATTTCTCTCCCATCTAACCACATTGTACGCCATTGTTCCAAGCGCCACCACCATTATAGCCCCACCAAACACCGTAACAGAAACAGCAGCAACCCACTCATTCTTCCGACCCACCATTATTATATAAGCAGACACCATAAAAGCCACTGATGTGCACACACAAGCTAACCACATTAACCTCTCAACCACCACTCTACTACTACCTCTCTTATTCTCACCTCTAATTCCCAAAGTCATATGAATCACCACCACTGCTAAAGACGTATAAAGAGCAATCATGTCGAAAATAAACAAGATTTTGTAACAAGTCCCGTGCGCCATCTGATCATCACCCGGAACCGTAATTAGAACAGCAAGCGCCATCGCTGCCAAAAGCACTGCCAGGGTGACCGGGTTGTTGTTATTTCCTTCATGGTGAAACTTTTTGACATCTTTAGCAATCAGGTGGATGTCGTTTTTGATCTCGGTTACAGAGTTTCTGAACTCGTCACGTGGTTGGTTCAGTTGGTTGGCTCGGACCGCACCACGGCCAACCAGGCTGGCACGTATGTCTGTTGACTTTTTAGATGAGGAAAGCCCTTCGGCTATGTCGAGTGCGGTTTTGTGGGCTTTGGTGAGCGCATTGACATTCGTTTCGGGGAGAGAAAGCAGTTGGTTTACTATCTGCAAGAAAGTGCAACGTTCGGGTCAAAACGGGTCGTTTTTTATAATTGGGCGGGGCTGACCGTTGTATTTTTAGTTTTAATTTTCAAAATGTACCTCTGCTCTCTTTTTTCTTGTGGCAACATGCAAAGCCGTAAGACCAGACTTATCTGGCAGCATTACAATAGCAGCATCAGCCTCCAACAGCAATTTAACCACCTCACTGCTAGCCCCTTTTACAGCCATATGTAATGCAGTTTGGCCCTGTTTGTCCATCTTCCGAGCCAGTTGCGGTTCCTTCTCAAGCAAAATTCTCACAGTATCGACATGCCCTGATCTTGCTGCCAGATGCAATGCATTTCTACCGTTGGACCTGGGAACGTATAACATGGTTGGATCCTTTGAAAGTAGCTCCTGAATCACATCAGTGTGTCCTTTTGATGCTGCAGTAGTAAGGGGAGTTACGTTTCCTTTTGATCTGGTTTGGCATAGAGATTCATCATGGTCAAGTAGTAGTTTCACTATGGCTGCAATACGAGTCAATGAGATGATATTAGTATACGGTTGGTTACGAGTAGCATGTGTTCAATATCTCTGTTATCACTACATAAACAATGCAACCAAGATTTATATATGTTTCATTTGTCTCATTTAATTTTAAAAAGTTTCAACATTTATAAAATATATATATATATATGACTGAAACACCTAATGAAAGTCGAACGACTTTTGAAGAACAAACAAACAAACCAACCCAGTAAAATCTTACTCAAAGAGTAGGGGTCTCAAGAGGGTGAGTGATGGAACATCTGAAATAACATTAGTGGAATGGAACACTTGAAAAAAGTTGATTACTAGTGGGGAGCTAGCCATGAATGGTTTGGATAAAGTAAAAATGAGAAAGGGCACTGTTTCCAGTCCACCAATAGCTGGGACAATGTCTATGATCTTGTTTTCAAACTTCGTTAGTATAGTTAAAAATCAAAACAAGAGTGCTAACTCATCTGTTAGTTTACTTGTATTCTCTATTATGATCACATAAACAATGCGACGAGTTAGGTTCATAATCTTAATGAGGTACTTTTTTTTAGCCAAACTGTGACTTTATTTATTAGGCCACAAGGATCAAATTACAGTAACGTGGCGGGTAAACTTTCAAAAGAAGGAAGCTAGACAATTTTAAAAGATATATATATTTACCATGGTGTCCTTGACTAGCAGCTATATGTAAAGGATCAAATTCCAAACAGCTTCTTCTAGTAAGTGTTTCTTTTTCTGCGTACTTCAGAAGCTCTTTGACAACCTCAAGATGTCCATTTTCAGCAGCCGCATACAGTGCTGTTTCTCCCCTTTCATTCACTTGATTCACCATGGATGCTCGGAAATCCGCTCCACTTGAAGTTTCCGGAATCTGAGAAATGATTTCATCAAGGATATGCTTCACAGACGCCAGATCACCTTGTTTGGCTGCCAAATGCAGCAGCAACTCCGTATCATTATGCCTGCCTGTCACTTGCTTCACATATTTCTTCTTTCCAGAAGCTTTAAGTACCAGTTCTGGAGCAGATGTAGAAGAAGGTGATGGAACAAGAATGTTACAGTTAGGCTTCGTGAGTACCTCTTTCTCTAAACCTACAGTTCATTGAGAGAGTAGCTAGCAATTGTTAATAACTTATCAAAGCAAAAGACAGTAGCTAGTACTGCTGTTATTTGTTCCAACTGATGGTAAAGTTTATACTAGCTTGTCACAAGATAGAGACCGCAATTTGTGAAGTTTCTTTCTCTTGTTTTAAACCCATGCGGACTAGAGGTAGCAAAATGGGCTCAGTAATGGGTTAAAACTTAAAATGAGAAATGTTTTGGTGCTAGTTGAAACAGACACATACAATTTCTTTTTCCATAGTTTCATAAATAATTTATATGTCAAACAAAATTATATTTAACTCCTAAAAAGGCATGCCTGCCGTATGCCAAGTATTCAGCTTCAATCATTAAGACAACCAAAATATTGAAACTACTTTATACGGCACTCAACAGATATTAGTTATGCCAAGCCCATACAAAAACGTGATGGAACATCATAAATGACAAACACTATTGCTTAAATTTACGTTTATCATTGTTTTTTGGTAGATCGATACAAGGGCGTTTTTGTCTTTAGAAAAGTTTTAAGGCATTTTTTTTAACTCTGGATTGTACTTCACTTAGGTTGTCTTTAATCGTAGACGTACATAGGTGTTAGTTAATTTTTTTATGTTTTACTTTTATTATTAGGTGTGTCTTTATGCATGCTTAAAGAATTCATGTCAATAATACGATCTATTGTGTCTTTGTTTTTAATTTATCTACATTTAATATTTGATATTTGTTACTTGGTTAACTGTTCTTTCTTCTATATTTTAATTCTTGCATGTTTTTCTGAAAGGCGAGAGGTCTCTTCTCTAGCATCACTTTATCCCTAGGATAAAGGTATGAGTTGCTCTCACTTCCCTCAAAGTGTGCTTGTTTGTTTGCTTGTTTGTTTCAACTAATTAATGCAAATGCACAATTAAAAATTAAACACCAGGAAATGTGCCAGCAAACTCTCTATGATAATGATATATTTACATATAACAGGTAGGTTTTGATCGAGCACATACTACAAAATTACCAAGTTATCACAATCGATAACACAATTATTATAATAATTAATAATATACTAAAACATTGATTAATTTGAGGCCTAGTCATATATAGTCTTGCACAAAATGCATAATCTTGAAAACGTTTCAAACATTAATTTTGTAGTAGAGGGTACGTGTATATTGTAACTGTTGTAGGATGTCCCTAATTAATTCATCTAGTTAAACAAGGTAATGGAAGGCATCAAATAAATACTGATTCTCTTTCTAGAAAAATATTGATCACCATTTGTTTGTGTTCATAACAAATTTGATACATTTAATCACAGAATTTCAGAGGAGAGAATTATAAGAAACAAAACACAAACAGACCTAAACTAAACACAAACTTTTGGGTTTCTAATATATATGTATATGATTTAAAACCCTAGAAACATAAAGACAAACTGATTTCACTCGATCGATCGATCGATCACACAGTAATTAATTAAAAGAAAACCAAACTAAGAATATTAACGTGCCGGCCTGTTTCTTGACACATGAAATGCGCGCATTAGCATTAATCTACCAGCCTAATATTCACATCCATCACAATCATATACTGAACCTAAGAACACGATATATGCAAAAACTAACTTCATGTAATCGATCACATAATATAATCAACAAAAACACAAACAAACATTTAAGAGTACCTTCATCATCCATGGCTGAATTACCCACGTACGTACGAGAAATCGGGGGTGTTAATTTTGTTTCTGCGGTAAGTATTTATTTGTAAAAAAACAGAAAAGTACGTTTCAGACTTTCGATTGCCGTTGGCTAACAAGGAGGGAGGGAACAGTTACTTAATACACCCACGAGAAACTGCTCCATCGATCGACTTCACCATCAATATTAATTCCAGTCCTTCAAGTTTATTGATTTTACATATTGCTACCCTCCCTCACTTTAGGTTTCTCTATTAATTAACTTGGTCAAAACCATCATTCACACAAAAAAGTGGTCGGTGGTATGTTCATGTCTATTGTGTGTGTGCTATCACTTAATTCCTTGGTGGCTATTTAATTAGAAGCCGTATAATTAACTGGATCTTAAGATGATGATTATTGTGTTGTTATTCTCATTGATGGATGATACATATATATTGTGTTTGTCACACCCAATGTGGCAATGTACGCATTGGTTAATATTATTGATATTGTTAGTGGCATGTTGGGTATTTTCTAATGATGTAGTTCATTTTGTTTATCTTACATGTATCAACATCGTATTGTTAAATCATTTTATACATTTTGTTTCATCGTTACTAGCTCACATTTACTATTATTGTTTCACCTTTACTAATATTGATTACTATTCCTATTGAGTAGCAAATTGCAAAACCACACCACGAAAAGTAATTAACCAAATCAAACTAATATTTTATTTTGTTTTCTTTTTCTTAAGCCACACATTAACAATTATGACAAATATAAACACTTGTCACTTTATATGGCAATTAAAGAAGAGATGAAACGTACAACTCATTTGATGTGTATGAGTTTGTACCGTGTGCAACAGACTTGGACTACGTGCTACATAATTAATGGTACAATATGGTTGCATTTTGTTTATCTTTCAAGAGCAGTTCATAACATATTTGAACAAAAACTCGTAGAGGTCTTCACAAAAATATAAAAGTGTTTAATTGTGTCATAAATATATGATACAAAGTTAAAAGATACAATTTTAATTGTGTTATAAACGTGTCGATATGTTTACGACACAATACATGTATAACTCAATATTACTATTAAAATAAGAAATATTTGGTCATCTTGTACATTTAATTCATTCGTCTTACCAAATCTCATTAGCATACATCAAAGATCATTCAATTCCATGAGTTAAATACATTCTTTTAACCTACATGGATTCTATGCACTTCGTGTGCTTGTTACTATTGGTAATAACACCGTTTTATAAATGGTTATGATCCTAAACTCATGTGACAACCTATTTAGGTATCAATTAACCTTTAGGGAGTCACTATCAATTCATTCAATCAATTTGGGTTATTGTACCCGTTTGACCCGTTAATACGGGTCCTTGCCTTTGGTGTCTCCTAATGCTCCATTTGACCACAACTAGGCATTTAGGATCTATGGTTCTATAAACCATTTATGATCCTCATTTCCTTGTTACATGGCATGGGATCTATAAACCCATTTCCGCTCATTGTAACTTGTTATTCACATATTGATTCCTCCGAATCTTACCTTTGGTCAAATTTAGTCATTGGAGAGCCCTTTGGCAATTGGGCTTCATGGTTCTTAAATCCATTCGTCACCCATTTAGTATAACTCATAGTTCATTTTATTTGTATGAAATTACACATTTTGATATCTACTACTTGTAACATGAACAATGTTACCTCGTGAGCTTGAGCTTCCACTTCCACCAACACCTTGGTTGATACCTTGGTCAACTTGATCACCTAACGGGTCACTAACAATATTAGGACCTTCATCATCATAGCATTTATACCACATTTCATTAATATGATTTCCATGCTACACATATTCAATTTCATGTAGATGGCAATCAAGCATATTCATCAAATTTACATCTAGCTTCATGGTTTCATCAGCACCACAATATCAATTAAGCCATACTTTAACCATGATAGTTTATGATCATAATTTCATCAAAGTTGGGTCAACTTGTGAACATATTGTTCTCCATGACCATTTAAGCTCAAAGTCAAAGCATTTGATGGTTTATCAACATATTGGAATATATGACCAATGGTATACATGAAATGTGTGTTCAACATTTGAATTGATCCTATATATAAAAGAATGCTCTCGACATTGCCAAACAAATTAACATCGTTTGACTATAAACAACACTACTACTACTACTATAGTCTATAATGAGAAATCAAATCAAATCAAATTGCATAAATTCGTTCCACATCTGAATTGGAAAAGTCCTGAGACGGCATCCACGAAGAATAATGTGTCCCGCTGCTTCTTGCATTAATCTTCTCCCTCCTCCTTCTCATGGACCGGGTTCTCTTGGATTTCACGACATAATACGTCATGGTCCCCAGCACCCCCACCATTATAACCCCACCCACCACCGTGATCAAAACCGCGGCCCACTCGTACTTCCGCCCCACCACTATATACGACGACGCCATAAAAGCCACCGAAGTGCACACCGAGGCTAACCACATCAGCTTGTTGATCACCTCCACCACTTTCCTTTCGGCCTTCGTCTCCCCTCTGACCAGCGTTATCTGGACCACCACCACCGCCAATGACGTAAACAGAGCAATCGCGTTGAAGATAAAGAAGATCTTGAATGAAGTCCGGTGCACCGTTACCGCCATCCCCTTGTCGTCGTCCCCGCCCGGAACCGTGAATATGGCGGCAAACGCGACCGTTGCAAACAGCACTGCCACCACGGTGACGGAGTTGGTGGCATTGTTGATCCCTTCACGGTGGAGCTTTCGTAGCTCTTTGGCGATCCCGTGAACGTTTTTGTTTGTTTTTTTGGTTTGTAAGAGCTGGATGTGGACGTCGTTTTTGATCTGGGTCACGGTGTTTCTAATTAACTCGTCTCCCCGTGGCTGGTTCAGCTCGTTGGCTCGCACCGCACCACGCCGGACCAGGCAGGCTCGTATATCCGTTGATTCTTCCGATAGCGAAAGCCCTTCCGCTATGTCCAGTGCCGTTTTATGGTCTCTCGTCAGTGCATTCACGTTCGTATCAGGGAGACAAAGCAGCTCGTTTACTATCTGCAACAAAACAACACACAAACACACAATCACAAAGTGGTAGTAATTCATTCGGTTTTGGTTTTTTTATATATATATATATATATATATATAAACAAGGATGGATGGGAGTACCTCTGCTCTCTTTTTTCTTGTAGCAACATGCAAAGCAGTAAGACCAGCCTTATCCGGCAGCATTACAATAGCAGCATCAGCCTCCAGCAGCAACTTAACCACCTCATTGCTAGCCCCTTTTACAGCCATATGTAATGCGGTTTGACCCTTTTTGTCCGTCCTTCGAGCCAGCTGTGGGTCCTTTTCAAGCAAACTTTTCACGGTCTCCACATGCCCTGATCTTGCTCCCAGATGCAATGCGTTTTTACCGTTGGATCTGGGAATATCTAACAAGCCCGGATCCTTTGAAAGCAGCTCCTGAACAACAGCAGTGTGTCCTTTTGATGCTGCGGTGATAAGTGGAGTTGCATTTCCTTGTGATCTGGTTTGGCATAGTGATACATCATGGTCAAGTAGTAGTTTCACTATGGCTGCACTTGCAGTTAATACGAGTCAACAAAAAGATGTTGGTAAATGCTTGCTTATATTGATATAAATTAATAAACTTTTTTAAAACATTGGTTATTTTGAAAACCCATGAGAATTAGTGGATTTTTTTGTCTTGTAGATGTTGAAATTGCTAGGCCACAAGACGAAACACGTGGAAACCCAGTAATATATCAATCAAACTCAGCCAAAAAAAGACCCATTTGTTATCATGCATGCATATGGGTTTTCAAGATAACCAATTTCTATAAAGAGTCTATCTATATAAACCAACACAAGATTAAAACTTTGGAAAAAATATTTACCATGGTGTCCTTGACTAGCAGCTATATGCAAAGGATCAAATTCCAAACGGCATCTTCTTGTAAGTGTTTCTTTATCTGAGTACTTCAATAGTTCTTCCACAACCTCAATATGCCCCTTTTCAGCAGCTGTATACAGTGCTGTTTCTCCTAATTCGTTCACCTCATTCACCACGGATGCTCTGATTTTGGCCACCTCAGCATCAAAATCAGCTCCACTTAACGTTCCCACCATCTGTGAATTGATTTCATCAAGTATATGCTTCACAGATGCCAGATCACCTCGTTGGGCTGCTAAATGCAGCTCCGTATCATTATGCCTTCCTGTCACTTGCTTCACATATTTCTTCTTTCCAGCCTGATCAATCCGTTTTCCAGAAGCTGTAAGTACCAGTGCTGGAGCAGATGTCGAAGATGGTGATCGATCAAGAAGGTTGGGATTTTGATTTTGATTTTGATTTTGGTTTGTTGGAGCCGTCATGAGTATCCCTCTCTCTAAATCTACAGTTCATTGAGTAGACATTGTTAATATTTTACAGATTATCATAGCATATTTGTTCCAACATTTGCAAATCCACAAATATGAACATCAACAACTGCACAATCAATCAACCAGCAAAGTCTTTTCTGAAGATGTATATAATTCCAGATAACAGGTTTTGGTCGAAAACAGGCTACAAAATTACAAAGCTATCACCGGCTATTATTGCACATTTACTATTAATATTATTATTATTAGTATACACAAATCCTAAATCCAGCTAAAAGCAAAGATTAATTGGGGGCTTAGTCACCTTCTCTTTTACACAAACTGCATTAATCTGGTTAGTTTTTATCTTCCAAACATCATCAATTTGATCACATCACACGATTTCTGATGATTTGACTTGGGTCAATCACAGAATTGTAAGAAGCAAATAATAAACCTAAATCAAACAAAATATTCATCATCAATAGTCTACAGGCACTTGGAGCCCCATTTAGGTTGATAGTATTATGATTTATATAGAAAAATGATTTCAATTTCCCCGGTCTCTTGATCGAGGGAAGGAACAAATGCATCAATCTACCTACCTACCTACCTACCTACCTAATCTTCATCTCGATCGATCAGAAGCACTTGAAACTAAAATTCCATACACAATCAAGCTAAGAAGGCGATGCAAAAGCTTCGTGCTATCACGTAATTAACAAAAAGCAAGAATTATTTAAAAGTGAGAAGATGGATCGAGTGAGTACAGAGTACGTACGTACCTTGTTCGTCTATGTCGGCTGAATGCATTGGAATTAATTCGGGGAAGGAACAAGGAAGTAAAACTCTGGATGGAATCTGAGGAGGTGTTTAATTCAGATAATATGCTTAAAATCAACGGAGGAGTTTGGATTGCATTTGGCTAGCTAGCTAACGAGGAGGAAAAAGTTAAACACTACATACAAGCAAAGCAAAGCAAAGCAAGCAAGCAGCACGAGTCAGTCAGTCAGAAAGTATACAACAACAACCAACGAACGAAGGTGTTAAGAAGCTTCAAATTCTCCTCCTACCTCTTTACTTTAATTAATAGATAGATAGATAGATCATAGATGGTTGTTTTTAGTCCTTCAACTTTATCATTCTTACATATACCACACTCATCTAATTTTAATCCTAAATAAATCCATGTCTTTCTTTATCTACACTATACTATGGGTACAGATTTAATGTGCTTCAAGATGCCCACAAGATGCCTAATTCCTGTTGGTACTAATATATCACAATTAATAAAGTTGAGTGTATATTCCAATTAAAACATGGATGAATAAGATCGAGCTACCTAGCTACCTAGCTAGCTAACATATTAGAAAAACACTTTTTCTTCTCAAGATTCATAAACATTGTTAATTACATCCTCTCTTATCTTTTATTTTTAAATACATATCTTAAATAAAAACTATCATTATATATATTTAATATAACGTAAAAACGACCCCACAACACATCTATTTTTGATGTTCGTGGGAAGAATGGCTCACCCAAAAACGTGGTGCTCCAATCGTGATGAACGCTACTCTATAATTATTGGTCAAAAAACATAATGAAGCTCATTTGGATGGCATTGGTTTAAACGATGAGTAAGAAGTTGGGTGTGAATGTCTTAGGAATTTCATCATCATATACATTTAAACATTTGTTTGAGTGTAGGGATACCACCTAACTTGGGGAG
>JBCNJP010000018.1:27801209-27831209 GCA_039602395.1 Deinandra increscens subsp. villosa
AAAGGACACACTGCTGTTGTTCTGGAGCTGCTTTCAAAGGATCCGAGCTTGTTAGATATTCCCAGATCCAACGGTAAAAACGCATTGCATCTGGGAGCAAGATCAGGGCATGTGGAGACCGTGAAAAGTTTGCTTGAAAAGGACCCACAGCTGGCTCGAAGGACGGACAAAAAGGGTCAAACCGCATTACATATGGCTGTAAAAGGGGCTAGCAATGAGGTGGTTAAGTTGCTGCTGGAGGCTGATGCTGCTATTGTAATGCTGCCGGATAAGGCTGGTCTTACTGCTTTGCATGTTGCTACAAGAAAAAAGAGAGCAGAGGTACTCCCATCCATCCTTGTTTATATATATATATATATATATATATATAAAAACCAAACCGAATTAATTACTACCACTTTGTGATTGTGTGTTTGTGTGTTGTTTTGTTGCAGATAGTAAACGAGCTGCTTTGTCTCCCTGATACGAACGTGAATGCACTGACGAGAGACCATAAAACGGCACTGGACATAGCGGAAGGGCTTTCGCTATCGGAAGAATCAACGGATATACGAGCCTGCCTGGTCCGGCGTGGTGCGGTGCGAGCCAACGAGCTGAACCAGCCACGGGGAGACGAGTTAATTAGAAACACCGTGACCCAGATCAAAAACGACGTCCACATCCAGCTCTTACAAACCAAAAAAACAAACAAAAACGTTCACGGGATCGCCAAAGAGCTACGAAAGCTCCACCGTGAAGGGATCAACAATGCCACCAACTCCGTCACCGTGGTGGCAGTGCTGTTTGCAACGGTCGCGTTTGCCGCTATATTCACGGTTCCGGGCGGGGACGACGACAAGGGGATGGCGGTAACGGTGCACCGGACTTCATTCAAGATCTTCTTTATCTTCAACGCGATTGCTCTGTTTACGTCATTGGCGGTGGTGGTGGTCCAGATAACGCTGGTCAGAGGGGAGACGAAGGCCGAAAGGAAAGTGGTGGAGGTGATCAACAAGCTGATGTGGTTAGCCTCGGTGTGCACTTCGGTGGCTTTTATGGCGTCGTCGTATATAGTGGTGGGGCGGAAGTACGAGTGGGCCGCGGTTTTGATCACGGTGGTGGGTGGGGTTATAATGGTGGGGGTGCTGGGGACCATGACGTATTATGTCGTGAAATCCAAGAGAACCCGGTCCATGAGAAGGAGGAGGGAGAAGATTAATGCAAGAAGCAGCGGGACACATTATTCTTCGTGGATGCCGTCTCAGGACTTTTCCAATTCAGATGTGGAACGAATTTATGCAATTTGATTTGATTTGATTTCTCATTATAGACTATAGTGTTGTTTATAGTCAAACGATGTTAATTTGTTTGGCAATGTCGAGAGCATTCTTTTATATATAGGATCAATTCAAATGTTGAACACACATTTCATGTATACCATTGGTCATATATTCCAATATGTTGATAAACCATCAAATGCTTTGACTTTGAGCTTAAATGGTCATGGAGAACAATATGTTCACAAGTTGACCCAACTTTGATGAAATTATGATCATAAACTATCATGGTTAAAGTATGGCTTAATTGATATTGTGGTGCTGATGAAACCATGAAGCTAGATGTAAATTTGATGAATATGCTTGATTGCCATCTACATGAAATTGAATATGTGTAGCATGGAAATCATATTAATGAAATGTGGTATAAATGCTATGATGATGAAGGTCCTAATATTGTTAGTGACCCGTTAGGTGATCAAGTTGACCAAGGTATCAACCAAGGTGTTGGTGGAAGTGGAAGCTCAAGCTCACGAGGTAACATTGTTCATGTTACAAGTAGTAGATATCAAAATGTGTAATTTCATACAAATAAAATGAACTATGAGTTATACTAAATGGGTGACGAATGGATTTAAGAACCATGAAGCCCAATTGCCAAAGGGCTCTCCAATGACTAAATTTGACCAAAGGTAAGATTCGGAGGAATCAATATGTGAATAACAAGTTACAATGAGCGGAAATGGGTTTATAGATCCCATGCCATGTAACAAGGAAATGAGGATCATAAATGGTTTATAGAACCATAGATCCTAAATGCCTAGTTGTGGTCAAATGGAGCATTAGGAGACACCAAAGGCAAGGACCCGTATTAACGGGTCAAACGGGTACAATAACCCAAATTGATTGAATGAATTGATAGTGACTCCCTAAAGGTTAATTGATACCTAAATAGGTTGTCACATGAGTTTAGGATCATAACCATTTATAAAACGGTGTTATTACCAATAGTAACAAGCACACGAAGTGCATAGAATCCATGTAGGTTAAAAGAATGTATTTAACTCATGGAATTGAATGATCTTTGATGTATGCTAATGAGATTTGGTAAGACGAATGAATTAAATGTACAAGATGACCAAATATTTCTTATTTTAATAGTAATATTGAGTTATACATGTATTGTGTCGTAAACATATCGACACGTTTATAACACAATTAAAATTGTATCTTTTAACTTTGTATCATATATTTATGACACAATTAAACACTTTTATATTTTTGTGAAGACCTCTACGAGTTTTTGTTCAAATATGTTATGAACTGCTCTTGAAAGATAAACAAAATGCAACCATATTGTACCATTAATTATGTAGCACGTAGTCCAAGTCTGTTGCACACGGTACAAACTCATACACATCAAATGAGTTGTACGTTTCATCTCTTCTTTAATTGCCATATAAAGTGACAAGTGTTTATATTTGTCATAATTGTTAATGTGTGGCTTAAGAAAAAGAAAACAAAATAAAATATTAGTTTGATTTGGTTAATTACTATCAATATTAGTAAAGGTGAAACAATAATAGTAAATGTGAGCTAGTAACGATGAAACAAAATGTATAAAATGATTTAAGAATACGATGTTGATACATGTAAGATAAACAAAATGAACTACATCATTAGAAAATACCCAACATGCCACTAACAATATCAATAATATTAACCAATGCGTACATTGCCACATTGGGTGTGACAAACACAATATATATGTATCATCCATCAATGAGAATAACAACACAATAATCATCATCTTAAGATCCAGTTAATTATACGGCTTCTAATTAAATAGCCACCAAGGAATTAAGTGATAGCACACACACAATAGACATGAACATACCACCGACCACTTTTTTGTGTGAATGATGGTTTTGACCAAGTTAATTAATAGAGAAACCTAAAGTGAGGGAGGGTAGCAATATGTAAAATCAATAAACTTGAAGGACTGGAATTAATATTGATGGTGAAGTCGATCGATGGAGCAGTTTCTCGTGGGTGTATTAAGTAACTGTTCCCTCCCTCTTGTTAGCCAACGGCAATCGAAAGTCTGAAACGTACTTTTCTGTTTTTTTACAAATACTTACCGCAGAAACAAAATTAACACCCCCCGATTTCTCGTACGTACGTGGGTAATTCAGCCATGGATGATGAAGGTACTCTTAAATGTTTGTTTGTGTTTTTGTTGATTATATTATGTGATCGATTACATGAAGTTAGTTTTTGCATATATCGTGTTCTTAGGTTCAGTATATGATTGTGATGGATGTGAATATTAGGCTGGTAGATTAATGCTAATGCGCGCATTTCATGTGTCAAGAAACAGGCCGGCACGTTAATATTCTTAGTTTGGTTTTCTTTTAATTAATTACTGTGTGATCGATCGATCGATCGATCGAGTGAAATCAGTTTGTCTTTATGTTTCTAGGGTTTTAAATCATATACATATATATTAGAAACCCAAAAGTTTGTGTTTAGTTTAGGTCTGTTTGTGTTTTGTTTCTTATAATTCTCTCCTCTGAAATTCTGTGATTAAATGTATCAAATTTGTTATGAACACAAGAATCAGTATTTATTTGATGCCTTCCATTACCTTGTTTAACTAGATGAATTAATTAGGGACATCCTACAACAGTTACAATATACACGTACCCTCTACTACAAAATTAATGTTTGAAACGTTTTCAAGATTATGCATTTTGTGCAAGACTATATATGACTAGGCCTCAAATTAATCAATGTTTTAGTATATTATTAATTATTATAATAATTGTGTTATCGATTGTGATAACTTGGTAATTTTGTAGTATGTACTCGATCAAAACCTACCTGTTATATGTAAATATATCATTATCATAGAGAGTTTGCTGGCACATTTCCTGGTGTTTAGTTTTTAATTGTGCATTTGCATTAGTTGAAACAAACAAACAAACAAGCACACTTTGAGGGAAGTGAGAGCAACTCATACCTTTATCCTAGGGATAAAGTGATGCTAGAGAAGAGACCTCTCGCCTTTCAGAAAAACATGCAAGAATTAAAATATAGAAGAAAGAACAGTTAACCAAGTAACAAATATCAAATATTAAATGTAGATAAATTAAAAACAAAGACACAATAGATCGTATTATTGACATGAATTCTTTAAGCATGCATAAAGACACACCTAATAATAAAAGTAAAACATAAAAAAATTAACTAACACCTATGTACGTCTACGATTAAAGACAACCTAAGTGAAGTACAATCCAGAGTTAAAAAAAATGCCTTAAAACTTTTTTAAAGACAAAAACGCCCTTGTATCGATCTACCAAAAAACAATGATAAACGTAAATTTAAGCAATAGTGTTTGTCATTTATGATGTTCCATCACGTTTTTGTATGGGCTTGGCATAACTAATATCTGTTGAGTGCCGTATAAAGTAGTTTCAATATTTTGGTTGTCTTAATGATTGAAGCTGAATACTTGGCATACGGCAGGCATGCCTTTTAAGTTTTAACCCATTACTGAGCCCATTTTGCTACCACTAGTCCGCATGGGTTTAAAACAAGAGAAAGAAACTTCACAAATTGCGGTCTCTATCTTGTGACAAGCTAGTATAAACTTTACCATCAGTTGGAACAAATAACAGCAGTACTAGCTACTGTCTTAATTTTGCTTTGATAAGTTATTAACAATTGCTAGCTACTCTCTCAATGAACTGTAGGTTTAGAGAAAGAGGTACTCACGAAGCCTAACTGTAACATTCTTGTTCCATCACCTTCTTCTACATCTGCTCCAGAACTGGTACTTAAAGCTTCTGGAAAGAAGAAATATGTGAAGCAAGTGACAGGCAGGCATAATGATACGGAGTTGCTGCTGCATTTGGCAGCCAAACAAGGTGATCTGGCGTCTGTGAAGCATATCCTTGATGAAATCATTTCTCAGATTCCGGAAACTTCAAGTGGAGCGGATTTCCGAGCATCCATGGTGAATCAAGTGAATGAAAGGGGAGAAACAGCACTGTATGCGGCTGCTGAAAATGGACATCTTGAGGTTGTCAAAGAGCTTCTGAAGTACGCAGAAAAAGAAACACTTACTAGAAGAAGCTGTTTGGAATTTGATCCTTTACATATAGCTGCTAGTCAAGGACACCATGGTAAATATATATATCTTTTAAAATTGTCTAGCTTCCTTCTTTTGAAAGTTTACCCGCCACGTTACTACTGTAATTTGATCCTTGTGGCCTAATAAATAAAGTCACAGTTTGGCTAAAAAAAAGTACCTCATTAAGATTATGAACCTAACTCGTCGCATTGTTTATGTGATCATAATAGAGAATAGAAGTAAACTAACAGATGAGTTAGCACTCTTGTTTTGATTTTTAACTATACTAACGAAGTTTGAAAACAAGATCATAGACATTGTCCCAGCTATTGGTGGACTGGAAACAGTGCCCTTTCTCATTTTTACTTTATCCAAACCATTCATGGCTAGCTCCCCACTAGTAATCAACTTTTTTCAAGTGTTCCATTCCACTAATGTTATTTCAGATGTTCCATCACTCACCCTCTTGAGACCCCTACTCTTTGAGTAAGATTTTACTGGGTTGGTTTGTTTGTTTGTTCTTCAAAAGTCGTTCGACTTTCATTAGGTGTTTCAGTCAAATATATATATATATATATTTTATAAATGTTGAAACTTTTTAAAATTAAATGAGACAAATGAAACATATATAAATCTTGGTTGCATTGTTTATGTAGTGATAACAGAGATATTGAACACATGCTACTCGTAACCAACCGTATACTAATATCATCTCATTGACTCGTATTGCAGCCATAGTGAAACTACTACTTGACCATGATGAATCTCTATGCCAAACCAGATCAAAAGGAAACGTAACTCCCCTTACTACTGCAGCATCAAAAGGACACACTGATGTGATTCAGGAGCTACTTTCAAAGGATCCAACCATGTTATACGTTCCCAGGTCCAACGGTAGAAATGCATTGCATCTGGCAGCAAGATCAGGGCATGTCGATACTGTGAGAATTTTGCTTGAGAAGGAACCACAACTGGCTCGGAAGATGGACAAACAGGGCCAAACTGCATTACATATGGCTGTAAAAGGGGCTAGCAGTGAGGTGGTTAAATTGCTGTTGGAGGCTGATGCTGCTATTGTAATGCTGCCAGATAAGTCTGGTCTTACGGCTTTGCATGTTGCCACAAGAAAAAAGAGAGCAGAGGTACATTTTGAAAATTAAAACTAAAAATACAACGGTCAGCCCCGCCCAAATATAAAAAACGACCCGTTTTGACCCGAACGTTGCACTTTCTTGCAGATAGTAAACCAACTGCTTTCTCTCCCCGAAACGAATGTCAATGCGCTCACCAAAGCCCACAAAACCGCACTCGACATAGCCGAAGGGCTTTCCTCATCTAAAAAGTCAACAGACATACGTGCCAGCCTGGTTGGCCGTGGTGCGGTCCGAGCCAACCAACTGAACCAACCACGTGACGAGTTCAGAAACTCTGTAACCGAGATCAAAAACGACATCCACCTGATTGCTAAAGATGTCAAAAAGTTTCACCATGAAGGAAATAACAACAACCCGGTCACCCTGGCAGTGCTTTTGGCAGCGATGGCGCTTGCTGTTCTAATTACGGTTCCGGGTGATGATCAGATGGCGCACGGGACTTGTTTCAAAATCTTGTTTATTTTCGACATGATTGCTCTTTATACGTCTTTAGCAGTGGTGGTGATTCATATGACTTTGGGAATTAGAGGTGAGAATAAGAGAGGTAGTAGTAGAGTGGTGGTTGAGAGGTTAATGTGGTTAGCTTGTGTGTGCACATCAGTGGCTTTTATGGTGTCTGCTTATATAATAATGGTGGGTCGGAAGAATGAGTGGGTTGCTGCTGTTTCTGTTACGGTGTTTGGTGGGGCTATAATGGTGGTGGCGCTTGGAACAATGGCGTACAATGTGGTTAGATGGGAGAGAAATCGGTCAATGATAAGGAAGGAGAAGATCCCAGCAAATCGTGTAAGCTGATCATCGAAGATTGAGTTAATGTGTTGTTTAGTTTCTCAATTTCTATTAACTACTTTCTGTTCTGTTCTGTTTTAAACTTTGACTTGCTGTCTTTCCATCGTGCCTTTTATAAACATTATTATGGTATAACAGGTGTTAATTGTCAAACACGCTTATATAGAAGGTGTATATATATATATATATATAGCAAGCAATGACCTAGGTGCCTTTCAATCTTCTAATTTTGGAATCATGTTCTTCTAGTTGTATAGACATGGTAATTCATTATAAGAAGCGATTGAAACCGTCGTCTAAAAACTGAAACTTGGTTCGAAACAAAAACTCCAGGTCCACTAATTAAATATTTCTTTCTTAGGAATTGAAGCCTTTTTCGTTAAAAAATGCAAATGCTCTGCTCCGATTGTACCATATGTTAGCATGCTATGAGAACGCCTTCTGTTGATTTCCCAGTTTTGGTAGGACATCACGCCCACATTACACAATCTTAAAGACAAGAAAATCACTACTTCTATAAAAAGCAGGATATAATCATGGTCTATACTTAGATATTAATCTAGCATGTGGCCCAATGAACTTATGGTTTAGATTAGATAAGGTTCCCTTCACTATAAATAAATACAAACTCTATGATGCAAATATACAAGTAAAAAAATTTAAACATGTTAGAAGTATCCCATTTTGACCGGTTAGACAACCAACCGGCCCCAAACATATTGTGTGGATCATGCCAATCTAGCCATATTTTCTATTACAAACACCGTTATGAAGCAATCATTTTCTTGCTTTAACAATTAAAGGCGCAAGAAAAATATACTGCATTACCTAAAATGTCAGACAGAGTTTGTGCACCTCCCCATAGAAAGACTATTTGGCTAGACTGAATAAAAGGATAATAAATATCCCTAAAAATTATTAACATGATGATGTTCTACAGAGACGTGACTGACTTATGCGCAATGTCATAAACAGATATAAGAATTTCAGCACCTATGAGAATAATAATCAGCCACTCGAGAAAGTCTGATTTCCTGTTTTGAAGTATTTCTTGAAGAAATCGAATGTTATGCTGCAATCAAAATACAAAAAAGAAGAAGTTAACTTGATGCAAATCTGATTAAAATGGACTTTGCAGGAAGAAGTATCTTACCTCCACAAATTTCAACTTGAAATCCAAACTTGCAAATCTCTGAGTCAACTCAAATTCATCTCTTAGATACTCCCATATTTGTGCATATTTAGCATCCTTCCAGGCAATATCAGATCTACTCAACCACCAATATACAATTTTCCATTAACAGATTACACTCACCAATTTATTTATTCTATTTATGGTTATTATATGAACAATATACATCATGACAAAAGATAAAAGGTAAATCATATTAACAATTAGCAAACTAACAAACATACAAACGCAATAAATACCACTCTTAACAATAGGGTTTGGGAAAGTGAGATGAGGCCAAGCCTTAGCTCTATCCCATGGGATAGAGAGTCCCCCGGCTCAAGAAAATAAATCATATTAACAAATGTCGGTACTTAATCATACTTAGGACGCTTCAAGTTTAAGTAACTAACTTTTATTAGAAAGAGAAAAACTAGATGAATTAAAAGTTACCTCTCAAAAAGGCCAAGCTTTAGTATGACATCAGCAAGATTTGAATTTGCCTTCCCCACCAACTGAAATAGTTTTTTCCTTTTCATTGTGAAGGTTCCAGTTTTTTCCATGCCACGATTGATATCAGTAAATTCTCCTACCATCCCATCAACCTAAACTAAGAAAGTATGAGATACAGTACTAGGCATTCATATTTACTGGAGGTGGTCCAAATTGATGAACAAGCATATCAGGTCGCGAAATATGATACAAGAATTATATTATTTCAATTTCAACTATAGGTATGTATTTAAAAGATTTTGAGAAGGTTAATCACTATAGGACTGTAGAACACATGAGTTATCATACCTGGCGAACATAATAATCAAGAGCTACACTCTGTCCTAAAACACTGCCGATTGTACGGATCCCATCAATATTCAAATATTGAAGCATTATATAATCTAAGCCACCCTCCATCCATGTCTCCAAAGTTGGTTTCTCCTTGACTTCATACTCTGAGTTAATCACAAAATACTGATTATTTTATCAAGATTTACGAGTAAAAAAACCATGTTCATACCAGCTGCAACAAAACTGATTATGTGATGAAATTAGTAATAAAAAAAATCCTTTGGTGCTCTTCTTTGTAACCTTATTTTACATATATGCTCTTGTACATTCTTATTGTTAACAACTCAAAAAAAATTATATAAGATGATTTATTTATAAAATACATATAGAAAAACAAATTGTTGTATATGACTAGATAACAAAGACGAAGGGATAAGATAAACAGATAGTTAAACCTAGGTTTGATTCTATTGAGCATAATGGTTTATGTAGGACCTTTTTAGTGTAAAAGATAAAAAAAGAGAAGATTATAAGATATAAACAAAAAGTAAACATCATAAGCTCAATGAGACCTTACCATCTTTTCTCATTTCATGTTCAGAGAGCTCTCCTGAAGCATGTTCTTTTACGATTTTAAGAAACCGCTCAATTTCATGATCACGGACATTAAACAAGACAACTGAACCATACTGAAAGACTACCATATAGACGTTGTCACTCCCACTCAAACTTGCACCTAAACCCTGAATACATAACCATAAAGATATTAATGAGACTTTACCACTGCAACTAGGCAGGCTAATTAATATTTCTCCCATAAGTAACTAATGATTACATACAGAAATAGACTTACAATTGACTCAGGCTTGGTGTTGCCAAACCTCAGTACCACATAATTGGTCATCCTGGAATTAGGCTGGATGTAATTGGATCTGTTTTGGTCTGTTAACTCTTTCAAATTGACACTGAAACCAAATAAAAAAGTGAACAATCGAAACAAAATATGCTCATCACAGATGTACAATAACATAAATCAAACCAGATAAATACACTCTTGCATATCATAGAGCTGTTTTAGTTAAGAGTTCCTCATAGTCAGTCTTGTAAAAGTGGTCTCTGAGATGAGATGTTATGTAGATAGATCCTTTGAAGAATAATAATAATACATGTTTCTCTTTTTTTATAATACAAACGCATTACATTTTATATATAATATGGAAAACTAACTAAGCCAATTGAATTGAATTAGCAGCAGCAGCAGCAGCAGCAGCAGCAGATATGTATGATGATTGATACCTACCTAGTAGAGAAGAAATAAGCCCTAACAGGAATAGACGGCTTAACGTCCTCATCAATCACATCATCATCACCTGAATCCTCCTCCTCAACCTTGTTAGCGGGTTCATCCCACTCCATCGTATCCGCCACCGACACCGACGGGGACGACGGAGACGGCGACGACGAAAAGGATGAAATACATTTGGCGTTCGGACTAAAGCCGATGAATTCACGAGCCGGTGTTGCAATCGTGGACGAATGTGAGAATCGGCGGCAGCATAGATTTAGGGTTTGGTGAGGGCGAGGAGGTAGGGGTGGTGTGAAGAGAGGAGTGATAGATGAGGAGATTGAGAAGAGGGTTGCGTTGGTATGGTGGCCGAAGAAGAATCGTTGATATCGCCGCCACATTTTCACCTTCGCCGGCCGGAGCATTTCTGTCTTAGGTCGCCGCGTTGTTCTATTCTTCTTTCTGTTAGCTAGCTAGCAGCGACTCTGCTGTATTTGCGCCGTCGGTTTATTAGACGGACGGACGGACGGACCGGTTAAATGCAAACTCGTATTATATTGCTAAAACGTAAAGTAGTAAAAAAACAAATATAAAAAGCTACACAGCGATGTTAAAGTAAAATAATATATATAAAATTTAACAACCGATATGTAAACATGACAATGTAAAACTATAATAAAGAAAACCTAAAAGAAAACAAATAATATTAAAATTGATACGTAAATGTGACGGTATTAAACTACAACGAAAGAAACCTAAACCGAAAAAAAAAAAATTGGAACCTTCAAAAGTAACACAAAATTACTTTACAAAAGTGGTTCAATTCTCATCCATTAACATATATCTCAGTCAACCATTGAAAAACAATAAAGTATGTTTAAAAAATTATATGTTTCTTAGCGGATGCTTGGTGTATAATTTTTTAAACACATTTTATTGCTTTTCATTGATAGACCGTTGTACACATGTTATTTTTGAAAGCTTTAACATAATTAGAGTTAATATTACCAGTTAGATATGTTAGAATTATAATATATAGATTTCAAACTCATACGAGAATAGGTATTATTAACCTATAAAACAAAGTTTTTTGTTTTATATAGACATATGCTTTTTGATGAAGTAAAATGGGTTTCGTCAACCATGTGTCATTAAGTCTCTCTTGTAAATTGATGTGTTGTATCAAGTTTGATAGGATGATGACAATATGATTGTAAGGACAGGTGCGAGGGACAAATGTGCATGTGTTGGCAGGAACATGTTTGATGCTCTATAAATAGCTGGGATCAAGGCTGAAGCAAAGATCTTCACTTTTACATCTTTAACTATAAGTTAATACACTTCCATTAAAATCATTAGTTTTATTCCATTTCTCAAGATCTCTTCTATTCTCATCTATTCTATGATTCAAACAATCAATATCCTATATTTGGGGGATTATTTGCTTTTTCACTTTTTAAAGCATAATTTACTTTTTTCCGTTGCATACTCGCATCTCTTTTAGTTGGTTTGTGTCATTTTTAAAACATAGTTTACTATGGGTTCGCTAGTTGATTGGTGGACCGTTGTATACATGTTAAATGCATTGTACCACTTTTAAAATGTAAATTACTCTTGTTTTTGGAGTGTCCAATTTTGTTTAGGCTTTATTCTATGTAGTTTCTATATATCTTAAGAGTTGTGTTATTTATTTGATGAAATCAAAAATCTTTTGAAAATTCATCATCGGGTGACTCTGCTACTGATTCATCTATCCCAGCTCAAAGGCAAAAGCTACATGTTGTCTAGTGAAACTGGAGCTATACGACTAGTATAGACAACTCTAGGGGTCGTATAAAACAAACTATATGATGTATTTCAAAATGTTGATTTTGATTTCTTTAGAAAAAGATATTAAGGTGAACTTTGGAGTATAAAACGAATTGCACCACCTACTTACAACCCAACCCAAGGGTCATATATTAAAGAAGACAGTGGGTGGGTAGGCTAGCTATACGAGTGGTATAGATAATAAGATGAGAATGAACCAACCAACCAACCAACCAACTAGGCAACTATTGAATTGAAGTGTTGGTTTTGAAGACTCTACTTGGACTTGGTGTGTGAGGTGAGGTGAGGTGAGGAGGATTGGATAGATGAGACAACAACGAGTTAATTAATGAATTCCAATTAATTTGAGGCGAGGGAGGGTGTAGCTACATAGCATAGCTGGTTGTATTCATTCATTCATTCATTCATTCCTAACCCATTCCCTCCCTCCACATTCGATTCTGATATTAATAATTTATTATATCTCACTCATTTCAGCTCGCCCTTCCAATTTTCAAATGATAATTTGACCGATTCAATGGAATAGTTTTACTGTGTCTGTGTAGCTGTAGGCTGTAGCCTTCTCTGTTCTATTGGAGTGGATATGCATGCAGGCTCCAATTCATCAGATATCAAGCTACAAATAAAAAAAATTAGGGGTCATATCATAATTGATTAATTCAATTCAATTCAATTCAATTCGTCTATGGTTTGCCCGCCGAGTCAAGTCTCTGAGTCTCTCCATTAGCATGCCAATCTGCAACACCATTTTCTTTTCACAACACACATGCTGCTTACCACTTCACATGGAGGTATGTTCCTAATTATCTAGCTACTTTGTCTCTAGCTATGTGTTATGTTTATATATATGTATATCTATAGATAGTTGTATCTTCTTGTGACCGCCTATAAGATGTTTGATGAAATGTCCGAGTCAGTTTCTTCCCAGAAAAAAAAATGGAAAAGCTTTATAGTGTTTGACCCACTCAAAGACTAAGCTTTTTTTTTTCTTTTTTTGCAAGATTCAATGATTTAAACCACAAAAAATATGTGATTTTAAGTGGTGTCACCTGTCCAAATATATGTTGGCCACGTGTGGTATTTGTTATTTACTTTAGGACGTTTAGATTTACTAGTTAACATCGTTTACTTTATCAAGTCAAGGAAAATGACCACTAGTTTTTTATTTAATCAAAGGCCAGGATGATTACTTCATGAAGACCAAAAAATTGGGTTCACACTCCCCAACTCTCCATCAGCATGCCAGTTGATCTGCAACACCATTTTCATAAAGACATGCTTACATTTTTCACACACCTTCAAGAAATTCACACATCATCTGTTTGTAGCTATTCTGTCTCCCTCTCTCTGTATCTATATATGCTTATGTTTTAAGTTTTATATGTATGGGCATGCTCATATCTATGGACAAAAAGGGTCCTTATAAATGTTAATTTCTTTGTTGAAGGACCGGCTTAGATAGAGTCCCTTCGAAGGAAGCGTCAACCAAAAGACTTTGTCCACTACAATAAATTATCATTAAATTACTTTTCATTGCCTAAGGAGATCATGCTTTGAAGAACAACAGAAAACAAATCTCCCATTCAATGAACTTTGACTTGATATTAATCCATAAAAGTGCCATCAACTTCAACTTGTGAGGAAGAGCCAGTTTAAAGAATCTGTGTACGGATATGAATCAAGCCATAATGTTAGTCACTTATACCACCTTCTTCTTTCTAATGCAAACAACTTCTAGATCATCAGACACCATATCAGTGCATCAAAACATCTCAGATGGTGAGACCATTGTTTCAGGGAACGCAAAGTTTGAGCTAGGTTTCTTTAGCCCAGGCAGCTCCAAAAGCCGATACCTGGGGATATGGTTTAAGAATACATCACCTCAAATAGTTGTATGGGTTGCAAACCGCGAAACTCCACTTATAGATAACTCGGGTGCAGTCAAACTTGACAACCAAGGGAACCTGTCTATTGTTAATGGTAGCGGCAAAGTAGTTTGGTCATCCAACTCCTCGGCATCTGGGACATATATTGATCTTGTAGCACAACTCTTGGATACAGGCAATCTGGTAATTATGAATGGAAATAAAACGAACGATGAAATCGTTATTTGGCAAAGTTTTGATTACCCCGGAGATACCACTTTAGCAGGAATGAAGCTGGGCAAGAACTTCATAACTGGAAGAGAAACATATCAGACATCATGGAGGAGTGCAGACGATCCTTCCCCAGGTGAGTATACGTTAAAAGTTTTAGCCGTTAAGGGTAAATTTCAACAAGTATATCTTAGGAGAAGCTCTGTTATTGAAACAAGAGTCGGGCCATATAATGGCATATCATTTTCTGGCCCAGCAAATTATGCTCCCGATGCTAATCCGACGGCTGTTTCTTATGTGATTGAGAATCAGAGTGAGATTTATATCATTTACATATCTAAAAGCAATACTTCCACATTAAGAGTGATAGTAACTCCTAATGGTAAACTTGAGATCTGGGTGATAAAATTTCCAAACCCAGAATGGATGCTAATTGCCACCTCACCAGTAGATTATTGTGACAACTATGGAGTGTGTGGCCCATATGGGATCTGTACTACTGCCACTTCTCCTAATTGTGGATGCTTGAAAGGATTCGAGCTAAAACATGCAGATGAAACAAGCCCTAATAACAATACAAGTGTTTGCAGACGAAGCATAGCCTTAGATTGTGGACCTGGAGAAGGATTTCTAAAGTTTTCAAGCGTGAAATTACCAGACACGGAGAATGCTGTCTTTAGTAGCAACATGAGCCTATTAGATTGTGAGGTAGCATGCAGGAATAATTGCTCGTGCACAGCCTATGCAAATCCCAACATCACTCCAGGTGGACTTGGGTGCTTGCTATGGTATGGGGGTTTGATTGATATCCGAGTGTTCCCACAAAGGGGGCAAGATCTATATGTTAGACTCGCAGCCTCAGAATTATTAGGTAAGCCGATAACATTCATCAATTAATGCATTTCATGTTTATGTATCTCACAACTTTATATATTATTTTTTCTGTTTCAATCTGTTAACCATGTTTTACAACTTAATGTTAGGTTAATACTTGTTTATTGCTCTAAGCTTGACAATATGTTGTTTCCTTTAAAACTGTGAAATCTTCTAGAACTCAATTCCAGCTTCCGCAGAAGGAAACAAGTAGTTTTGGTAGTTACTTTGTCAATATCAGCTGTGTTGACTTTGTTGGGCATCATATTGGCACTCTACACCCGAAGAAAATGGAAGAAGAGCTCAGGGAGCAGCAGCCAAATGGTAAATGCAGAGGTTCGATTGTTTGGATTGTCTAGAATTTCTAGGGCTACTAATGCATTTTCAGTTGAAAACAAACTGGGAGAAGGCGGGTTTGGACCAGTTTACAAGGTATTTGATATGAATCAGATTTTCCTTCTGTATAAGTACATACTAAACAACTTTGGCAATCTCGATACACAGGGTGTGCTAGAAGAAGGACAAGAGATCGCTGTGAAGCGACTATCAACGTCCTCTCAACAGGGGCTTGATGAATTCAAGAATGAAGTTATATGCATTGCCAAACTTCAGCATCGAAATCTCGTGAAGCTCTTAGGATATTGCATTCAAGGCGATGAAAAAATGTTAATTTATGAATACATGCCTAACAAAAGCCTCGATAGTTTTTTATATGGTTGGGATCTCTTACAACCCTAAGTATACATATTTATTCAAAATGCAAAGGAATACAATGCATATGAACTATGTTGTTTCCAACTGTGCAGATGAATCAAAGAAGTTGTTACTTGATTGGCCCCAGCGCTTCCACATAATTCATGGGATTGCTCGAGGTCTTCTTTATCTTCATCAAGATTCCCGGCTTAAAGTTGTGCATAGAGACTTAAAATCAGGGAACATTTTACTTGATCATCAGATGCGTCCAAAGATAGCGGACTTTGGATTGGCCAGAATGTTTAAAGAAGATGAGAGTGAAGCAAATACAAAGAGAGTCGTGGGAACTTTGTAAGAATCTATGAACTTGATTTGTGTTTTGAGTACTTTATATATATGTCTTTTGTATATTAATTTGCATGGTCCTAACTTCTATTTAGGGGCTACATATCTCCAGAGTATGCAACAAATGGTCTCTACTCGGTGAAGTCAGATATTTTTAGCTTCGGGGTTTTAGTATTAGAAATTGTGAGTGGGAAGAAAAATAGGGGTTTTGTTCATAAAGACCATGATGATAACCTTCTTGGACATGTAAGTCTCTTGTTGAGTATTATTATCCACAGTTGAAGATATACTATGCATCCATTATTCATTAGAATATTGATACATATATGTAATTGTGATTTCGAACAATAACCGGTATATAATGAGGAACTAAAGAAACCACCACTTTTTTTACCCTGGATCACTCACTCTGCTATGTCTGTTTCACTCTATGAATCATAGTCCCCTCTTTCTCGTCTGGTCCATGATCAAAGCCTAAAAAGTGGCTTCTTTGATTCATATATTTTAATATATCTTATTTTAGCCTCACTCCGTATACGTATTTATGTGACATGGAGATTATATATATATCCGCATGGTATGTAATTTGATGTGTTTTTATTTGGATTCATATATATATATATATATATATAATGTAGGCCTGGAGACTTTACAAAGAAGGGAGGTCTCTCGATCTAATTGACGATTGTCTACATGCGTCCTATTCTACATGTGAGGTGTTGCGATCCGTACACATTGGCTTATTGTGTGTGCAACAAAGAGCAAAAGATCGACCTGACACGCCGGCTGTGGTTGCGATGTTGAGCGGTGAAGGGTCGTCACTTCCTTCTCCCAAAAGGCCAGCTTTCTTTATTAATCAAGGTGAAATCAAGTCCACCTCAACTACTCCTTTACTTTCAGTTAATGGAGTAACACTGAGTCAAGTAGATTGTAGATAACTAATGAGAAGAAATGGCCGGTTTCATCATGCATCAGCTAGGTAGATGCCTAAATTAGTTAGTTATACTATTAATCTGTATCGGTTACATATATTTAGTGTTGTTCGACTTCTGCCTGCAGGGTATATATATTGCGGTGAAGTTACATGAATTATGAATATGTGTTTGATATGACCAGTCCATTGTCGTTATGTAGCCCAAAGTGACAGGCCCAATAGAATCATTAACAAACCTAAAAGACCCATGGATTGAATTGAGCACTACCTGTGGAAGAAGCTTCAAATTGAAGGGTCTTGTTTGCTATTTATTTAAGTGTTTTGGTTGTTGAATAAAATGTTAATGAAGAAAATTGCCCCAATTGCTTATTCAAGTCAACCGGTTCGGACCCAAATATTAGCCCTTTTCAAATAGGTGATTCTCTCATAAGTCATAATAACTCAATTCTAGCTTCCGCAGAAGGAAACAAGTAGTTTTGGTAGTTACTTTGTCAATATCAGCTGTGTTGACTTTGTTGGGCCTCATATTGGCACTCTACATCAGAAGAAAATGGAAGAAGAGCTCAGGGAGCAGCAGCCAGATGGTAAATGCAGAGGTTCCATTGTTTGGATTGTCTAGAATTTCTAGGGCTACTAATGCATTTTCAGTTGAAAACAAACTGGGAGAAGGCGGGTTTGGACCAGTTTACAAGGTATTTGATATGAATCAGATGTTCCTTCTGTATAAGTACATACTAAACAACTTTGGCAATCTTGATCCACTAGGGTGTGCTAGAAAAAGGACAAGAGATCGCTGTGAAGCGACTATCAACGTCCTCTCAACAGGGGCTTGATGAATTCAAGAATGAAGTTATATGCGCATTGCCAAACTTCAGCATCGAAATCTCGTGAAGCTCTTAGGATATTGCATTCAAGGCGATGAAAAAATGTTAATTTATGAATACATGCCTAACAAAAGCCTCGATAGTTTTTTATATGGTTGGGATCTCTTACAACCCTAAGTATACATATTTATTCAAAATGCAAAGGAATACAATGCATATGAACTATGTTGTTTCCAACTGTGCAGATGAATCAAAGAAGTTGTTACTTGATTGGCCCCAGCGCTTCCACATAATTCATGGGATTGCTCGAGGTCTTCTTTATCTTCATCAAGATTCCCGGCTTAAAGTTGTGCATAGAGACTTAAAATCAGGGAACATTTTTTACTTGATCATCAGATGCGTCAAAAGATAGCGGACTTTGGATTGGCCAGAATGTATAAAGAAGATGAGAGTGAAGCAAATACAAAGAGAATCGTGGGAACTTTGTAAGAATCTATGAACTTGATTTGTGTTTTGAGTACTTTATATATATGTCTTTTGTATATTAATTTGCATGGTCCTAACTTCTATTCAGGGGCTACATATCTCCAGAGTATGCAACGGAGGATATTTTCAGCTTTGGGGTTTTAGTACTAGAAATTGTTAGTGGGAAGTTTGTTGAGCATGATCATCCATCGCTGTAAATATATTATGCAGTATGTGTTAGACGAATTATATATATTACTTAAGGGTGAGGTTCATTGTAGACACCCTCATAAGTGTAGACAGGTAGACACCCTATTTCACATGTAAAATTACTCTATTTCGCATGTAAAATTCAATAAAAAAAATTATATTTTATGTAAATAAATAAATAAAATCTAAGATAAATAATGAAAATTGTGAAAAATTTAATTCTTGAATGATTACGTAATGAAATCTATAATGCACATGGCTTAACTTTGGAAAAAATAGTAAAATGAAAGGATCAGAATGAGTGTGCGTAATCTGCATCATTCATTAATTAAATTTTTCACAATTCTCATTGTTTATCTTAGATTTTATTTATTTATTTACATAAAATTTTAAAAAAAAATTTAATTGAATTTCACATGCGAAATAGAGCAATTTCACATGCGAAATAGGGTGTCTACCTGTCTACACTTATGGGGGTGTCTACAATGAACTTTTCACTATTACTTAATATATATATATATATATATATATATATATATATATATATATATATATATATATATATTGGGGAGAGAACAATTAATAACCTTGTCTAAGAGAGATAACCTATTAACCCTCCACCATTGGTTGAAAAAATACAGGAAACACTACATCATGACACATGGTCATTTTTTTTTTAATCTAAAAGGGCAAAAAAGTCATTCTGCATAACCACAAAAACACCCCATTCATTTTAAAATATCCATAACTTTCTTATATTTTGTCCGATTTTTATAAAAAATACACCATTAAACTCGTTGTATTTTTATCTTTAATTCCATTATAGTCTCGACATTTTATATTACGGTTTTCTCGGACGTAGGGACTAGCACTAGTGTTACAACCACTAACATAATTGTCATAACTATTAACAATGAACAAAATTACATTCACACACTCATAACCAGTAGCATCGATATTTCTACTTAGGTACAACTATATATGCATATATTATAACCTACAAATGCATTAATATGCATATAAACACTGATACTATAATCATTAACAGTGGTGTGATGATCAGTAACACCAGTGCTATTAAGATTCAACAAAAAGAATAACAAAAATATACCCAAATTTTACAAATGAGTATACTAAAAATAATTAAAAACTAGCATCTCAATATACTCTAATTTTTTTTACTTTGACTTTAAAAGTCAAAATCTAGAATAAACTTCCAAAAATCAAACTTTTGAGAACAAGCATAAGATTCGTTCATGATAACAGCAGTTAAGCCAAATCGTCGTTCAAAAAAAAATTAATGCTATATCTAAGAAATAAAAAAAATTAACAAAAGAAAAGTAGCAAAAATCAAGTAAGAGTTGAAGAAGAAAATAGAGGAAGAGAAGATCAGCTACTCAAGGACATAAATAAAGCTTAAAACAAAAATCAATATATCTGCAAAATCGGTGCAAAATCTAAACAAATATGAATAGAGACGGCGCATAAGTCAAATCGTAATATATATATCGACAGAACGCCGACCACTCGGGTTGTCTCCGCCCCCATAGCTACTTTTTCGTTACCGCTATGCGGTCTCAGACCACTCCTCGGGCTTAAAATCATTACATATTTTCAGAGATTTAATCCCTCCTTATCGTCTTCTGTGTGTTCTTCAAGAGTTGGGGCTGAGAAATGAAAAATAAAGGGAGTTAACTTTGGGAGATTTAGGTTTGTCAGGTAGTAGAAAAAATAAAATTGCATTTTACGTTATTGCCTCTCATTCATTTTCAGCCACAAAACAACACTAATTATTTATGACCACTGGATCACATTCAAGAATTAATAAGATGGAGTTAATAGGTTATCTCTCTAAGACAAGGTTATTAATTGTTTTCTCCCCTATATATATATATTCGTATATATGTATATATAATATAATATATATATTATGTCCTTTAATCATTTATCTTAAATAATCAATTACCTATTTAACCCTATCTGGCATTATTTGATGGACGTAATTGCCCTTATTAGATAGACTAGGGTTACCCCTTGGGTGTATATATATAGAGCATCTATTAGAGAGAGGAGGCTAATCACCTACACATAATATTCGACCTCTCTCTCTCTCTCTCTCGTCTTTCTCCCTCTCTAATTCGTGAACCCTTACGAATTCATCCCATCATTAGCATACACCCTAAAGGGGAACCAATGATACTTACAGGATGGACAACCTTACTACTGCTGATCTCAACCAGATGACAACAGGTAATATTTACATAGTTATTATCTGTTTATATATATCTAACGATTCAGGATTCGATTAACATGTGGTATCAAAGCATATGTTGCTCAATCGAATCATTAATCTGAATTCGTTATAAACCCTAATCTCGAAATCATATGGGTTTTTCGATTCTATCTAAATATCTCGAAACCCTAATTCGTCTTTAAGCAAATAATCATAAATCGGTTTTAATAACAAATCTGAAAATCTTAACATTAATCGAATTTTCGGATATGAAAACTAACAAAAACCCTAAAACTGATTTCGACAAGGTTGGTTTACTTTTCGATCGTAATTTCAAATCTCGATCGAAAAGCTTAATTTTCAATTACACATTTAGTCTCTCGATCGAAACTGTGGCTTCGTCCCGTTCCCTCGATCGGAAAATATGACCTTTTTTGATCAAAACCTACTTTCCGATCGGCTTTTCGATCGGCTTAAGGTTCGCGATCGAAAAGTCTATTTTCGACGCTGCTCGATCGGAAAGTATACTTTCTGATCAACCCGCACCTTTTCGATCGAATTTTCGATCACTTAACATCTTTTCGATCGAATCATGTGGCTTAGTCCCTGCTCTTCGATCGGACCATATGGCTTTTCGATTGACTTTTCGATCGGGCCATATGGTTTTCGACCGGTTTTTCGTTCCGATCGAAAAGTCTACTTTTCGATCGGAAAGCCTACTTTTCGATCAGGTATAACTTTTCGATCGGATATACTTTTTTTTCGACCGAAAAGCTCATTTTTCGATCGGATACACCTTTTCGATCGAAAAGCTAACTTTTCGATCGGATACACCTTTTCGATCGAAAGCTAACTTTTCGATCGGGTACACCTTTTCGATCAGGGCACACCTTTTTCGACCGAAAATCCCTTTTCACCGCGGAGTTCGATCCGCGGTTGTTGACAGGGGGTTTTTCTGCTAAATTTATGGCTTAATATTAAAATTTTTGTTTTGTTTAAAACCTTATATGTTTATGTTTTACAAAACTTGTAAAATAAATCAGTTTAGTTCCTTAACTGTTATTAGTTGTTGACAAGTAGTAATTCTGGCCAAAGGTGATTTGCTGCATTAATAAATGTCATCATTATACCTAATACTAGTTAACTTACTTGAATTAAACTAATCTACTTGCTTAACTTGATAACATTTTAGAACCTTGATTCCGGCCAAAGCTGATTCGTTGTTCATACAATGATTATCAACTAAAATTAAGCATTCGCCTCACTTATACGAGTGTTTCTCTTCTGGCCAAAGCTGATGAGTTATGCTTGTATTTAGCGAAACTAATTTGTACATAAAACTTAGATGCATCATTTCTGGCCAAAGCTGATGTGATGCATTACTTTATGCACATACCTCTTATTTTTGTTCGTAATACTTAGGTGATAGGCAAGTAACCAAAGCGAAAGCTGACTCATTTAAGTAGAACCTTAATTTTGTCTATTAATTTTGGTGATTGTAATAGACTATTATCGCAACTTTATTGCTTCATAACTATGGTCCTTATCTATGCCTGCTCAATAATATTGTTATTATTAATGTTATATTATTATTAATATCCAGTAAATCACTATAACATCCTTTACTAAGTATCTTACTATTCTCCTTTTCTCGTCCACTCTAAGCCTCTACCTTTGGAGTCGAAACCTTGAATGGCACAAATTTTGCTGCTTGTAAGGATTCTGTGAATTTGGTTCTCGGCATATTAGGCTTAGATCATGCACTCCTTACTGATGCTCCTGCTGACCTCACTACTTCGAGCACTACTGAAGAGAAGACTGCTCATGAAAAATGGGTCAAGTGCAACAAGATGTGCCTTTTGATCATGAAGAAGTCCATTGACATTGCCATCAGGGGGGCCATACAAAGGAACCTCAAAAGTGCATTCTGGCAACCTCATTCTCAAATTGCTGACTACTAAGTATGATGGAAAGGGTAGCATTCGTAAGCACCTGATGATGATGATGAACGGCATCGCCAACAAGCTTAAGGCTTTAGACATGCCGATTGGCGATACGTTTCTGGTTCACTTCATTATGACCTCCCTTCCTGCATCTTTCGAAACCTTCAAAGTCAACTACAATGCTCAGAAGGACAAATGGAAAATGAGCGAGCTGATTGAGATGTGCGTGCAAGAGGAAGAACGTCAGAAGCTTGACAAACTAGAAGTTGCTTACCTCGTGACTGCCAACTCCAACAACAAGAGGAAGGGCAAGTTTCCGCAAAGGGAGTATCCTAAGGTTCAGAAGAAGGCTGAAGGTACATCATCCGGCTCTAACATCTCCAAGAACAAACCTTACTGCAAGTTCTGTCGCAAGCTTGGACATAAACAAAAGAACTGTAAGGGTTTCAAGGAGTGGCTGGCTAAGAAAGGTAATCATCTAAATATGATAACTGAGTCCTTTAATTTAAATGTTCCAACTAATTCATGGTGGTTTGACTCTGCTTCTATGGTTCATGTAACCAATTCTACTCAGGGCTTCCATTCAATCCAGATGCTGGAAAGAAACCAAAGAACGCTTAAGCTTGGGAATGGAAAGGATTTAGCCGTTAAAGCCGTGGAAACATTAAATTTAATAATGAAAACTGGTTTATGTATTAAACTTTATGATACCTTATATATTCCTGAGATTACTCGGAATCTTGTATCAGGACCAAAGTTAGACATGGACGGTTTTGATGTTTCTCATGGTCATGGAAAACTTACTATCTATTTTGATTCTCAAGTATTTGTTTTGGTTATCTGGATGGTGGTCTTTATAGATTAGAACTAGATGATGCTTTCTCTAATTCTTTGCTGTCATATAATGTTAATGAAAAATCAACAAAGAGAAAACCCAAAAGAGACCTAGAAACTTCATCTATGTTATGGCATCAACGTTGTTGGAAATAGAGTGTCCCGACCCGACGAATTAACGAACCCGACCGATATTGACCCGTAAGAGTTACACCCGGGTCAACGGACTATTAAATCTAATTAATTGTTAATTAGATATAAACGAACTAAATGGTAAATTAAATAAATATTAATTATTTATTTAATCAAAACGACAAAACTTTTTTGCTCAATATCACTCGGTAAATAAAAGACGGACCGATCAGTTGTTACCGGATTAACAGACTAATCGGTTGGTGGATTAAAAGGGAATCGCGACCGGGCCCAATCCATCTGGCCCCGGTCCGCGATTTAATATTAAAGGAGAGAGGGAGGAGATAGATTAAACAACAAGTCACAAACCCTAATCTCCCATCTCTCTCTCTCTCTGCGCCGATCCCAAGCCGAAGCCGGCCCTCCGCCGCCGCCCACTGTCGATCGCCACCACCACCACCACAGTCCCTCGCCAGTTCCGATGGATCCCCGTCTCGCCGCCATCTGCGCCCGACTCGAAAGCGAAGCCGTCGCAGCCCGAGCCGAAGCCGCAGCCCGAGCCGAAGCCGAAGCCGCAGCCCGAGCCGCCGCCGCGACTCAAGCCGTCGCGCGACCACCGACCGGTGGTCTTCGCGCTGCCGGCGCAGCCGAGGCCACCGCGTCCGATTCTGTCGTCGTGGCCCGCGCCCTTGTACCCGCCGGCCACCGCCACCTTGTCACCTCCGGTCACCGGTGATGAGATCATCGTGGGGACCGTTCCGGTCGCCATCCCGACGGAGAAAGTTTTGTCACCACCATCGGTGGTATCTCTACCACCACCGCCGCCACTACCGCCGCCGCCGATGCCGCCGTCGACGACTTGTCTCGAAGGTTCGAGTCAGACGTCACAGTTCGTCCTAGCGCGAGCCCGTTGAATTCGGGTGTCTCGAACGGTTGTTCGGAACCTGCTAAGGTATATCTAAATTTTAGATGTTTAATTTAATTATTTATTTATTTTAAATAAACATTTTTCTGTGTTTGTCGTGTCCGGTGATTGATCCTGTTACAGTTGCATCTACGTTTTAATTCGTTTCCGCTGCTAAATTAATTTAGAATTAATTAATTATTAAATCGGTTTTAAAATTAAAATCGGTAACCCGGATCCCACTGTAAACACCCAACAAACGTTTAGGCCATATCTCACGTGATCGTCTATCGAGACTCGTGAAAGATGAAAATTTACCATCTCTTAACTTCAATGATTTTGGAACATGTGTCGAATGCATTAAAGGCAAAATGACATCGACCAACAAGAAGGGTGCCACTAGGAGTTCTAAATTATTAGAAATTATTCATACTGACATTAGTGGCCCCTACACTACAACTGTAATTACATGACATAACTCTTTTATCACTTTCATAGATGATTATTCTCGTTATATGTACTTGTATCTCATCAAAGAAAAATCTGAGTCACTAACAACTTTTAAAGACTATAAAACTGAAGTTGAAAAACAATGCGGTCTTCAAATAAAAGTTGTCAGGTCAGATAGAGGAGGTGAGTATTATAGTAGACATACGAACTTAGGTTAGGCCCCTGGTCCATTTTATGAGTTTTGCAAAAGCCAGGGGATCGTGAACCGATATACCATGCCTGGTACTCCTCAACAAAATGGTGTTGCTGAAAGGAGAAACAGAACCCTAATGAACATGGTACGAAGTATGTTAGCCAACTCAGGATTACCTCTATTCCTCTGGACCGAGGCCTTGAAAGCAGCTGTCCATATACTCAATAGAGTTCCCTCGAAATCTGTCCCTAAGACTCCTTATGAACTTTGGACAGGAGAAAAACCGAGACTAAAATATATGAAAGTATGGGGCTGTCTTGCCGAGGCTAAACTCTATAATCCCTTCTTAAAGAAACTTGATATGAAAACCGTAACCTGTAACTTCATTGGTTACCCCAAACATTCAAAGGGTTATCGGTTTTATTTTCCTTCCCATGTCACTCGTATAGTAGAAACAAAGAATGACGTGTTCCTTGAAGATCATAACAATAGTGGGAGGAGTGAAAATTCTCCAGATGATTTGCGAGAAGTACAAGACGCGGCGGGGGGGGGGGGGACTCTTCGTCGCTTACCATCACTCCGATTACTCCTCTTGTACACACTTCTGTTGCCGACACTGCACCCACACAACCTCTCACACCACCTCTCTCACCAGGAAATGAAGAAACTTCAAACGAACAACCACAAAACAATGCTGAACCCGCTGAACCCGTTGTTCCCAGGAGGTCATGTAGAGTTAGAAAGCCTACTAACTTTGATGACTATGAAACATACCTGGCTGAAATAGAAACAGATGGTGGAAAGTTCATCGATCCCACCTCTTATAAAGAAGCCATGAACATTGATCAGTCTTCTGAATGGAATAAAACTATGCTTGACGAGCTTGACTCCATGAAGAAAAATGACGTTTGGGATTTAGTTGAATTACCCAACAGTGCAAAACCCGTAGGATGTAAATGGGTCTTCAAAACTAAACTAGATCCTCAAGGAAACGTTGAACGCTACAAAGCGAGATTGGTTGCAAAAGGCTACGCTCAGAAAGAGGGAATTGATTATCAAGAGACCTTTTCTCCTGTCTCTCGAAAGGATTCCTTAAGGATCGTTGCGGCCCTAGTAGCTCATTTCGATTTAGAGCTACATCAAATGGACGTTAAAACTGCTTTCCTGAACGGTGACTTGTATGAAGAAGTGTTCATGACGCAGCCTGATGGGTTTAAACCAGAAGGTCAAGAACATTTAGTCTGCAAGCTTAAGAAATCGATATACGGGTTAAAACAAGCATCGCGTCAGTGGTATCTAAAGTTTGATGAAGTCATGAAGAAACAAGGTTTCCTGAAGAATCAAGTGGACCAATGCACCTTTCTTAAGATGAGTGGGAGCAACTTTACTATACTTGTCCTTTACGTAGATGACATTCACTTGGCAAGTAATAGTTTAGATATGTTGCATGAGTCAAAGCGATTACTTTCGCTCAACTTTGACATGAAAGATCTCGGAGAGGCTTCTTACGTTATAGGCATCGAAATTCACCGAGATAGAGCCAAAGGGATCTTAGGCTTATCCCAAAAGGCCTACATTGAGCGTGTCCTTGCTCGATATAACATGCAACACAGTAAACCCTCTAAAGCTCCTGTAGTTAAAGGAGATGTTTTCGGCACTTTCCAATGTCCGAAAACAATTGAAGAAAAGGAGCAAATGAGAATGATACCTTATGCGCCTGTAGTTGGTAGCATCATGTATGCTCAAGTCTGTACTCGTCTAGATATCGCTTACATTGCTGGCATGTTAGGCCGTTATCAAACTAATCCTGGCCATGATCACTGGACAACATCTAAGAAAGTTCTTAGATATCTGAATGGGACGAGAGATTATAAACTAACCTACAGAAGAAGTGATAATCTGGAATTAATCGGATATTCTGATTCCGATTTTGCTAAATGAAAAGATGATAAGAAATCCACTTCGGGATACATCTTTATGTTAGCATGCGGACCCATTTCGTGGAAGAGTCATAAACAACAGCTAACTTCAACATCCACTATGATAGCAGAGTACATTGCTGTTTACAACGCAACCTGTCATGGAATGTTGCTCAGAAACCTGATCACTGGACTCAAAATTGTTAATTCCATTTCTATACCATTGAAGCTTTATTGTGATAATTCAGATGTCGTTACCTTCTCGAACAGTAACAGTTCGACTGGCGCCGGACTATATCTCGATACAAAGTATTTGTTCGTTCGTGAACGAGTTGAGGAAAATGTTCTTTGTATTGAGTATATAAGTACTAAGGATATGCTTGCGGATCCGATGACTAAGGGTCTCCCAACTAAAGTATTCGAAGAACTTGTTTCGAGAATGGGCTTTACTAAAGACCTTAACTAGCATATCATACTTCTTATTTTAATTTAATTTCCTCTTCCGTTTGATTTTGTCTCTAAATATGTTATGCATGCATTATTGACATATAGACAGTTTAATTTCCGCATCAGATCACGAGTGATGGTCCCGTAAATCCACTGCAGAACTACCGAATCAAGGCGCTTCCATAATGCTTTCTCCTCCGCCGTTTTCTCCGTCGAAGAACCGGTGGTTTCCTGAGGCAAGATGTGATCGATCACATCGTAGGCTTGGCAGTGGACTTTGAACAACTCTGTCCATGCGTTATACTCATCGTTATTCAGATCAAGAGTCAAAGGAATGAGGAGCTTGATGTTTGAAACGGTTAAGGCGGGATGGATATTCTTGGTTTCGGATGAGGCAGGGGGATCCTTGGGTTTGTCTCCCATGATGCCGATGAATGAGAAGGGGAGAAGGGTGATCGGAGACTTTGAAGAAGGTGAGAAAGGGCCGGCGACAGTGGTAGAATAGCCGGCGGCTGGCTAGGGTTGAGGGGCTGTTGAGGAATGAGGGAGAGGAGGGCGAGATTTTTGGAGAAAAAATTAGGAAGGGATTTGGCTCATGATACCATGTTATGATTCAAACCTTGCCTCTCCATTCATTATCAACCAATATATATACAAATACAAATTACAATGACATCCCTCAACTATCTATTGATATACAAAACTAGTCTAATATATAATACGTCTAATAGTAGGTTTTATAGACAAAGATTTGATAATAAAATAGTTGACTGTTAGTAGAAAGGGAATCTATAAGTTTTAGTAGAAGGAAAACTTCGACAACCATAGATTAAACCTTAAATCTAGGTGCTTAAAAAGCTAACAAACAACACCCAAAATATACCCTCATGATAAATAAAGATTTAATAAATGAGAATAAGAGGCAAGATACATTCAAATTTAATCGATTTTAGGAACTGTAGTGGTAAAATGACACTGTGTTTGATATAGTAAGAAGAACTGAAACATCCATTAGTTAACTGTTTGTGATTATGAGAAACAATACCAAATGCAGTAGAACATCTATTTGATAAGTATATAGCTTAGATTAATATAGATGACTACACATATAAATTTATATTTGTAATTAATCATTGAACATAAGATCAGATCTGTTGTATTATAAGTCATTACCTCAGGAAAAAGAATTTTGTTTGTATGCAATTCTGACCCAATTGAAGTACACAAAAAAGTAATCAGAACTGATAGAAACCAAAAGTTATTTGTTGTATCCAGCTCCTCAAAAACGGTAATTACTAATCAAAATACAATCTTCAATCAGGGGCGGAACTAGAAAAGTTTTTGAGGGGGTCCACAAATTTTTTTACGGAGTCACTAATTTTAGATATTTCTGTTTCATAGAAACATGCATAAAGAAATTTGATCCGGATGGGGTTGGTCATATAAGATAAATATGACACACAAACAAAAGAAATTTGTGACACGACACTGCGAGTAAATAAAAAACCGATTAAAAAAACTCTATCTTTTCTATAAGCTTCAATATATTTATGTTATATCTTTTTTATAGTCATATATAGGAGTTTAAATGTAATTATGTAAGTTTGGCTAAAAAAATGTGGGCTAAAAAAAGCTACAAGAAAGAAAGCTTTAATATATTTAAATTATATATTTTATAGGTTTAAATGAAATCAAGTTAAGTTTGGCTAAAAAAATAGGTGGGGAAAATATAGTATAGAGGAATCGAACTTGGGCCTGTTAGATTTCCAATGGACAACATTGCCACTACACTGGTGGATTAATTTGTCTTATTTTTTGAAACTATTTATTTATTAACTCCTCATTACAAAATAAATTAATTTAAAAACCGTTTACATAATTTTCACTTTACGTACGAAGTTGAGGGGTCCCCGGGGACCCCCTGGGCCTATTACAGGTCCGCCCCTGTCTTCAATCAGTGTAACCTATTAGCAAGCTTTTGAATTTTAAATTAAAAGATTACAAAAACCAAAAGAACAAAGAACGTAACAAAACTTTAATGTAGCTAAAGCAAATTAATAAAATTAGCCCTAAAGTGATGTGAATTATGAGATATA
>JBCNJP010000018.1:27831709-27853158 GCA_039602395.1 Deinandra increscens subsp. villosa
GCAAAAGACAGTAGCTAGTACTGCTGTTATTTGTTCCAACTGATGGTAAAGTTTATACTAGCTTGTCACAAGATAGAGACCGCAATTTGTGAAGTTTCTTTCTCTTGTTTTAAACCCATGCGGACTAGAGGTAGCAAAATGGGCTCAGTAATGGGTTAAAACTTAAAATGAGAAATGTTTTGGTGCTAGTTGAAACAGACACATACAATTTCTTTTTCCATAGTTTCATAAATAATTTATATGTCAAACAAAATTATATTTAACTCCTAAAAAGGCATGCCTGCCGTATGCCAAGTATTCAGCTTCAATCATTAAGACAACCAAAATATTGAAACTACTTTATACGGCACTCAACAGATATTAGTTATGCCAAGCCCATACAAAAACGTGATGGAATATCATAAATGACAAACACTATTGCTTAAATTTACGTTTATCATTGTTTTTTGGTAGATCGATACAAGGGCGTTTTTGTCTTTAGAAAACGTTTTAAGGCATTTTTTTTAACTCCTGGATTGTACTTCACTTAGGTTGTCTTTAATCGTAGACGTACATAGGTGTTAGTTAATTTTTTTATGTTTTACTTTTATTATTAGGTGTGTCTTTATGCATGCTCTTAAAGAATTCATGTCAATAATACGATCTATTGTGTCTTTGTTTTTAATTTATCTACATTTAATATTTGATATTTGTTACTTGGTTAACTGTTCTTTCTTCTATATTTTAATTCTTGCATGTTTTTCTGAAAGGCGAGAGGTCTCTTCTCTAGCATCACTTTATCCCTAGGATAAAGGTATGAGTTGCTCTCACTTCCCTCAAAGTGTGCTTGTTTGTTTGCTTGTTTGTTTCAACTAATTAATGCAAATGCACAATTAAAAATTAAACACCAGGAAATGTGCCAGCAAACTCTCTATGATAATGATATATTTACATATAACAGGTAGGTTTTGATCGAGCACATACTACAAAATTACCAAGTTATCACAATCGATAACACAATTATTATAATAATTAATAATATACTAAAACATTGATTAATTTGAGGCCTAGTCATATATAGTCTTGCACAAAATGCATAATCTTGAAAACGTTTCAAACATTAATTTTGTAGTAGAGGGTGTATATTGTAACTGTTGTAGGATGTCCCTAATTAATTCATCTAGTTAAACAAGGTAATGGAAGGCATCAAATAAATACTGATTCTCTTTCTAGAAAAATATTGATCACCATTTGTTTGTGTTCATAACAAATTTGATACATTTAATCACAGAATTTCAGAGGAGAGAATTATAAGAAACAAAACACAAACAGACCTAAACTAAACACAAACTTTTGGGTTTCTAATATATATGTATATGATTTAAAACCCTAGAAACATA
Organism: Deinandra increscens subsp. villosa; assembly: GCA_039602395.1. Classification (NCBI taxonomy): domain Eukaryota; kingdom Viridiplantae; phylum Streptophyta; class Magnoliopsida; order Asterales; family Asteraceae; genus Deinandra; species Deinandra increscens. Next base: position 27,833,089 of record JBCNJP010000018.1, read on the forward strand.
AAGACACGAACTCGATCGATCGATCGATCACACAGTAATTAATTAAAAGAAAACCAAACTAAGAATATTAACGTGCCGGCCTGTTTCTTGACACATGAAATGCGCGCATTAGCATTAATCTACCAGCCTAATATTCACATCCATCACAATCATATACTGAACCTAAGAACACGATATATGCAAAAACTAACTTCATGTAATCGATCACATAATATAATCAACAAAAACACAAACAAACATTTAAGAGTACCTTCATCATCCATGGCTGAATTACCCACGTACGTACGAGAAATCGGGGGTGTTAATTTTGTTTCTGCGGTAAGTATTTGTAAAAAAACAGAAAAGTACGTTTCAGACTTTCGATTGCCGTTGGCTAACAAGGAGGGAGGGAGGGAACAGTTACTTAATACACCCACGAGAAACTGCTCCATCGATCGACTTCACCATCAATATTAATTCCAGTCCTTCAAGTTTATTGATTTTACATATTGCTACCCTCCCTCACTTTAGGTTTCTCTATTAATTAACTTGGTCAAAACCATCATTCACACAAAAAAGTGGTCGGTGGTATGTTCATGTCTATTGTGTGTGTGCTATCACTTAATTCCTTGGTGGCTATTTAATTAGAAGCCGTATAATTAACTGGATCTTAAGATGATGATTATTGTGTTGTTATTCTCATTGATGGATGATACATATATATTGTGTTTGTCACACCCAATGTACATTGGCGAAGCTTGGGCGAAGAGTTTGCGGGGGCAAAAAAGTCACGGATCCTAATCCCGAAGGGACGATCCTTAATATATATTAAAAAATTTCCAAAATCGTAAAAATTAGCACTACGCCGAAAAAAAACCGAGGGGACGGTCGCCCCCTTCGGTTTCCACTAAGCTGCGCCACTGCCAATGTACGCATTGGTTAATATTATTGATATTGTTAGTGGCATGTTGGGTATTTTCTAATGATGTAGTTCATTTTGTTTATCTTACATGTATCAACATCGTATTGTTAAATCATTTTATACATTTTGTTTCATCGTTACTAGCTCACATTTACTATTATTGTTTCACCTTTACTAATATTGATTACTATTCCTATTGAGTAGCAAATTGCAAAACCACACCACGAAAAGTAATTAACCAAATCAAACTAATATTTTATTTTGTTTTCTTTTTCTTAAGCCACACATTAACAATTATGACAAATATAAACACTTGTCACTTTATATGGCAATTAAAGAAGAGATGAAACGTACAACTCATTTGATGTGTATGAGTTTGTACCGTGTGCAACAGACTTGGACTACGTGCTACATAATTAATGGTACAATATGGTTGCATTTTGTTTATCTTTCAAGAGCAGTTCATAACATATTTGAACAAAAACTCGTAGAGGTCTTCACAAAAATATAAAAGTGTTTAATTGTGTCATAAATATATGATACAAAGTTAAAAGATACAATTTTAATTGTGTTATAAACGTGTCGATATGTTTACGACACAATACATGTATAACTCAATATTACTATTAAAATAAGAAATATTTGGTCATCTTGTACATTTAATTCATTCGTCTTACCAAATCTCATTAGCATACATCAAAGATCATTCAATTCCATGAGTTAAATACATTCTTTTAACCTACATGGATTCTATGCACTTCGTGTGCTTGTTACTATTGGTAATAACACCGTTTTATAAATGGTTATGATCCTAAACTCATGTGACAACCTATTTAGGTATCAATTAACCTTTAGGGAGTCACTATCAATTCATTCAATCAATTTGGGTTATTGTACCCGTTTGACCCGTTAATACGGGTCCTTGCCTTTGGTGTCTCCTAATGCTCCATTTGACCACAACTAGGCATTTAGGATCTATGGTTCTATAAACCATTTATGATCCTCATTTCCTTGTTACATGGCATGGGATCTATAAACCCATTTCCGCTCATTGTAACTTGTTATTCACATATTGATTCCTCCGAATCTTACCTTTGGTCAAATTTAGTCATTGGAGAGCCCTTTGGCAATTGGGCTTCATGGTTCCTAAATCCATTCGTCACCCATTTAGTATAACTCATAGTTCATTTTATTTGTATGAAATTACACATTTTGATATCTACTACTTGTAACATGAACAATGTTACCTCGTGAGCTTGAGCTTCCACTTCCACCAACACCTTGGTTGATACCTTGGTCAACTTGATCACCTAACGGGTCACTAACAATATTAGGACCTTCATCATCATAGCATTTATACCACATTTCATTAATATGATTTCCATGCTACACATATTCAATTTCATGTAGATGGCAATCAAGCATATTCATCAAATTTACATCTAGCTTCATGGTTTCATCAGCACCACAATATCAATTAAGCCATACTTTAACCATGATAGTTTATGATCATAATTTCATCAAAGTTGGGTCAACTTGTGAACATATTGTTCTCCATGACCATTTAAGCTCAAAGTCAAACCATTTGATGGTTTATCAACATATTGTTCTTTTGTATACAGATCATCACCACCCATCGTCAATTCCCATATGGCACCAAATTCATACAATGAAATGTGTGTTCAACATTTGAATTGATCCTATATATAAAAGAATGCTCTCGACATTGCCAAACAAATTAACATCGTTTGACTATAAACAACACTACTACTACTACTATAGTCTATAATGAGAAATCAAATCAAATCAAATTGCATAAATTCGTTCCACATCTGAATTGGAAAAGTCCTGAGACGGCATCCACGAAGAATAATGTGTCCCGCTGCTTCTTGCATTAATCTTCTCCCTCCTCCTTCTCATGGACCGGGTTCTCTTGGATTTCACGACATAATACGTCATGGTCCCCAGCACCCCCACCATTATAACCCCACCCACCACCGTGATCAAAACCGCGGCCCACTCGTACTTCCGCCCGACCACTATATACGACGACGCCATAAAAGCCACCGAAGTGCACACCGAGGCTAACCACATCAGCTTGTTGATCACCTCCACCACTTTCCTTTCGGCCTTCGTCTCCCCTCTGACCAGCGTTATCTGGACCACCACCACCGCCAATGACGTAAACAGAGCAATCGCGTTGAAGATAAAGAAGATCTTGAATGAAGTCCGGTGCACCGTTACCGCCATCCCGTTGTCGTCGTCCCCGCCCGGAACCGTGAATATGGCGGCAAACGCGACCGTTGCAAACAGCACTGCCACCACGGTGACGGAGTTGGTGGCATTGTTGATCCCTTCACGGTGGAGCTTTCGTAGCTCTTTGGCGATCCCGTGAACGTTTTTGTTTGTTTTTTTGGTTTGTAAGAGCTGGATGTGGACGTCGTTTTTGATCTGGGTCACGGTGTTTCTAATTAACTCGTCTCCCCGTGGCTGGTTCAGCTCGTTGGCTCGCACCGCACCACGCCGGACCAGGCAGGCTCGTATATCCGTTGATTCTTCCGATAGCGAAAGCCCTTCCGCTATGTCCAGTGCCGTTTTATGGTCTCTCGTCAGTGCATTCACGTTCGTATCAGGGAGACAAAGCAGCTCGTTTACTATCTGCAACAAAACAACACACAAACACACAAAGTGGTAGTAATTCATTCGGTTTTGTTTTTTTTTATATATATATATATATATATAAACAAGGATGGATCGGAGTACCTCTGCTCTCTTTTTTCTTGTAGCAACATGCAAAGCAGTAAGACCAGCCTTATCCGGCAGCATTACAATAGCAGCATCAGCCTCCAGCAGCAACTTAACCACCTCATTGCTAGCCCCTTTTACAGCCATATGTAATGCGGTTTGACCCTTTTTGTCCGTCCTTCGAGCCAGCTGTGGGTCCTTTTCAAGCAAACTTTTCACGGTCTCCACATGCCCTGATCTTGCTCCCAGATGCAATGCGTTTTTACCGTTGGATCTGGGAATATCTAACAAGCCCGGATCCTTTGAAAGCAGCTCCTGAACAACAGCAGTGTGTCCTTTTGATGCTGCGGTGATAAGTGGAGTTGCATTTCCTTGTGATCTGGTTTGGCATAGTGATACATCATGGTCAAGTAGTAGTTTCACTATGGCTGCAGTTGCAGTTAATACGAGTCAACAAAAAGATGTTGGTAAATGCTTGCTTATATTGATATAAATTAATAAACTTTTTTAAAACATTGGTTATTTTGAAAACCCATGAGAATTAGTGGATTTTTTTGTCTTGTAGATGTTGAAATTGCTAGGCCACAAGACGAAACACGTGGAAACCCAGTAATATATCAATCAAACTCAGCCAAAAAAAGACCCATTTGTTATCATGCATGCATATGGGTTTTCAAGATAACCAATTTCTATAAAGAGTCTATCTATATAAACCAACACAAGATTAAAACTTTGGAAAAATATTTACCATGGTGTCCTTGACTAGCAGCTATATGCAAAGGATCAAATTCCAAACGGCATCTTCTTGTAAGTGTTTCTTTATCTGAGTACTTCAATAGTTCTTCCACAACCTCAATATGCCCCTTTTCAGCAGCTGTATACAGTGCTGTTTCTCCTAATTCGTTCACCTCATTCACCACGGATGCTCTGATTTTGGCCACCTCAGCATCAAAATCAGCTCCACTTAACGTTCCCACCATCTGTGAATTGATTTCATCAAGTATATGCTTCACAGATGCCAGATCACCTCGTTGGGCTGCTAAATGCAGCTCCGTATCATTATGCCTTCCTGTCACTTGCTTCACATATTTCTTCTTTCCAGCCTGATCAATCCGTTTTCCAGAAGCTGTAAGTACCAGTGCTGGAGCAGATGTCGAAGATGGTGATCGATCAAGAAGGTTGGGATTTTGATTTTGATTTTGATTTTGGTTTGTTGGAGCCGTCATGAGTATCCCTCTCTCTAAATCTACAGTTCATTGAGTAGACATTGTTAATATTTTACAGATTATCATAGCATATTTGTTCCAACATTTGCAAATCCACAAATATGAACATCAACAACTGCACAATCAATCAACCAGCAAAGTCTTTTCTGAAGATGTATATAATTCCAGATAACAGGTTTTGGTCGAAAACAGGCTACAAAATTACAAAGCTATCACCGGCTATTATTGCACATTTACTATTAATATTATTATTATTAGTATACACAAATCCTAAATCCAGCTAAAAGCAAAGATTAATTGGGGGTTTAGTCACCTTCTCTTTTACACAAACTGCATTAATCTGGTTAGTTTTTATCTTCCAAACATCATCAATTTGATCACATCACACGATTTCTGATGATTTGACTTGGGTCAATCACAGAATTATAAGAAGCAAATAATAAACCTAAATCAAACAAATTAATCATCATCAATAGTCTACAGGCACTTGGAGCCCCATTTAGGTTGATAGTATTATGATTTATATAGAAAAATGATTTCAATTTCCCCGGTCTCTTGATCGAGGGAAGGAACAAATGCATCAATCTACCTACCTACCTACCTACCTAATCTTCATCTCGATCGATCAGAAGCACTTGAAACTAAAATTCCATACACAATCAAGCTAAGAAGGCGATGCAAAAGCTTCGTGCTATCACGTAATTAACAAAAAGCAAGAATTATTTAAAAGTGAGAAGATGGATCGAGTGAGTACAGAGTACGTACGTACCTTGTTCGTCTATGTCGGCTGAATGCATTGGAATTAATTCGGGGAAGGAACAAGGAAGTAAAACTCTGGATGGAATCTGAGGAGGTGTTTAATTCAGATAATATGCTTAAAATCAACGGAGGAGTTTGGATTGCATTTGGCTAGCTAACGAGGAGGAAAAAGTTAAACACTACATACAAGCAAAGCAAAGCAAAGCAAGCAAGCAGCACGAGTCAGTCAGTCAGAAAGTATACAACAACAACCAACGAACGAAGGTGTTAAGAAGCTTCAAATTCTCCTCCTACCTCTTTACTTTAATTAATAGATAGATAGATAGATCATAGATGGTTGTTTTTAGTCCTTCAACTTTATCATTCTTACATATACCACACTCATCTAATTTTAATCCTAAATAAATCCATGTCTTTCTTTATCTACACTATACTATGGGTACAGATTTAATGTGCTTCAAGATGCCCACAAGATGCCTAATTCCTGTTGGTACTAATATATCACAATTAATAAAGTTGAGTGTATATTCCAATTAAAACATGGATAATAAGATCGAGCTACCTAGCTACCTAGCTAGCTAACATATTAGAAAAACACTTTTTCTTCTCAAGATTCATAAACATTGTTAATTACATCCTCTCTTATCTTTTATTTTTAAATACATATCTTAAATAAAAACTATCATTATATATATTTAATATAACGTAAAAACGACCCCACAACACATCTATTTTTGATGTTCGTGGGAAGAATGGCTCACCCAAAAACGGGGTGCTCCAATCGTGATGAACGCTACTCTATAATTATTGGTCAAAAAACATAATGAAGCTCATTTGGATGGCATTGGTTTAAACGATGAGTAAGAAGTTGGGTGTGAATGTCTTAGGAATTTCATCATCATATACATTTAAACATTTGTTTGAGTGTAGGGATACCACCTAACTTGGGGAGAATACTTAGGCTGTCCGTAATGGGGCTCCATGGGGGCGCCATGGAGCCCCATAACGCCCCTATAACGCCGACTACCGCCCCTCGGGGCGCCATCTTAAAAAAAAAGGGAAGAGCGCCATGTTAATGGCGCCGGGTGAACGTTGGGTGTTTTAAAATTTCGACCGTTGACAACGGTCAAATCCCTTTTTTTTTTTTTTTTTAACCTAATTTAAACACTATAAATTAAACCTCTCCATCCAATTTTTATACACACTCCTCCACCCATCTCTCACTTTTTATAAAATTCTCTCTATCTACAATCAAAATGTTTCCCCGTGGTGGACCTTCGTCAAACCCACGCTTCCAAGCCCCGCGACGAGCAAACGATCCCGAGCAACAACCGCGTGACGATGGTTTGTTCGCGTATGTTGCGAACATGCCGCCCCCGCCACAATCCTTCCCATCTTTCCCTTATCAAAACTTCGGCTTCAACTCGTACTCGCAACAAAACTACGCCCCATTTCAAACGGGCCAAGGTTATCCACCGTTTCAAAATTTTCCATCTCCTTCTCCTTCTCCTACCCCATCTTCCCGCCCGTCTTCACAAGAACCCATTCCGGTTTCCCCGGACGAACCCGAGGCGGTTCCGGAGACGCAAGAGGAGGCGGCGCCGGTTGGACCGAGAAAACGGCGATCTCACAAAAAAAAAGACGCCGCGGAACCGAGACAACGAAAAGTTGTTCAGCATTGGACCGAGGCCGAGGAAATCGCACTAGCTCGAGCGTGGCTTGACACGTCGGAGGATCCTATTCACGGTAAATATTACTTCTTTAATTTTTTTATAAATATGTTTTATTTATATTTTATAATAATACTTTTATTTTTTTTTTTAGAAATAATTTTTAATAACTTTATATTTTTTGTGTAAACGTAGGTAATAGTCAAGACCTTGTGACTTTTTGGTCGCAAATTCGTCAAAAGTTTTTCGCTCAAATGAAACAGGAACCGTACCGACCGAACGATTCGTTCTCGGGAAAGTGGACGGAGATGAACAAAAGGATGAAAGCTTTTTCCACCGTATACGGTCGGATTAAAAGTGCTCGACCGAGCGGTGCGGACGACCAAGACATCATCATAGCGGCATTGGCGGAGTATCGCGCGACCGGGCCGGCGTTTAACAACCTCAAGGCTTGGCAAGTGGTTCGAGATGCACCAAAGTGGTTGAATCAATCGGACCTCTCAAGGCCGACAAGGCGACCAAGTAAAAAATCTAAAACGTCGTCTTCCGCCGCCGCCACCGACTCCCCTAATTTGTCCGACGCACGAGCATTTGATTTGAACGACGTGAACGACTACGACGAAGATGTCGAAATCGAGCGGCCTAGGCCGATGGGTAGGGATAAGGCAAAGGCAAATGCGAAGGGGAAACGAGCGACCTCCTCATCGACAAGTCAAGCACCATCCTCCGACTACTCCGTTCGACATGAAGAAATGCGCGAACGTTTTGATGATTTCTTGACACTTAAGAGAGAACAAATCAATGCCGTTAAAGCTCGGAAAAAAGAAAAGGCGTTGGAGAGGCTCATGCAACCGCTACCCGAAGAAGAACCCGCTCGTAGCCTCGCGTTGCAAATTCGAGCGGATATCATGAAAGAATATGGCCTTTAGATGTTTGTTTTTTTTTAATTGTCATGTTTTTTTTTTTTAAGAATGTAGGTTTGTTTTTTTTAATTTCCATGTTTGTTTTTTTTTTAGAATGTTGTAAGTTTGTTTTTTAAAAAAAAATCTTCTAGTTTTATGTCTTGTTTTTTTTTTAATTTTAGTTTTTAATATGTTTAATACTAAATTAAATAAAAAATGATTAAATAAATAATTAGGTAATGATTGGTAGGGGGTTATACATGGAGCCCCACTACACCACTTTTGTCATAGAGCCCCTCATGCTGACGTGGACGCCACATGGCGCATAACGCCCACAAGGGGCTCCATCCACTACACTTAGCCTTATAAGACTAGATAGGAAAGAATATTTGACCAATCATGGAATGGAATGGAATGGAATAGATGAGTTGTACATATAGACTTGGACAAAATGACATTGAAACACATGATAGAGGACAAAATAAGAAGAAAGTACGAGGGCCATTTATGATAATATCAATAATTTTATTTTCTTTGTAAGTTTCCTCATGATTTCCATGCATGTCGGTCAGACTTGTCTTCTTGTGGTCACCTAATTGGACTTTCATTCACACGAGGTTGATTAATTGTTCCGTTTGGTCAATTTTGATTCCAAAGGTTTCAGATCATCGGTTACGTTTGATTTTGTTGCATTTCATGTTTTAGTAGATTTTGTCCAATTACATCATTTTCAAGGCTCAAATAGTCGGTTTTCATGATTTTTGTGGGTGTTCAACTTGAGATAAAAATTGGTTGAATCATGTTTTAGTAGATTTTATCATCAACATTTCACGGAGGTGTATTTTCCCTTAAATGGGGCTGGCTCGGGCTCCTAACTCAATAGATATTATCATCCACAGTTCTCGGAGGTATATTTTCCCTTAAATGGGGCTAGCTCAAACTCCCATAGGAAGATGGGCTTCTTACAGAGAGAGGTCTTTGTTTGTTGGTCGTTATAAAAGAAAGAGAATATGAAGGAGAACGTTTCAATACCGTTTCTTCTAGTGCTAAACAAACATGAATTTTAATGTAAAACATATCCCAACTCTAATTCCATAACATGCTTTTTACCGGAAAGCTTTTCAACTCAAGTTTCAAGGGATTTCGTGAGAACCAAACCAAACCAAGCCTCAAAATCAAGATCAAACTACAAAAAGTTTTTAAACCCAAAGTGCAAATATAAAACCAAGTTCAAAATTCAAGTGAGAAGAACATAGATACTTGTTTTATCTATCCTAAGCCTTGATAGCATACTTCCTCAATGGAAAGTACTTGTCCTTTTTCTTCTCTCGTTCGGTCTTCAACGAGACCTGCATAAGAAAAAAATGCGACATAAAAAACAAGGCCAGAAATAATCGGGTGCCTCCAAATAATTCAGGTTGTTTGGATTGAGTTACTGATAGACAACTCCAGTTTGGATTGGGTTTTGATTTCACCCACACCAAACAAGAAACCAGATTAACAGTATCAGACTTTGGTTGTCTTTTGAAGCAGGTCCATCAGCTAAAACCATAGAGAATAACATCTAATTTTGTTGGTTGAAGCTATAAGCACGAAAGAAGCCAGCCATACCTGATGTTTGGTCAAACGCCTGCGGATGGCCCTGGTTTTCTTAGGACGCAAATCGAGAGGCAGGTACTTGTTGTTCTTGTATGCCTCCCTCAGCTTTGCCTTCTGTGTCTGTGAAATGACAGTCAACACCTGCGCAATACCAGTCCTCACCACCTTTCTGCAACCAAAATACGTAACACTTTATTCATTCTACATACATTACAAACCCTTAATTTCTGAAGAAAACGGCATCAGTAGTTTTTAACAGAGATAGCATAACAAGTTACATTTTGGAGAGCTTGTTGGGAGCACCGCCGGTGACTTTCGCCACACGGACAAGTGCGAGTTCAGCCTTCAGATCCTTCAGCTGACCAAACAAATCACTCTTTGATTTCTCCCTCAACTCATCAACTTTGATCCGAGCTGCAAAAAAATTAATCAAAAGTAATTTAAATCAACCTACATACACAATTGAAAATGAGATCGTTAGTAATGGAAAATTACCCATGGATTATGATGATGAGTTGTTGCAGCAGCAGGTGCAATGAAGCGTTGTTTTGAAACCCTAACTGAGAAACGAACAGCCGAACAGGGTGGGTTTGTAGATGATGATTTTATTGTGTGAAATTTGCAAGCCCAACATAACCTGTTCTCGTGCAAAGTTTAAGGCCCATTTCAGCCCAACTAAGTATCGGTCGGTTTCGCCCGGTAGATTTATATGCACGTCCCTCCCAACTTGTTTTTTATTAATTATTATTTGTTGAGAAACAAAAGTATTCACAATTATTATATAAGATAAAGGCACGGTGTGACATAACCACCCCACTCACTCACTCACGATAAATAAAACCAAAACCACTATTATAACATTCTATTTATGCATCAAAAAACAGTGTACAAAAGCCTCTTAGATCCATCCTCTATGGACCTGCCCAAACCCCCCTTCAACCTAACCCCTCTAGCATGTTTATTCCTGCTACTGCTCACCACCGACATCCGGTCGTTTTCTGCCCGAACCCTTGGAGGAATACCACCACCACCACGGCGCCCCCACCACAAAACAATGACTTTCTACATGCCAAACATCATGCTCAACTCCAGCCCACACTACCTTCCAACCACCTCAACAACAACACAAGTAAACCCCTTCTCCAGACCATTAACAGGAATCCCTCTTTCTGGTTCTCGTTCCATCCCAAGCCAATCGTTTGGTTTACCTGGAACTGGAACCGGGATATCCTCCTCCTTTTCTGCATCGGATATCCTTCGGGAAGAATTGGAGTTCGGTATGGTCAAGACCATTGATGTTGACTTGTTAGATAAAACAAATCTTTATGGCTTGACATTATTGGGAAAAGCAAAAGGAATGTATGTGGGTAGCTTGGAAGAAAATGGAAGCAGCCAGAGCCAGATGATGGCATTGACTATAAGCTTTCTTGATAACGAGTTTAAAGACGGATTAAGGTTTTTTGGACTACATCAAGAAGATATATATTTGGAGTCCCATGTCTCCATCATCGGGGGCTCGGGGAAGTATGAAGGTGCCAATGGATACGCGACTATAAAGGCGGTTACACTAAAATCAAAAAATGTAAAGGAACAAGGAGAAACAGATGTTTTTCTTTTGGTAGATGTCTATCTAGGTTGAGATATATCAGTATAAAGCGGACTATTCATTCGCACTTACAACTAAATAAATATGAATACTTTTATGTTTCAAGTCTCGATTCATCTAGTATTACATAATGAAACAAGTATTAGCGTCGGCGACGCATTTGTGGAAAAACCTCCTCACAAAATACGTCATACGCTTTATGTGTAGTAATTGTATAGCATGACTAGATCAAACGAGTGTGTTCAATTGACATGTTACCCACTTACCCGAAGACCGAGTAAAAGTAAGAGCGGTCTGCCTAAACGACGTGTGTTTAGACATGACCTAAAAAAGTTATATATAAAGATGTAATTTATATTTTAATCAAATTCCTAAACAAAAGTTATCAATCAATAACAAGTGATATAGGTACACAAAGATAATTATCTCACATGATTTTGAGCCACCAATGATCTCTAGCCCAATTGGCTAGAGGGAGGTATCCAAGATATTATAAATGGGAGTTCTTGGGTTCAAGTCCCACTTGTAACAAAAAAATAAAAATGGGGGGTTACAGGTTGGGCCAGGGGGTTTTCTCACCTATGGTGAGTTTCCTTCTGATGGAGATTAAAGATGATCGGGTGGGTGGTGTAATGTCCCCGTCAGTGATCCAAAATTGCCGTTCAAAAAAAAAAACATGATTTTGAGCCGGGATCAAAGTAACCTTTATAGTCATCTCACCCTTTGGTTGATTTTCTAAGCATTTGTATTAACTTTTTTCATTTTCATTTTGTTTTGCTCAAGTTGTACCAAGTTGTATAGAAGTAAAAGTATGACGTATGCTGCTTTTGACCAAGCATATAAATAAATAAATAAAAGTAAACACAACGTTTTATAGAAAATAATGTGTTACATAAGGAAAAAAATGGATTTTAATAATACAAGTTTTACCTCTAGTTGACTGATAATAATACGAGTTTTGAAATTTCCTTACAATAATACGAGTTTTGTAGGTATTGGATTGTAATAATACATCGTTAGTTTTTTACTAACGGTGTTAGTGGTTTGCTGAGGTGACATTCAATGTGTTTTTTTTAATAATTATTATAATAGAGGGACTGGTTTTGTAATTTTAAACTTTATTTCTAATTTTATAAAAATATAAATGGAAAAAAGAAAGAAAAGAGAGAAGAAGAACGAGGGAGAGAGGTCGGCGACCTCACCCGACTCCCATCGACCTCCGACCGGCGATCTGGCCTCCCCTCTGGAGACCACTCTACTCCGTCGACCCCATCAAGAGCAGCGGCAACCTCCTCTCCTTTCTCGATACTGGTTTCGACCACAACCCCAGCTCCGATGAGCCTTCTTCTTCTCCGATTCGAGCTACAATCGCGGCTCAGGCTGACCTTGGGCCGTTGTCGGCGATAGAGGTAACCAGGGTGGCCGTTGTCGCTCGAACTCAGGCGACGACGGTATCGTTTCCGTGCGCCTCCGGCGGCGACATAAGCCTTCGAGCTAGTTGTTTCGCGGTGGTCTTGGGTGTAGAACGATGGCAGCCGTGAACCCATCTATTTCTTGGTAAGATTTCGGTTTGAAGATCCGGTTGTGGTTCCAGGGGCTGTGGTTGACGGCCGGCGGCGGCGATGTCTAGGGGCGGTGGTGGTGGCCAGGTGTTGTGGTTATAGGAAGAAGATGATTAGGGGTTTTTTGGTTTTTATTAAAAGCAATTATAGTCCCTCATTTTTTAAAACATACAATTATAGTCCCTCTTTTTAATAACTTAATTTATAAAAGCCACGTAGGATCCACGTCACCAGTCCAGTCAACAAAAACTAACACCGTTAGTAAAAAACTAACGGTATATCATTACAATCCAATACCTACAAAACTCGTATTATTATCAGCCAACTAGGTAAAACTTGTATTATTAAAATCCATTTTTCCGTTACATAATAATAGATACGTCGTCATAAGCTTAATATTTTTTGCGTTTGCTTTTTAATTTTAAATATTATGTATTTCTTTATATTTTTATTTTCTTTATACGGTGTATTTATGTGGTGTAATGCTATAACAATGCAATCTTTTATGTGCTAGCATTGTTTCTACGACCTTTTTTGTATTCTTTTTTCAAGCACAACAAATAGATCACATAAGTTGGTAGTGTAATGGGTATAGTCGTGTAACATAACTTATAGATATTAGGCTCAATATACTTTAAGGCATTTAGCTTTTAATTATAAATTTAAATATTAAAAAAAGAAAAAGAAAGAAAAAAGAAACATAATCTATATTGATTAGTTCATATGGACCAAATATGTGTTACAAAACAGTTGTTTAACCAAAACACCCCTGCACCAAACGAAACTACTCCATCAATTTCATCAACTCAACTCTATATTATTTTACACCGGCCGGCCACAATTGTCTCTTCTGTATATATGATCTGATGCCCTTCATCGATCATCGATCAAAAACACCCGTCCGTCTTCCCTCCCTTCGCCATTGAAAAATATTAACAACGCCCGGCCACCTATCAACTTCTTCATCTAGCATTATTCTCAAAACCACACTTTGCATCTTTCTGCTAGTCATTTCTCGATCTAGAATGTTCCAATGGGACACGAAGAATCCTACTAACAACCAGTCCAGTCAACCCCCCAAGTTTGAGTTTCTTTATGCATGATGTTTCTTTAATGGAGGCTTACAAGTAGGCCGGCCAGGTGGTTGCCGGGATTGTATTGTAGCCAATTCAGATGCTAGCTAGCTAACGTTGTTCCTTTCTCTACCCCTAACAGCTAGCCAGGTGTTTCCCATTACAGGCGGCGTCCCATTAATTAAACAACAATATTAATGGAATATATAGTCAATAACATGCAACAACCTCCCATTCTTAGCCGGTTTCAACATTAATCCTAATTCCAACAACATTAATGTAAAACAGTAGGGTGTGGATTTTAAAGAATTCGGTAAGCATTTGATTCGCTCCGGTAGAGATTGAGGTTCGGAAGCAGCTTCCCTTAGTTTTCTGCCTTTAACCCTTTGGAGGCCGGCCAGCTTGCCGTGGATTTTAAAGAATTCTAACAGTTATTAGAAAAAACAAGGTCAAGCAAACCAAACTTCACTTTTATTCACACTTAACTAAAAAATGACAATAGTATCTGTTGCTATACAACCTTATATTACAAGCACAAACCAATCTCTATAATCACATCTCCTATATACATACCCAGACCAGAACCATGGCCGTTCATTAGAAGGGTCATCACCTACTTTTACAAAAAGAATGAAAAATAATCAGCAAATGGCAACCAACTCTGCTGCAAGCTCATTAAATAAAAAGGCTTCAATCTCTACAACAATCAAATCCACTTCATTACGCAACTCTAACCACGGTTCTTTCCCAACCGCCTTCTTAGATAAGTCAGCGTTGACTTCTTCTTTTTGACTAACTAGTATATCCCACAGTTCTTCCTCAACCATATCCCTCTTCAAGACAATATTACTCATCTTGCTCCTCAAAGGCTTTGACCAAATGATCTCGTTCAACCCTAAGTTTATACGGTCAAACAAGAGCTGTCTATCGGCTTTGTTCCATGACTTTTGGTTCTCATATTTCTTGTCTAATGTTTTGAATATCCTAGGGTTTGTCATGCATCTTTCAAAATCTAGCTCCACATTGTCACCATGAAATCCCAGTTCGTTTAGCACATTGACTAGGTAGGAAAACTCTTGACTTTCTTTCGGACCAAAGCATCTAATAGGAGGCTTAGTGCTTTGACCAACAGAAACAGATCTTTCAGTAGCATCTTCATTGGTGGGGATTTCTTCTGATTCAGACTTTAGAATTTGAAGTTTCATCCATAAACCTAAAGTAATTAACACTAATATCAGATTCTTATAGACGCACGTACATAGAGAATTTTGAGGATAAAAAGAGTTTTTTTTTTTTTTTATTATAACAAACTAACCATGAAGATCGGTGCAAACGCTCTCACCATATTCAGAGCTTGATGAATTGTCTGGTTCCAGGACTGAATTTGGACTAGGCTGATAAGCTTCACCCATGCCCCTTGTGAGTTCTTCACATGATAATTCCTGATCTTCACATGATAATTCCTGTAAAGAATGTAAGTTTATAATCTTTTTAAAAATAAAAAAAAACATTTTCTGATGAATATAAATAAGACAATATAAGCAACCAAGACACTAAATGTAAGTTTTTAAAAGTTTACCAAATAAGATGAGAGAATAAGTATTACCTTTTCATAGGAAGCATCAAAAGAACAAGGAAGCTCAGCATCCTGAGAGTTTGTAGACACATTTTTATCCCTACCCACAGAGGTCAATCTCAAATCAATTATCGACATATTCTTTAACTTTGTGTTGCCACTAGATGATCTATTAAACCGCTTGAATAGCGGTAATTTGGTAACTGATTTATCTTTCCAACCATCATAGTTTCTGCTGATAATTCGCGTTTCACCAAGATTACAAACCTGATTACAAGACCAAAACTCTTGACAAACTTTGGTCCTTTTGGATCTCTCTAAAAGCTGCTTCTTAAATTCCCATCCACTATAAGAATCAAGTAAGAATAACGGTCTAGACTCTGGTTTAACATTCCCTAAATTTGGTCTCAAAACCAAATTCCTTGCAGCCGCCATATCATTTCTTCCTACAACTTTTCTTGTTTTAGAATTAACAATTGGTGATTTCAAGCCCTGCATACCATTAAAAGAATGATTATTTGTTGGATTCTTCTTAATTTTCGGTATTTGCGTGATTGTTCTTGATCTCTTATCATGTGAAGGTATAGAAGCAACTTTCTGTAGATAGTTGTGAGAAAAGAGTCTTTGTTGATTACAAACCACCGGCTGCTGCTGCTGCTGCTGCTGACGTGGGGGCTGGTCGAGACACATCAACTTTGCAATGACACTCGGGGGCTTGTTCTGTTCGATAGCCATCAACAATTTTTTGAAATCTAAATTCATGAAAATCGACTTATTATTATTACTATTAAGATGAAGGAACTGTAGCTGTAAAAATGCAAAACACACAGATCGAGGAAACACTAAGCATCATCATAACACAATCATTCATTCAATAGCCAGCCGGCCGGCCACTTCACCAAGACAGAATCACACCGCTGGTTTATAGCTAGATACGACGACATGCATGCTCTTCAAGAACTTGAAATGAAATGAAATTAAATCAATCAATCAATAATTAAAAGGTTAAGAAACAAACCCTATAGTTTCTCAGACTGAGATCGATTGATCTCTCTCAAACGAAACGATTGTTGATCGGCAGTTTTGTGTTAATCAGAAGATTAATCAAGCGAGGTGTATAAACTGAATTAGGGCGGCGTGATTGAATGAATGAATGAATGAATGAATAGCTTAACTAGGGTTTATAGTAGGCGCCCACAAATGTATGTATGTATGTATGTATAGATTAGAGTTTGTTGGTCAACGACCTTCATATGAACTGTAGTAGTAGTAGTCTCCAACTCCATGAATGTGAAGTCAGTTGGATTGATTGATGCATGTGTTATATTATTATATTTTTACTCAGCTGTTCTGTTGTCTGCTACATTTCATCATCTCTTACTGCAAAATGAAGGTTTTTTCTTGATTTTAAAACACACGCAAAAATTTGGATGTGGATCAGTAAGTCACAGTTAAAAGGTTTTTTCTTGATTTTAAAACACACATAGTTTAATGGTCTTTTTTAAAATAAAAAAAATGAGTAGGAATCAAAGACCTTCGAATTGATGAACAAGCAATAACAAATTTGACAAACTTGCAAAATGAATTTGTGCTCTTGCGTTGATGTACGGATACAAACTCCATTTTTGGGGTATATCAACCCTACATATATCAGATGATGAGACTAACCTTAAAACGGTTTTTAACTTACAACATAGATACTATACCCTTAACTATAAGCAAACACATATTATATGACACAAACTATAACTATTTAATATTTATATAAATTACCCTAAGTTTAGTTTTAATTCAACATAGATAACTCACTTTATTATATGTACGTAACATGTTACATCGTGCATCATATTTTTTTAGAATTTTCGAAAACCATGGCTTGGTGTCCATGATTATAAACTTTGAAATTTAATTTGCAAAGTATAGAGAGATTGACTTGTTAAAAAAAATTATTTAACATAAATAATTAAATAGCAAAACCTTTATTGCATATCATAAAAACGAGAGTCTATAATAGAGAAAATCACAAAAATGGTCATATCATAATAAGTCCACATCTATAGTCATGACTTCACCAAACCTTTATCACGATTCACGTATCTTTCTTTATCTGGGCATCATCCTTTATGTCTGTTTGATCGTACTAAACAAATATTTTTACAGATACATATATAACGAGTTGCACAACAAGATTACTTGCATACAAAAAAAAGAAACCAGATACGCCAAACGTATATCTAGCCACAAATCATGGATTTTGAAACCCTGAAAGAATCAGTAGGGGTTTATTAAACATGGTACACAACTATCTACAAAAAGCCACATCATTTACGAGATTTTCTGGCCAACAGCGGCTGCGTTATAGGGTCTTCTTCAGTGGGTATTAATCGTTCTCTTTCACCTGATTCCATTTCAGGTGCTGATAAGTCCTCTTTGCGCTTCAGTCTCTCGTTCAGTCTTTCCGAATAGCTTGTACTGTTATGGAGAGATATATGTGGAGCTTTAGGAGAAGCCGTAGAGGTCTGAACGTATTGTAGACAAACTTGAACAGCATCATGCACTCTTACAAAACACCATTCTTTACCGACAAGATCGATGAATCCAGATTTCGACAGAGTTAAAAGAACATCTCTGTTTGGATTAGCGATTGCAATCTGCATTGCAAAAGGTCAATGATTATTTGGAGTCGATAAGTTTTCTAGGAGTGAGGAAACGGATGGATTGTCGAGTTCCTCTAGAAAAGGTCTCAGGTTCTAATTCAACTTGTACTGTTTTTCTACCTTTAACCCCCCCTTGAAAACCACCTGCCCAACGAATGTTGCCTTTTACCAAGGTATTGGTGGGGTCTCATGAGTTTACCGGTAAAATATTCTCATGGTTTACCAAAGCAAATGAATGAATTGGCCAATCGGTCAAAATGGGTTTAAGTTTAAACAAGCACCTTCATTGTGGTTTCTAGGAGTGTCAAAACGGACGGATTAGCCAACTGGTTAAAATGCATTTGGGTCAAAACCGATAAAATAAAGGATTGTATTTTTCTATTCGTCTCATAGATGGGTTACAATGAACTATAACTATAAATAGGAGAAGAAAAGTTAACCAACCTACAAATCTTCTCACCCGTCATGATAACCATGATAAACTTAAATAGAACATGTCAGTGTCATGCATATACATACATATATAATATAGCAATATAATTTTATATCTTATTAAAAGCGAGTAATTTTTTGGTGAACAACATTATGTACCTGGATGTCTCTTGATTTATACTCTTGATACAACTCTTTTAAAGCTTGAACTGCACTGGAGTCGACATAAGTAACAGCTGAAAACGACGTGTAACTAGATGAAAGACTGGAAATAACCGTGTAGAACGTACAACACGACTATTTAGATGATGAGTACTTACGTGCCATCTCTAGAATTACAAAGCATATTCTTTTGACTTCTGGCCCACGCCTGCTGGTAGATTGGTCAACCACAATTTCATACTCCCGCAGCCTGAAACACAAACAATTATATCTTCAAAAACTATTTTGTTAAAAGCAACAAACCACCATCACTAGTATTACCTGTCTTTTATAAAGCTTGTATTGGCAAAATATATAGGCGCATCTATCCGAACAATAACAATCCCGTTGTATGTATATGCTTCTGGGTACTGTTGGGTGTTTCTGTACACAGTGGTGCCAGGTAGACGCCCCAACACAGCTAAAACACAAATGGTTTTTATATAACTAAACAGAAAGTTGTAGCTGCATTCCAGATTTATTAAAACAAATATGCTTACCGATATGTGGATTTGCTGACTCATGGATGACAAAAGCAAGAGAAAAACCAACCTATGTATTATCAACATGATGCAAAACTCAAATTAGTAATTTACAAAATCAAACATATGGGCATAGGGCTGGTGCAATGTAGTGGGACGAGGAGCTAGACACCCCGTACGTTTAGTCAGGCTTTCCTAATATGTATATATTTTTTAACGGTTTAAGCCCAAATGGGGGAATGATTGACAATAAGTAGGTGATAAACAAATGCATACCCCAACAAGGACACCAATCTCTATACCAAAGAACAATGTTGTTGCACTAGTGACTGTCCAAAGAAAGAAATCTTTTTTATCTACTTTCCATAAAAACACTGCCTCTTCATAGTCAACCTGTAATAAATTACAAGATTGAGTTGTATGACAATGATAAGAAATCCTCTGAATTTCTGGGCAGAATCAGAACACAGCAAAATACTCACCAGCCCAATTACAGCAGAGACTACAATTGCAGCCAGAGCACACTGCAAAAGTAATAAAGTCCACAAAAGGTAGAGTCAAGATACAAGTTAAAAAATGTAATAAATGGCGAGTGTATACAGATGCAGATATAGCACCTAAAACATATGTTGACGTCATTGGGTTTTTATGAATGCTAATTACATACAACTATACAGGG
>JBCNJP010000018.1:27853658-27926303 GCA_039602395.1 Deinandra increscens subsp. villosa
AGCATTTGATTCGCTCCGGTAGAGATTGAGGTTCGGAAGCAGCTTCCCTTAGTTTTCTGCCTTTAACCCTTTGGAGGCCGGCCAGCTTGCTGTGGATTTTAAAGAATTCTCACAGTTATTAGAAAAAACAAGGTCAAGCAAACCAAACTTCACTTTTATTCACACAAAACTAAAAAAATGACAATAGTATCTGTTGCTATACAACCTTATATTACAAGCAGCAAACCAATCTCTATAATCACATCTCCTATATACATACCCAGACCAGAACCATGGCCGTTCATTAGAAGGGTCATCACCTACTTTTACAAAAAGAATGAAAAATAATCAGCAAATGGCAACCAACTCTGCTGCAAGCTCATTAAATAAAAAGGCTTCAATCTCTACAACAATCAAATCCACTTCATTACGCAACTCTAACCACGGTTCCTTCCCAACTGCCTTCTTAGATAAGTCAGCGTTGACTTCTTTTTCTTGACTAACTAGTATATCCCACAGTTCTTCCTCAACCATATCCCTCTTCAAGACATGACGACTCATCTTGCTCCTCAAAGGCTTTGACCAAATGATCTCGTTCAACCCTAAGTTTATACGGTCAAACAAGAGCTGTCTATCGGCTTTGTTCCATGACTTTTGGTTCTCATATTTCTTGTCTAATGTTTTGAATATCCTAGGGTTTGTCATGCATCTTTCAAAATCTAGCTCCACATTGTCACCATGAAATCCCAGTTCGTTTAGCACATTGACTAGGTAGGAAAACTCTTGACTTTCTTTCGGACCAAAGCATCTAATAGGAGGCTTAGTGCTTTGACCAACAGAAACAGATCTTTCAGTAGCATCTTCATTGGTGGGGATTTCTTCTGATTCAGACTTTAGAATTTGAAGTTTCATCCATAAACCTAAAGTAATTAACACTAATATCAGATTCTTATAGACGCACGTACATGCATAGAGAATTTGGAGGATAAAAAGAGTTTTTTTTTTTTTGTTTATAACAAACTAACCATGAAGATCGGTGCAAACGCTCTCACCATATTCAGAGCTTGATGAATTGTCTGGTTCCAGGACTGAATTTGGACTAGGCTGATAAGCTTCACCCATGCCCCTTGTGAGTTCTTCACATGATAATTCCTCTTCACATGATAATTCCTGTAAAGAATGTAAGTTTATAATCTTTTTAAAAATAAAAAAAAACATTTTCTGATGAATATAAATAAGACAATATAAGCAACCAAGACACTAAATGTAAGTTTTTAAAAGTTTACCAAATAAGATGAGAGAATAAGTATTACCTTTTCATAGGAAGCATCAAAAGAACAAGGAAGCTCAGCATCCTGAGAGTTTGTAGACACATTTTTATCCCTACCCACAGAGGTCAATCTCAAATCAATTATCGACATATTCTTTAACTTTGTGTTGCCACTAGATGATCTATTAAACCGGTTGAATAGCGGTAATTTGGTAACTGATTTATCTTTCCAACCATCATAGTTTCTGCTGATAATTCGGGTTCCCAACTCTGATCCAATATTTGATTCAAGATCCAGCATAGAAGGCGTTTCACCAAGATTACAAAACCAAAACTCTTGACAAACTTTGGTCCCTTTGGATCTCTCTAAAAGCTGCTTCTTAAATTCCCAGCCACTATAAGAATCAAGTAAGAATAACGGTCTAGACTCTGGTTTAACATTCCCTAAATTTGGTCTCAAAACCAAATTCCTTGCAGCCGCCATATCATTTCTTCCTACAACTTTTCTTGTTTTAGAATTAACAATTGGTGATTTCAAGCCCTGCATACCATTAAAAGAATGATTATTTGTTGGATTCTTCTTAATTTTCGGTATTTGCGTGATTGTTCTTGATCTCTTATCATGTGAAGGTATAGAAGCAACTTTCTGTAGATAGTTGTGAGAAAAGAGTCTTTGTTGATTACAAACCACCGGCTGCTGCTGCTGCTGCTGACGTGGGGGCTGGTCAAGACACATCAACTTTGCAATGACACTCGGGGGTTTGTTCTGTTCGATAGCCATCAACAATTTTTTGAAATCTAAATTCATGAAAATCGACTTATTATTATTATTAAGATGAAGGAACTGTAGCTGTAAAAATGCAAAACACACAGATCGAGGAAACACTCAGCATCATCATAACACAATCATTCGATCATTCAATAGCCAGCCGGCCGGCCACTTCACCAAGACAGAATCACACCGCTGGTTTATAGCTAGATACGACGACATGCATGCTCTTCAAGAACTTGAAATGAAATGAAATTAAATCAATCAATCAATAATTAAAAGGTTAAGAAACAAACCCTATAGTTTCTCAGACTGAGATCGATTGATCTCTCTCAAACGAAACGATTGTTGATCGGAAGTTTTGTGTTAATCAGAAGATTAATCAAGCGAGGTGTATAAACTGAATTAGGGCGGCGTGATTGAATGAATGAATGAATAGCTTAACTAGGGTTTATAGTAGGCGCCCACAAATGTATGTATGTATACTTGTATAGATTAGAGTTTGTTGGTCAACGACCTTCATATGAACTGTAGTAGTAGTCTCCAACTCCTCCATGAATGTGAAGTCAGTTGGATTGATTGATGCATGTGTTATATTATTATATTTTTACTCAGCTGTTCTGTTGTCTGCTACATTTCATCATCTCTTACTGGGGGGTAAGCAAAAATTTGGATGTGGATCAGTAAGTCACAGTTAAAAGGTTTTTTCTTGATTTTAAAACACACATAGTTTAATGGTCTTTTTTAAAATAAAAAAATGAGTAGGAATCAAAGACCTTCGAATTGATGAACAAGCAATAACAAATTTGACAAACTTGCAAAATGAATTTGTGCTCTTGCGTTGATGTACGGATACAGACTCCATTTTGGGGGTATATCAACCCTACATATATCAGATGAGACTAACCTTAAAACGGTTTTTAATTTACAACATAGATACTATACTCTTAACTATAAACAAACACATATTATATGACACAAACTATAACTATTTAATATTTATATAAATTACCTTAAGTTTAGTTTTAATTCAACATAGATAACTCACTTTATTATATGTACGTAACATGTTACGTCATACATCATATATTTTTAGAATTTTCAAAAACCATGGCATGGTGTCCATGATTATAAACTTTGAAATTTAATTTGCAAAGTTTAGAGAGATTAACTTGTTAAAAAAATTTATTTAAGATAAATAATTAAATAGCAAAACCTTTATTGCATATCATAAAAACGGGAGTCCATAATAGAGAAAATCACAAAAATGGTGATATCATAATAAGTCCACATCTATAGTCATAACTTCACCAAACCTTTATCACGATTCACGTATCTTTCTTTATCTGGGCATCATCCTACTAAACAAATATTTTTACAGATACATATATAACGAGTTGCACAACAAGATTACTTGCATACAAAAAAAAGAAACCAGATACGCCAAACGTATATCTGGCCACAAATCATGGATTCTGAAACCCTGAAAGAATCAATAGGGGTTTATTAAACATGGTACACAACTATCTACAAAAAGCCACATCATTTACGAGATTTTCTGGCCAACAGCGGCTGCGTTATAGGGTCTTCTTCAGTGGGTATTAATCGTTCTCTTTCACCTGATTCCATTTCAGGTGCTGATAAGTCCTCTTTGCGCTCCAGTCTCTCGTTCAGTCTTTCCGAATAGCTTGTACTGTTATGGAGAGATATATGTGGAGCTTTAGGAGAAGCCGTAGAGGTCTGAACGTATTGTAGACAAACTTGAACAGCATCATGCACTCTTACGAAACACCATTCTTTACCGACAAGATCGATGAATCCAGATTTCGACAGAGTTAAAAGAACATCTCTGTTTGGATTAGCGATTGCAATCTGCATTGCAAAAGGTCAATGATTATTTGGAGTCGATAAGTTTTCTAGGAGTGAGGAAAACGGATGGATTGTCGAGTTCCTCTAGAAAAGGTCTCAGGTTCTAATTCAACTTGTACTGTTTTTCTACCTTTAACCTCCCTTGAAAACCACCTGCCCAACGAATGTTGCCTTTTACCAAGGTATTGGTGGGGTCTCATGAGTTTACCGGTAAAATATTCTCATGGTTTACCAAAGCAAATGAATGAATTGGCCAATCGGTCAAAATGGGTTTAAGTTGAAACAAGCACCTTCATTTTGGTTTCTAGGAGTGTCAAAACGGACGGATTAGCCAACTGGTTAAAATGCATTTGGGTCAAAACCGATAAAATAAAGGATCGTATTTTTCTATTCGTCTCATAGATGGGTTAATTACAATGAACTATAACTATAAATAGGAGAAGAAAAGTTAACCAACCTACAAATCTTAACACCCGTCATGATAACATGATAAACTTAAATAGAACGTGTCAGTGTCAGTGTCATGCATATACATACATATATAATATAGCAATATAATTTTATATCTTATTAAAAGCGAGTAATTTTTTGGTGAACAACATTATGTACCTGGATGTCTCTTGATTTATACTCTTGATACAACTCTTTTAAAGCTTGAACTGCACTGGAGTCGACATAAGTAACAGCTGAAAACGATGTGTAACTAGATGAAAGACTGGAAATAACCGTGTAGAACGTACAACACGACTATTTAGATGATGAGTACTTACGTGCCATCTCTAGAATTACAAAGCATATTCTTTTGACTTCTGGCCCACGCCTGCTGGTAGATTGGTCAACCACAATTTCATACTCCCGCAGCCTGAAACACAAACAATTATATCTTCAAAAACTATTTTGTTAAAAGCAACAAACCACCATCACTAGTATTACCTGTCTTTTATAAAGCTTGTATTGGCAAAATATATAGGCGCATCTATCCGAACAATAACAATCCCGTTGTATGTATATGCTTCTGGGTACTGTTGGGTGTTTCTGTACACAGTGGTGCCAGGTAGACGCCCCAACACAGCTAAAACACAAATGGTTTTTATATAACTAAACAGAAAGTTGTAGCTGCATTCCAGATTTATTAAAACAAATATGCTTACCGATATGTGGATTTGCTGACTCATGGATGACAAAAGCAAGAGAAAAACCAACCTATGTATTATCAACATGATGCAAAACTCAAATTAGTAATTTACAAAATCAAACATATGGGCATAGGGCGGGTGCAATGTAGTGGGACGAGGAGCTAGACACCCCGTACGTTTAGTCAGGCTTTCCTAATATGTATATATATATTTTAGCGGTTTAAGCCCAAATGGGGGAATGATTGACAATAAGTAGGTGATAAACAAATGCATACCCCAACAAGGACACCAATCTCTATACCAAAGAACAATGTTGTTGCACTAGTGACTGTCCAAAGAAAGAAATCTTTTTTATCTACTTTCCATAAAAACACTGCCTCTTCATAGTCAACCTGTAATAAATTACAAGATTGAGTTGTATGACAATGATAAGAAATCCTCTGAATTTCTGGGCAGAATCAGAACACAGCAAAATACTCACCAGCCCAATTACAGCAGAGACTACAATGGCAGCCAGAGCACACTGCAAAAGTAATAAAGTCCACAAAAGGTAGAGTCAAGATACAAGTTAAAAAATGTAATAAATGGCGAGTGTATACAGATGCAGATATAGCACCTAAAACATATGTTGACATCATTGGGTTTTTATGAATGCTAATTACATACAACTATACAGGGTATGATTTGTAATTGTGTATTGTGATTAATGAAGAATAATGTACAAGTATAAATAGGAAATATAGTTACACACTACACCCCTCTAGAATACAAAAGTAATTATAATAATACTAAGACTTTGTCTAATATCCCCCCGCAAGCTAAGGCCGGGGAGCGACCTTTAGCTTGGACCGAAGATTAGCAAATCGATGAGATGAGAGAGGCTTTGTGAAGATATCTGCGATTTGATCATCTGTACTTATGAACTGGACCCGAAGGTTGCCCCGATAGACTTGTTCCCTTACAAAGTGAAAATCGACTTCAACATGCTTGGTACGGGCATGGAAAACCGGATTGGCTGTCAAGTATGTAGCACCTAGGTTATCACACCATAGTGTAGGTGCAGATGCAACTGAGACATGCAACTCGCGCAGAAGGGAGCGAATCCAGGTGATCTCAGCAACTGTATCGGCAAGAGCTTTGTATTCAGCTTCTGTAGATGACCGAGAGACAGTTTTCTGTTTCCGAGCAGACCAAGAAACAAGATTAGAACCAAGATATATAGCATATCCCCCCGTGGAGCGACGGTCATCTGGATCGCCGGCCCAATCAGCATCCGAGAACGCCGAGACGCTATTGTTAGCGGAGTCGGCATAAGCATGAAGAACGGAGGCTGAGTTTTGCTGAAGGAGAAGCCCGTGAGTAGTGGTACCTCGTAAGTAACGAAGGATCCGTTTGACAGCAGACCAATGATTTTCCGTGGGAGAGTGCATGAATTGGCACACTTTATTGACAGCATACGCAATATCCGGCCGAGAGAGAGTCACATACTGAAGAGCCCCCACAACTTGGCGATACCGGACCTGATTCTCACAAGGAGGGCTGTCCCCCAAGGCAAGATTCGCAGAGGTGGTCATAGGGGACGTTACCGGTTTCGCATCAGAAAGACCAGCCTTCTGCAACAGATCAAGGATGTATTTTTGCTGAGACAGGATGATATCAGACCCACGATACACAACTTCAATACCCAAGAAATACGACAGGCGACCCATATCCTGAACTGGAAAGTGCTGACCAAGTCGGAGAACAACCTGATCAATGGCCTGCTGGTTGTTGCCCGTAAGGATTATGTCATCAACGTAGACCAGCATGTAAAGGATAGTACTCCGGGAGTTGTAAATGAATAACGAGGGATCAGTTTTTGACCCCCGAAAGCCAAGGTGATAAAGAGCCGTGGACAACCTGTGAAACCACGCGCGTGGGGCTTGTTTGAGGCCATACAGAGACTTATGAAGACGGCACACATGATTTGGTCTCTGAGGATCCACAAAACCTGGGGGTTGCTGTAAATAAACCGTTTCTTTAAGGTCGCCATGTAAGAAGGCATTCTGAATGTCAAGCTGCCTAAGATGCCACCTGTGTGTAACGGCTATGGACATAACCAGCCGAATTGTTGTTGCTTTCACGACCGGGCTGAAAGTTTCTTGATAGTCAATACCCGGTTGTTGCCTGTACCCCTTTGCCACTAAACGAGCCTTGTAGCGGCTAATGGCACCAGTGGCATCTCGCTTCAGTTTATACAGCCACTTGCAGTCAACGATGTTAGCACCTGGGACCCTAGGAACCAACGACCATGTCCCATTCTTTAATAAAGCCGAGTATTCGTCCGCCATGGCCTGTCGCCATTTTGGATCGTTGTTGGCAGCGGTAAAGGAGGATGGCTCAGTGTCGGAGTCAGATTTGATAGTAGAGAAGGAGGAGGCGTTGTAAGGAGTGGTTTGTTTTGGGTTGGGGCGGAGATTTGAAGGTCGTGGACGAGGGACAGCTGTTTGAGCCGGGGTAGATTGAGTGGTGGTGGTTTTAGGGCGACGACGGTATGTTTGAAGAGGGGTGGTTGGGGGCGGAGGTGGTGGCGGAATGGGGCTGGTGTCCGGCGGTGTAGGGCCAGGTGGCGGAGGTGGAGGGTTGGTGGCCGACGGTGTTGGGTCAACCGACGGTGTTGGGTCACTGTCCGGTGGGATTGGATCGGGATAGGAGGAGATGTAAGGCTCACGAGTTGGGCTCGGAGGAGGGGGTGAGGGCTTGGGTTGAAAGGGGAAACAATGTTCATTGAAACGAACATGGCGGGAGATATAAAGGCGGTCAGTGATGGGGTCGAAGCAGCGATAGCCATGGTGTGCCGGGCTGTAGCCGAGAAAGACACAAGAAGTGGATCGAAAGTCAAGCTTGTGTTGGTTGTAGGGGCGGAGATGCGGGAAGCATTGGGACCCGAAAACACGTAGGAAAGTGTAGTCGGGAGGACGATTGAAAAGGTGTTGGAATGGTGATATGGAGGAGTTGGAGCGCATGGGCATTCGATTTATCAGGTAGACAGCTGTGTCAAAAGCGAAATGCCAGAAACGGCGAGGAACATGGGAATGAGCAAGGAGAGTAAGACCGGTCTCGACAACGTGTCGGTGGCGGCGTTCCACGATACCGTTCTGCTCACTCGTGTGTGGGCACGAGAGGTGGTGACGAATGCCGAGATCAAGGAAGAAGGGGGAAAGGTTGCGAAATTCCCCTCCCCAATCGGTTTGGACAGATTTGATTTTGGTCTGAAATTGACGTTCGGCCATTTTAATGAATTGTTTAAAGGTGGTGTAGACATCGGATTTAGCTTTTAACGGGAAAAACCACATATATTTTGAATAATGATCAACACAAAGTAAGAAGTACTTGTGACCTTCAAACGAAGGCTCGGGTGATGGACCCCAAACATCACAAAACAGAAGATCTAAAACATGATTACTTTTAATAGAAGTAGGAAATAAGTGTAGTTTGGAGGATTTTCCAATAGAACAGGAATCACAAAATTTGTCAAAACAATTGTTTTTCAATGGTAACTTATTTGTTTGTAACATAGACTTTAAAAGTTGAGCATGTGGGTGCCCCAATCTTTGATGCCAGGTGGAAGGAGAAGCACGGGTGGCGGAGAAAGACACTTTGTTGATAGGCTTGAAGCTTGGTGACTGGAAGGAGTAGAGCCCATCAGCGGCGGGACCCATGAGGAGGGTAGTGTGTGTAGACGTGTCCTTCACAGAAAAATAAGTAGCATGAAATTCAAAATAAACATCATTGTCATGACAGAATTTTTGAACAGAAAGGAGGTTCTGTTTGATGTTAGGAACATGAAGAATATTTAAGAGATTGAAAGTTTTGGTGGGAGAGCGGATGTGGGATGAGCCAATATGGAGGATAGGAAGACCCTTACCATTGCCAACATGGAGGTTGTCACCGCCATAGTAGGATTCGGCTGAATCAAAGGTGGACATATCCGGAGCGACATGGTGGCTGGAACCCGTGTCTGGGAGCCACATGTTGGAAGCCTGTGACCTGTATTCACTGAAGTTTGCTGATGGAGGAGAACGCTTTGGAAGCGTGGCCGGATCCCGTTGGGGGCATTGAGACGGTACATGTCCTATTCCACACTTGTTGCAAGTACCTGAAACAGAATTTTGATGAGTGGCCCATGGAAATCTATTACCTCCCTGAGTAGGACGATTGTTGTTGTTGTTCCGGTTGCGCAAGTTGTTGGTGCGGGGCTGCTGCTGATTATTGCGACGAAAGGAAGGTTGTTGACCGGCATAGAAGGCCTGCGGAGATGGCGGGAGCTGAATTTGCAGCCCTAGTTGGGATGCAAGTTGCTGGACCGCAAGGAGAGCCTCAGGATTGGGCTGCGAGGAGGGGCCGGGGGCTGTGGCAGCCTTGGCGGCGAAGGCTTGGGCTGGTGGAACCTCAGGAGCAATCTTTTTGAGCATGAACTCATGATCAGCAATTAACGCATGAAGTTCATTGAACACGAGTTGTCTGGAAAGGGCGGTGGTCTTGAGACCGTTGTATTCATCGCGCAACCCAGAGATGACTAGCATGACCACATCTTTTTCTTTCATGGGCTCTCCAATGTTGGAGAGAGCCGTTGCGTACTCTTGAGCACGTGTAAGGTAGTCCGAGGATGACTCATCGGACCTCATCTCGATTCGAAGCAATTGTGTTTTGAGGGTGTATTCCCGAGAAGCCGTGTGTGGGGCATATGCACGCTCAAGGGACAGCCATAAGTCACGAGAGGTCGTGCCTTGAACATGCTGGAATGAGGTTTCAGAGATGGTGGAGAGGATGAGCATTCGAACATGGGCATCGTTCGCCACCCAGATGGGATGTTGTGGGTTGTCGGCAGTAACCGGGGCGGGGGTAGGGTTTTCTGTGGTGGCAGCCGGTGTAGATGTGATGGTGGTGGGAGGGCAGGGGATCGACTCATCGACATAGCCAAAGAGACTGTTTGTAACAAGGAAGGGGGTGAGCATGGTCTTCCAGTACCCATAGTTGGAGGCGGTGAGGGTGAAACCGAACTTGTGGGAGTTGTGGTGGGTTTTAGTGCGCTGATCAAACGCAACTAGGGTGGCCATGGGAGGGAGGGCGGCAGTTAGCGGCTGAGAAGAGGGTAGGGTTTACGGCAGGAGGGGGCAGCAATTTTGCCGTAGGGTTTTGGAGGATCACAAAGATGGCTGTGATACCATATGATTTGTAAT
This sequence comes from Deinandra increscens subsp. villosa, assembly GCA_039602395.1. Taxonomy (NCBI): domain Eukaryota; kingdom Viridiplantae; phylum Streptophyta; class Magnoliopsida; order Asterales; family Asteraceae; genus Deinandra; species Deinandra increscens. The sequence goes on from JBCNJP010000018.1 coordinate 27,863,904, forward strand.
TGTGTATTGTGATTAATGAAGAATAATGTACAAGTATAAATAGGAAATATAGTTACACACTACACCCCTCTAGAATACAAAAGTAATTATAATAATACTAAGACTTTGTCTAATACAGGGGAACCAACTGTAGTCCTGTTTCTGTTGTGTAACCAATAATGTAAGGCCAGAAGAAGGGAAATCACATTAGTGATCTCTTTGACCGAAGTTTTTAGATGGTGAAAAGTTTGACCTAAGTTTAAATAGCATAATCAAGTGACCATTTCTTAAATTATTACAGGTGACATCAAATGGTTATAGTTAGGGGTGTAAACAAGTCGAGCACTCTTGAGTTACTTGAGACCGGCTACCTAGAGATTGAATCGAGCCGAGCTTAAACGAGCTCGAGCCTAAGCAAGACTATTTTTATTTATATAATTACATAATATATATTATTATATACTTAATTATAATAATAAACTAAATAATACATACTATATTATATATATATATATATATATATATATATATATATATATAGGGTTAGGTTCAAATGAGAACTTTTTATTTTAAGAACTTTTGAGAACTAAATCTCAACCACAAATTTCAGGGGGAGACCACTACAATTCATGGGAGGGGTGATACATGTAATAAACATGTGGCTCAAATTAGTTCTTTTTAGTTCTCAAATCAAATTGGTTCTCAAATGATCCTCTCCCTATATATATATATATATATATATATATATATATATGATGGTTTAGGATCAAATGCGGTGGACCATTTTGCCTAAGTTCAGTGCGGCCAAATCTGGACCACTACATCAATTTGATGGATTGATAAGATTAAAAGAGATGAGAGAGAAGGAGTGGAGAAATCTTAAAGCTGGAAGGGTAAATGTGGAAAACAATATTTATTCAAGTTCCCCCTCAATTTTTAAACGACCATAACTTTTTCATACGACGTTATTTTTGAAAACGAATTTCACCATATTTCTAGTCGTGATTTTGTCTTTAATTTGAGACTAGGTTTGCTTGATTTGGAGAAAAAAAAATTTCACGTTTTTTACGACGCTGGTCTGTGCTGGTGGAATTGTGCTGGTTGTGCTGGTCTGTGCTGGCTGTGCTGGTGGAATTGTGCTCTTGTGCTGGTAGACTGGTCTTTCAGCGTTGGTCTATGCTGGTATGTGTTGTGCTGTGCTGGTGTACAATGTCAATGTTTTTTTTTTAAATTAAAAAAAAGATGTCTACGCTTTGAATTAAAATCTGAAAATTTTTAGGACCCTAAATCGCAGCTAGTACTACCCAAAAATTAAAATAAAAAAATATATATATAAAAAAAAACTAGAAAAAACCCGGTTAAAACGTAAAAAAAAAAAAAGTTTCTTCAAATCGAGCAAACCTAGTCTCAAATTAAAGATAAAATCACGACTAGAATTATGGTGAAATTCGTTTTCGAAAATAACGTCGTATGAAAAAGTTATGATCGTTTTAAAAACTTGGGGAACTTGAATAACTACCAAATATACCACATATGGGGAGAAATCTGGACATTCCTAATATGCCCCTGTGTGTACCGGATGTAGGCAACTTTGCCTGATGCACGGGAACCTTCCTCTATATATGATTGTCTAACAAAAAATAATTATATAATAAAAATGCAAGCTCAAACTTGTAAAACTTTTCGACAGACGAGCTGGGGATTGGTTCTGCTTGTTTAGAGCCTTACTCCCCTAGTTAAAGTTTTTTTTTTTTAGTAGTTTTGGTCAAATGTTCCATTCATGTGATTTTCCCCCAGAAAAAGAAAACATCAATGTTACAAAAGTTATTGACACGTTAGCTGCCCCAGCATCATTTTGACAGGTAATTGGTCAAATTACATAAACCGAAATTTCTGACCTCCAATCAAACATATTGAAACATTGATGGTTTAACTTGCCTAAAAAGGATGGTTACCTTTTAAAACAATTAGCCCTTCATAAACTACCTACAGAGGATCATTAAGATATTCTTAACTAAAACTGTCTGAAATTGAATTAGTGGTATAACAAACCAAAAGAAATTTGGTACTGATAACTAGTCAGCTGCGAGCTAATCCTGTTTTAAGAGAAATAAGTACAAGATGGAGGCATACCTGAGGTATGTATTCAAACAATGGTGTCATGAATAACAGAGCAGAGCAGATAATAATGCCCATGATAATTCCTGACATACCAGTTTTTGCTCCACTTTCATGATTTACAGCTGATCTTGAGAAGGAACCTAACCAGCATATTTAATAATTAAAATGATCCTTCAGAAGCATGTCAAACTTAAACAGCATAGCATATATTAAAGAGTGCTATCAGGTTTAATTACATATGATCTATAATTCTATATATGCTTGCATTGAAAGAAATGTAGAAATATCACCTGTTGCGGGATATGCTGAGAAAAAGGACCCAAATATATTGGCTACTCCAAGGCCAAACAACTGGTAGAAAGCAATGAACATTTTAGCAGGGATACTGATGGTTGCTTCTTTATAAAAGAAACTACCTCACAATGAACAATTTGCACCATTAACTTCTCAAAAGCAATTACTTAATAGCAGTTCCAGTTAATTAAACTATAGTCTAAGCCTCTATATGAATGTATTATGACAATGTAACACCCAAAATTATAATATCTGTGATATACCTCTTGATTTGAATCCAATTCGTATCCATTTTTTGCAGCCAGGGCTTTGGCGATCCCCACAGATTCCTGATTGCAGAAGTGAAGTTAGAGGGTTAATATTATGAAAAAGGCTAGCTGCATAAAAGGTAAAGTGTGATCTCATTTTGTTTTTTGGGTAATCCAGCTTATTTCAGGCCAGAAAAACCATTCAAAGTTTCAAAAGTTCAATTCAAGCAGTTACCTAAAAATCTAAAATAACTTATTTTCATCATGTGAAGAAAAAGTCAACATGGTCAAAAGTTACTAAGACGTCAGATGCCTTGTCATCATTTTGACCAGCTACCAGTTACCTTAGATCAAGTTTTTCGAAAGTGGGTTATTTGTTTCTCTTTGGAAAAGGGTGATTAACTAAAATAAAAATTGGACCAAAGTTGGTTAACTCGTTATAAAATTAACCCAAATATGGAAACCAATAACGATGTCCTTATGACAGAATTATCTTCTTACCAGTATAGCCACTCCAGTAATTAGGAATGTGGTAGGGATTAAAGATGTCACATGCCCAAATTCTTTAGGGATGGAAAACGAAGGGAGTCCTTGAGGTATATTTCCCACCTGAATTTCTCACTCAAAAACATATGTACAGTCAATATCCATCATAAACAGTATACTCCAGACCATTGGTCACCAGATATAATGAAGCTTTCTTGCTTAAGATACACTTGTTCGATTTTACGTATCCTGTTAAAGTTATGTTGACTTCGGTATTTGTATGATGTGCCAGACTATTGTCTAGAAACTTCCAGCATTAGCTTTTGACTTTCAATATTTAATAGTATAATTTATCTGAGATCAATGATACAGAATTATATTATTTTGGAATTTGGTGCTAGTACTGCAGAAAAAGTTTCTTTCATTATTCTCACCAAAGAAATGGAAGATGGATGAAATATTTTCACAAAAGTTGTACCCAGAACAACTGCAGTGAGGGGACCAGCCGCTCTCAAAAACCGCAAATTCTTTCTTGTTTTACCCTGTAAATTTAACCATCCAGATAATTAATGACCTCAGAAATGACAGACGAGTTTAACTTATTTGGAAGAAATACCGTACCAAATGCTTCATGATCAACATAATTGCAAGAATAGTAGACCCCATCATGAAAGGAGGCCATGAGAACTACAAACATAAACCACTGTCAATGTTACCACGGTAACTAAGATGAGAGGCGTTTGTAAATCATCTTTATATATTTGCCTTTACATGTTCTGGTTTGATTGTGTACGGACTTCATAATCAAGTCCGATTCATTGTGTGTATTTGTGACTTATGGTTTCGAACTTTTAATTTCTAACTAAGATATGAAAATCTATTGAAAAGATATTATGCTTGCATTTCTTATGTTCAATATAATAAATCACCAGATACTAACATACATATATGAGTAGGATAGGTCGTGTGTTCATCATGGGGATCACATATGTTTCTTAAATCACCCATACGTGGTGTTCCCTTCATTGTCAACTGTTAACTAATGCCAGTTGGTCCCTTAAAATAGTTATCAAGATAAAATATCAAAGTAGATCCCAAAATATGAAGCAATCCAGATCTCAAAGAAATAAAACTTCTTATCTAAAGCTATTAATGCAACATTTTTTAGAAGAGCCATCTGCAAATATACATATATGCATATTAACAGTCATTACAATATATGATGTTGTTGATTGCGGTACACAAATGTTTTCACCTCCATCTATCTTATAATCTTCTACGTAATTAATCATCAGACATCAGTTAAAGTTTTTAGTAAACTAGTTGCAAGTAGAATCCCACACATGTGCGACTTAAGTATTTTATAAAGGTTCATTCATAAAATATATTTGTGGTTACTAAAGTTTTACCTTATCTGCTCCTGATATTATACTCTTAACAAGTGGGATTATCTCACTGCTCCTTACAACACTATATCCCAAGAAATATTTTGCTTGAGACAGTGCAATAACAATGGCTGAAGCAGTTGTAAAGCCAGAAATCACAGAGTGGCTGATAAATCTGATGAGCCATCCCAGCCTAAAAATATAATGAATATCATTGTAAATAATAAATATAACCTTGTATTCATGAGACTGGTGCTAATATTTATTTAACCAATAACTGAGAAATGTTATATTACTTTGATAGTAGAAGTGTGAGACCAGAAAGTTAAAAATACATTAATTTTGGAGAATGAATTCAAAGAGCACCTCAAGAGCCCCATTGTACATTCTAGAATTCCAACCATGAGTGACAATAATATGGCAAGTTGTGTATATAATTCGCCAGATGAATGAAAAGTGCCTAGAACATTAGAGACCAACAGAGACACCAATGCTACTGGACCAACAGCAAGCTGACGTGATGACCCAAATACGGCATACACAAATATAGGAACTAATCCAGTATCTGCAGTGAAAATAGCAAACAAGTAGTCAAATACTTTCTATAATAAATAGACCATAAATAAAGTTAAGAGAGGCCGGCCATTTAGTTGTTCAACTTACAAAGACCATATATTGGTTGAAGTCCAGCTAGCTTTGCATATGACATAGACTGCTCAGTCACATTAAAAAGAAATATAACTAACATGTGCACGTACTATGAGATCAAATAATCAAATGGAAGGAAAGGAGGATTCATAATCCCCAACCAAAAATCAATCCAATACTCATATTATTCGTTCGGTTATAATTTGATTAGGAGGTTTTCATTTGAATTATCATCCTATATATAATGGTAGCCATGTGAATTGTAGCTACCTACCTGTGGAACGAGCATAATTCCGACGGTGAGACCGGAGACTAGGTCAGGTTGGAGATATTGACGCCAATCGTAGGTCCGAATCCAGCGTGAGCAAGGGATAAATAGCTCAATCCAATCAATCACCTTCATTCGGTTCAGCCTCCCCTTCCATCTCGACAACAACGACGTCGTATCCTCCGCTCCGGCGTCACTGTACGAGGAGTGCTGAAATGGAATGATTCTTACACTACGATTAGTCGGCGGCGGCGGCCTCATTTGCTTCCTTCCGTCCTTCCTTTCCTGATAGCAGGTAGGTAGGTAGGTAGGTAGGTATGTGGCTTTTGAAGACGATGAGAGGGTGTCTGACTGACTGACTGTGACCAGTACATACAGATACAGTAGTAGTAGTAGTAGCAGCATAATATAATATGAATATGATCCATTCATTTCCTTTCCTTCCTGGTTTATCAAGTTCGTTACGCCAACGATTCTTTCTTTCTTGGGTCCCCACCCCACCACCATTTGTCCATTTCATTTCTTTTCTTTTCTTTTCTGGTGCTCCTCAAGTCAAACACAAAATGACAACAACAACACACGTTTTCATCCAAACATAAATAAATAAATAAACAAATATTCCATTGCAAATCTTTTTTTAGGCGAACAAAATAATATTAACAAAACACCACCAACAAGGTAGTCTAAAGTCTACATCAAAAGGAAAAAGGAGAACATAATCTAAACAAATTTATGCACATAGAAACATACAAACTTTTTCTAACTCCATCTATAAACTATTTAGTTTATTCGTTTTAAATTTTGTTGCCAAGCTCAAAGTTTTATATTAGTGCTTTTTAAAAAGGGTCATCTACTTTTAATTTGTTTTAAACACCCTAACTCGTTTTAAACATCGTAACGGTTTAGACGACACTATCAATAATCCAATACATATGCTATGACTATGCAAAAAGAACATTTCAATATAATTCAATTAATCGAAACATTTTTAATTGATTTCTAGATTTTAAAAGATATTGCTGTTAAATGTTCATCAAATATCACACTTACTAAAATGAATATAAATTTAAAACGTATTACTCTTGCTATAAAATACGAATTTGATTTAAAATTTGATAAAAATAAGGAAAGGAGGGAATTGAAAATTTATTTCTTCGTCGTCTTTTTCGGCTCCTCCATATTCCCTCCCTCACGATTTCATCAACAACTGTCCTCTTTAATTGCAGTTGCACATACACCAATCACATATTTTGGGATTTCAATTTTTACGCAAACCCTAGAAATCTGGATGGAATTGCATTTATCCAAATTATTATGTTTGCTTTCAGAGGTAAGGTGTTGTTCACGTTATCTTTAGGTTTTTATAGATGTTACTTAGAAATTCCTGCTCGGCAAGTTTGGGTGGGTTTATCAATTGACTGATTCGGTAGGTATTTGTGTTTTATTCGAATTTGTGAATCTGTTTATAGATCTTCTACCAGTGTAGTGTGGATTTTGATTGTACTTGGGGGTTTTTAGTGCAATGGTAGGGAAAGAGTTGGTGGGGACGATCAGCTTCATGGTCCTCTTCTCATGTTTCATTACCACCGCTTATTCCTGACGGTGGAGATCTGAATGCTAGTAATGCTGGTCTGAGTCAAAGGCGTCCTGTCCCGTTAACTCCAAGATCAAATAGTAAAGGTTGCTCATGCTAGCCACCATTGGCGATTGCTAGAAGAAGCAGCAGCTTAGATGAGTGGCTGAGAGCCTAGCACACCTAGTGGAAGAGATTTGAATAATAATGGTGAAAGATTAAACCTTGATTTATCATCATCTAAACTAGCCCTTTTCTCTTCAACTTCCTCATTGTCATCAGCATCGTCATTGTCACCATCATTTTCATCGGCTTCTTCTCCTGATTCACCATCTTCTGATTCAACTATTAGCTCCAAATGTTATTCAGATTCTCCCGTTGCATCTCCTTCAGTATCTTCACACACTCATGCTTTTTCTTCCACTATATCCACTTTGTCAAATTTATCACTTGTTCCAACTAAACTATCTCCTCATTCCATATCTAAAAGTTATGAATTTATTGATGTCAATTCTACTTCAACAAATTCATGTTCACAACCAGTCTTATCACCATCAAAAAGGTCTTTACTTTCCATTGCTGAACGCAGAGGTGGCACCCCTAAATGTCTTAAACTACCAATGTCGAGTGATGCTTCACAGGGCCAAGATGATTGCTTAACCATTGAACCTAACAAGGACATTGTATTTGAACTAAAAGAAAAGGGACTAAACCAAGAATCTGTTCAGAGTTCTTGTTCTTATTCTAATGAAGGAGATGGGATTGACTCTGACCAGACATCTAAAGCTTTACAAGGAAACATGTCTTCAAAGAGGAAGGATACTTAATCTGCACGTCACAATGTGAAGCAACAAGCAGTGGTACTTGAGTGGCCTAGTTTGGATAACAGTATGAGATTTTGTGGTGGTGATATGGATTCCAGTCGAATGTTCATTTTTGTCATTCGTAACTCAGCTTTTGAAAATGATGAGGATTATGTGGTGTATATATGGGTGGGAAAAGCTTTCACGCATGACATGTGGAATCTTCTTGATACAAACAAAAGACTCGCTGAGTTACCAGATCTTTCAATGAAGGAAGTTATTCAAAAGGTTCTCTCTGAAATGGGATTGTCAAAGGATGTTCATGTTAAGGTACAATGGAATTGATATCTAAAAGTTGTCAACTTACCATCTTATTAAGGTTTCATTGTTCTTTTTTGCATCGTGTATTTTTTTCTTATGTTTTTTGCCCTTATAATATAGGTGCTTTGTTTTTTTAGCTTGAGGTTTGCAAAAATTGGCGGTTAGGGTAGTGGGTCAAATTGGGCAGTTTTTTTGGGCTGTGTTGTGTTGACCTTGCAGACTTTTTGTTCATAACTTTTTAATCTTTAACTAATTATCTTGCCTAGCTTGATCACAAAAAAGTTACAGTATCTCATTAATAATCTAGTTTTGTTTCAGTCAAAATATTTACGAGGTTTAATGTGTTGCAAATATAATCTGACTTTCAACATGTTTGACTTTACCCTACCAAAAAGTAAACGGGCTGGAATATATAGTCCATAACATGACTTTCAACTTTCCATCTTTTTTACATGCCTATAGGTTTAAGTTTATTTATCTATGTATATTCTTTTGCAGGAAGTATCAAGGATTCAATTGTAGACCATTTCAGACATGTGTGACACCTTTTGTCTTCTAACCTCAGACACAGTGGTTGTATATCTCTTTGTTTAACAGTCCTTAATTTATGAAATCCATTCACTCGATATTAGTTTCAAAATAAATTATTATACATGCTAATGCTTGTGTCTGTGGCATCATGGCATGGTAATTTAATTAATCAGATTTATGTGCTACACTGTTAAGCATAGGACTATTTACAGCATGGACCGCAGGCCCGTCCTTGTTCACGTTTCTATCTCCTTATACAACATTAGATGATTTCTACATGGTCTTCAGGGTCTAGAAAAACACGAGTCAATACATTCTTGCATACTAGGGAGGCCTTAAGTAGCTTCAGAGCCTGCAACACATTGTTAAAATGTGGTACAATTATTGTAAGTAGGAGATGAAAATAACCCGAATCTGATGAGAATAGTAAAAACATCCGAGATCATGTATGAGATCAGTTTTACGGTATATAATTAGATGATACCCTCGAAGCTGTAATATTAATAGTTAACGTAGTCTTTAAAAAAAATATATATAATATCTAGTAAAATGAAATTAAGATTTTGAAATTATTAAAACTATAGAATTGTTAAGAGGAGTATTTGATATTTCAAGTAGTTTTGAACGTGAGTTAAGATGACGTTTTGGGTTCCTGAGTTTAAGCAATGTACGAAAACAAACAATCAATTTATACCTCTTGTATTCCAAATTGAACTTCCTTTTCTTCAAGTACACAAACATCTTTGACACTCAACTTGTTAAGCAAAGTTATGGTAGAGATGGTGGACATGGGTTTCACAGCTAGGTCATCCATAACCATGTAAGTCACCACTCCTTTCACAAAGCCAGCCTCCCCAACTAGCGCGGCCGCAACCTTAGCCGCCTCTGTAGAGGCATAGGACACCTCAACTGACATAATGGTTCGACAGTTAGGACACGCGATCTTTGGCTCATCCGTAACATATTTACATTGATGCATACACCTATAAAACTTTTTGTGGGTGGTTGGGGGATCTTCTGAAACTAAAAGCAGATCTTGACCGGGAACATTAGTTGATGATTTAGGGTTCAAAACGGTCTCTTTGGTCTTGTTTTGTAGTATATACATGTCGTTTAGGTTCTCGATGCTTCGATAAAGGTCCCCTAGGCTTCCCGATAGGGGCTCTTTGGCAAAGAGTTTTGTGATAGCACCGATGGGTAATGTGAGTATATAAAACAGGAAGTCAACAAAGTCTTTGTTGACTTCAGCAAACACGACTTTGCGATCTTGTTTGTTGACCAAAAGCTTCAAACTCATTGCAGCAGAATTTGTCATTAGTTGTTAAAGGGTTTGTATGTTTACACAATGAGCTTGTAAACTATGAAGCGGTAAGTTAGTTATGAATGAGATGGTTGGTTATTTATATATATGTTATTGAAAATAAAATATGCTTTTCTTTTGGTCATACAACTAACTCCATTTGTGTAAAGAATATATACTTTTCTTCTTTTGATCTTTTCTTTGTTTTGGGGTTTGATGGACAAACCCCTTTTAGTCATACAACTTTGGAAACCTTGTTTGATGGAGAAACCTCTTTTAGGGTTTGGAGCATGACTTCAAATTTATCTCAGAATAATATTCAGAAAAAAATTATGTTACAAACTGAAATTATAGTAACGTAATTTATGAGGAACTAATATGGATTTATAAGTCAAATGAGAAAAAAATATGTTTAAGTTGTATTCTCGTGTTAGGTATATAACAAAAATTTTCGGTCACAAGACTTGTCTAGACGTAGGAAATGAAAAAAAAAACTAGTTTAAGATTAATACTTAAATTAGATATAAAGATTTAAATAAGGACAGATTCATAGATGAGTTGGTTAAATGTCCTTACAAACAACTTATCAAAAGTCTGCGGTTCAAACTTTTCAATGACATTTTTAAACCTAAATAAATTGATATTTGAATGTTTCCACCAAGGCTTTCTTTTCTCAATAAATTTATAACTCAACAAGAGAGAAAAACAAAGAAAAAACGGAAACACAAATGTTCAAACTCGGGACTTCTGGTTTACAAGAAACCACTCAAAACAATCTACCACTATGTCAGATAGGGTTTTGTGTCATATTTTTTTTCTCAAATTATATTTAACATAACACATGCAAGAGAGTTTTAAAATATATAATTTTGTTAGAAATTTCAGACCTAAAAAAGCCAAGATCCTGAATGATCGCCCACCTTGCACCTATCATATTCGGGTCAAGCCTACTTAAGGTATGTTTGGTAGTGCTTATTTGAGTGGAAAAACACTTTTAGGCAAAAGCACTTATTGACTTTTGATTTTTTAAAAAAGTTTTTAAACAAATGTTTAGATTAAATTTTGTGGTGGGAAAAGTCAATAAGTTGTTGTAAAAGATGTTTGGGTTAACTTGTTATATAAAATGACCAAAAAGGACATCATTTATATATCTAAAGCCACTTTTGGGGGGTAATATGGCAATTTGGCTATCCAAAGAGCCAAATAGAGTTTTGAAAAGCAAGTTTTCTTGGCTTTTGAAACAATGCTTAAATCTCGTTTTCTAAAAGTAATTTCAAAAGTGCTTTTGTATTATCCAAAATAAAGGCATGAGGTATACCCGTGTGGTGTCCACGTCACCTCTGACTGGACCACATGCACTTAACACACACATGATGGTATACCCCATGTGGTGTGGTGCACTTTTTTAATATATATATATATATATATATTTAATTTCTTTTTGTCTTTTTAAATAAATGGTGCATGAATCTTTTAAAAGAAACGCTACATGTCAAAAAGTTCAGTTATCTTCTACTACAATACAAACGTATCAAAAAGTGTTCACAAGACAAAAAATATTATAAAAAAACTAGTTCGTTTTCGTTCAAACTTATACGGTTGTGTTCAGAAAAAAAAAGAATGCTTCGGATTTTATTTCTTTAAAAAACTAACATGTAAAAGTTATTTAAGAAAAACCAGATTTTAACCTAAATAAATATTTAGTTTTAATATAATAAAATATATCATCCATGTGTCAATTGTTGAATGGCCCTATCTCACTTCACTCCATCTTCACGTACGTGAAGACATTGGCGCAAAACAACCGCGCACAACTTCCGCGCCGAACTGGAATGGTTTCAACGCAGTGAATTGGATGCCAACTAAGCATTACGTGGGGTATAGCGCATGATCTCAATGTTAAGTTTTATTGGCTTTTGGATACAGATTTCCCCTCCTCTTCCATTCTATTCTCTTCACTTCCTTTCACTAAAAAAAACTAATGAACACAACTTTCTTTTAATGTTTCCTTCCACTTCCTTTGTTAAATTAGACTCGGAAATATATCGTTAAAGTATCGAGCCTACGATCCAAAAGCTATATTACATGAATGTAACTATTATACTATAAACTATTATGCTAAATTCGTTGGGATTGAAAATACAAACAAAAAATCATTTTCACAAGTCTATACCTATTACACCACCAACTCCTTGTCAAAACTCACATGACTATAACTATTAGATTACCAAATCGTATGTTAAATTCGTTATGTTCAATAATAAAATAAATGAAATAGTATTCATGCCACGTGGCAGCAACTTTACCATCACGTGGACAAAGGTTGTCATTGCACGTGGACAAAGAGATTATTTTCAAAGTTTGAATATGATTTTATTTTATTTCCAATGTTGCGGATTATTTTAGAAAAATAATATTAATATTCCTTCCAAATGTTAAGATCTAGATATCATATCACAGGGGATACCGCACAAACAAGTCTTGTTTCGAATGCACCAAACCTACAAAAGTATGTTAAAAACGAAAACACATGTTTGTTTTATAAACTTGATATAAATCCATGTCGCAGTAGTTTAATGAAACACAATACAAAATTAGACATGTAAAGGCGAAAATGTGAAACTAAAATTAAAACTAAGAAAACGTTTTAAAAAATGATTTAAACTTTAAAAATAATCCATTTCTACACAAAATTTAAAACAAAAGGCAATAAAATAATTAAAATGACGCAATAAAAAATAGTACATTATGCAAAGAAAATCGTATAACAAATATATACCTTTTTTATGCAAAGAAAATCGTATAACAAATATATACCCTTTTTATGTATGCAATAAAGAATACTACATTGTACAATAAAAAAAAAATAAAGTTATTAAAAAGACGAAATAAAAAATAGAATATTACAAAAAAACATTTGTACAACAATAGTTGTACTTTGTAAGTAAGGAAAAAGTAAAAATTATTAAAAGGATACAATAAAAAGTAAGTGTATTATGCAAAGAAATATTATGTAATAAAATTGTACTTTATAAACATGCAATACATAATAATATATTATGCGATAAGAACTTTAACCCTAAATTGTAGAATATGCTTTAAAGAATAGTACAACATAGGGGTGTACAAAAAAACCGTAATCCGAAAAAAACCGTAAATTGAACCGTATCCGTAACAAAAAAATAACAAACCGTTATACAATTTCGATTTTGGGTTCGGTTTGTAACCGTAGCCAAAGTTTTAATTCGGTTTTCGGTTCGGTTATGGATTATAATTTTTATAAATTTCGGTTAATACGGTTAGTTCGGTTAAACCGAAAACCGAATTTTTATTTAATTATTATATATTTATATATATCATTTAAAACATTAACCCTAATTTTCTAACTTGAAACACGCATTGTCGCCTTCGGCTAATCCTCCAGCTTCCGCCCTCCTGCCTCCATCGAGTCATCGACCATCTTCAATCCTGGAATTCTGGAAATTCGTCACTTCGTCCTCCATTCTTCCTCTCGAGTTCATCCCTCTAACACTCCTGTCAAATTTGGATATCTTGGTTAATATTTTATTGAATTTGGATTTGATTTGGATACACTTGGTTTTAAAAAGTGTAAAATGATATTTGGTTGAATTTGGATACTACAGTTAATTCGGTTTTCAACCAAACCGAACCAAACCGAACCGAATTGCGTATGGAGCGGTTTCGGTTCGGTTTGAGTTTTAATTATTTCGGTTCGGTTCGGTTTACGAATAGACTTTGAAAAATTTCAAAACTGAATTAACCAAACCGAATTAACCAAATTAACCAAAAAACTGAACCAATGTACACCCCTAGTACAGCATACAATAAGGCTATGTGTAGTCATAATTCCCCATAACGCTCCTCTAATTATTAGTCAATTATATTATATATATTATTTTAAAAAATCATACAATAATATCTATCCAATAAAAAAAAGGAAATAAAAGCAGCCAATGAAGAAGGAGGGGGAGGGGCGTGATGTGTTTAACGCCGGGGATCCATTTTGCTAACATGGCGCCCCAGGGGGTGGGTTTTAGATGCTATGGGGGCGTTATGTTAGGGATTTTGGTGGGCATCACGCCCACTACGCATAGCCTAAGAACTTGCATTCTAAGTTATAAAATGTATATAGTATAATAATTTCAAAGAAAAGATAAAATCATCCAACCTTTCACTGCCGTCACAACCGTCACTCTCACACGTTGCCACCGTTAATGTCCATCAACACCCATTGTTGCCACCATATTTATTCCGCTGCATTGTTATCGTCATCAACGCCGTCAAAAGAAATGCCATCGTTACCACCAACACCTCCATCATAATTCACCAGTGTCATAAAAACCCGCATTGACAGTATGGTCCCTGTTGGGTTATTGAAGGTTTTTAGGCTCGGTTTGGGCTCATGGTGCATGGGAAAACAAGGGAGGGTGTGTTTAGTTGTATAATTAAAAGGCCGTTTATCTTTTCTTGGTCCATAAGTCACTAACCCAAATTTCTATTTATTTATACCCGTGATGCAATTGTAATCTTTGATATGCTGAGTATAAAGAGATAACCTAGTCATCGCCCGTGAATGTAAATTACATAACTAAACCACATTAAATTCTTGTGTGGTTAATATTATTTTTTTGCTTTTTTGTGTGTATTGTTGCTTCGACTAACCACGAACCAAACAGCCCCTCCTACCACCATGAACTTATTTGTGTAGTTATTTCTCCGAGCGATAATCGGCAACCGGTGCGTACATTCCCATCCCACAACGACGTCGTACGCAGACAACTTGAAGAAGTAACAAAAACAACAACACCACGATGGAATCAAAGAAACTTCAGTTTCCGAGTCAACTTTCTCTCCTGGCTGGCTTCCCTTTTCTTTTTTGCTTTCCTTCCCTTCCCTTCCCTTCTCACACACTAATAAACTAAAACACCACAGATAAATCTCAACAACAAACAATCTCTTCATTCTTCAGCGGATCCATGAATGAATTTGAGCTGTAAATTCTATAGTTGTTAGGGTTTTGGGAGTGTTAATTTCGGTTCTTCTTGCGTTAGGGTTTCTTTCTGTAAATATGATGGTGTCAAGAGGAGGTTTATTTGGCTGGTCACCACCGCGGCAACAGCCCTTAACGCCGGTCTCGGAGGTGTCTGAGCCTCCGGAGTCTCCCTCGCCTTACATGGACGCTAGCACCGATGCCGTCGCTCCGGATGTTGATGATGAAGTGGAGGAGATGGAGGAGATCGAGCCGCCGCCGGAAGCGGTTCCGTTTTCGAGGCTATTTGCTTGTGCTGATAGGCTTGACTGGCTGCTTATGGTGGTTGGATCGCTTGCTGCGGCGGCACATGGGACGGCGCTTGTGGTTTACTTGCATTATTTTGCTAAAATCATTCAGTTGCTCGCTCATCATCATGAGACTCCGGATTTGCTGTTTCATAGGTTCAAAGAGGTAGCCTGAATTTTATTTTTATTTTTATTTTTTTAATGTTTTCAGCTAATCAGCTCTCAAGTTACTATAGATTTAATCTGGCAATTAGGTTTTCTACTGTCATCTAGATGATTCTGCTCGGTCAATTCTGAAGAGTTATTTCCAGTCTCTGAGCAACTCAATAGGCTCTTATGTTAGTTTATGTAGGGTTAAACTTGAAATCATAGTAAGTTGTAGCAACGGGATATATATTTATTTCTTTTTTCTTTTATGGAGTTAAGTAGGGAGCTAACTCCTTTTTCAAGACAAACTTGAAAAATTTATATACGAGAAGATGCAGGGAACCGTATTGTATATATACATATATCAAAATATCTTATAGAGGTGTCTAAATTAATATTTTATAATAAAGCATCATAACGTCATTTATGCCGAGTTTGAAATCAGCTCCGTTTTGTAAAGATCATTGCTCAGGAATAAATAGTAAACAGTTCAAGTGTAACAGTTAGCAAGATTTTTATTTCTTTCTAGACGACGCTCGTTTGTATCTACTAATGGATGATGATTTATTTCCTTCCGTAGTACATCTTGTGTCAACTTCTTTCTATACCCAATTATAAACGGGAGGATTAACTTTTACTTGGCATGATTTATTTATTTGAATTCTTTTGGAATTACTAATAAGTTGAATATTATACATTTTTTGAAAAGCTGGTAGGGTGTCATAATATTAGGTTTCGCCTTTCTAGCATCCACTAGAAATTTCAAATTTGTTACATGGATTTATGTTTCGGATACTACTGACCATATTCACAGTTATGGAATTTAGATGACATCTTGATTGGTATTAGGAGTCAACATAAGACATACAACTATGGTTTTCTTGTATGCTATGAGCTTGTAGTAATGAATGTATATTGCTAATATGGAAGTATACAACTATTTGCATATATTGAAGTTGGCGAATAGAGTTTTAGCACTATGTTAACTCAGGCTGCCAAATCCTAGTAGTCGGTTTTGGTAACGCTGGGGGAAATTCAAGGAGTTATTGTAGCTATATTGTATTCTTGTTCTTTCTGTGCTCCTAAATGTAAAGATGTACCATGGTGCACGCAAGTCGCAACAAGTTTTTTCATCTTATTATCTGTCAGTTTGTTGAATCATGGTACTCCTAAGTTTTTATGTTCTGAAGGGTGACACAGGCGTCTCCAATTCTGTTACCCTATATAAGATGTACACTCGCACCTGTATTTTTTTGCAGACATATGCATGTTAATCCATAATTACATATTCATACGCATGTATATAGACATAGATACAGATGTGTATGCTATAGCTTACCAATCTATTGTGATATATAAAATACACACACGCACACACACACACACACACAAACACATATATATATATATATATATATATATATATATATATATATATATATGGAGAGGATCATTTGAGAACCAATTTGATTTGAGAACTAAAAAGAACTAATTTGAGCCACAAGTTTATTTACATGTATCCCCCCTCCCATGAATTGCAGTGGTCCCCCCCCCCCTGAAATTTGTGGTTGAGATTTAGTTCTCAAAAGAAAAAGTTCTCATTTGAACCTAACCCTATATATATATTGCATTTGTGCTATCTTATTTTATAAATAAATGTCGCTATTGGGATATTTTTTAAGTGTGACCCTGTGTGCATGAAGGCTCTTTGGCTTTGTGAGGGGTGGGTAATTCTGCAGATGCAGTATTTCCCTTGCAGTTTCTAGAAGTACATTTCAGTACTTTTGGATTTTCATAAGTCAATTATAGAACCAAATATCATCTTCGTATTTTTGCTGTTACTCCAGGCTTATCAGTAAGAAACCGCAAGGCATGTAGTGAACTTTCTTGGTAGAATTTGAGTCTTAAGAAATTCAATTGTCAATTGCTTATTTTGATTGGTTGAAAGTAAATGACGGTTGAAGTAGATAGACCGGGCTTAGTAATAGTTTTAGTATATGATCTGCAACACAATATAAGAACTGTCATCTAAAGTAGATATTCATGTATTTATCATAGTTATAGTATTAATTAGTTGAAGCTTTATGGATAGGGAGCCATAGTTGCACTTTGTCCATAACTCCACGTATCACACAACTATTCTATATTTGTATGGCTACAATGGAAACTGAGACTAAACATATCGTCTATGTATTTAACACTTGGTTGTCTAAAATTGTAAAACCAATCGTGAAAGTTAGATAGAGGGATAGAAAGCTTTACTTGAACAAGCAAGAAGTATCACGGTCTTTAAGATGATGAGAAAATCTACCTTCTTGTTGCATGTAGTGAGAATTATTACTCAAGCATTTTGTAATGCAATTGCATTAATTGTGAGAGCTTGGCTCATGCCTGTCGTCTTTTATTACATCTAGAAGTGGCAATATTGACCTAATAATTAAATCGGCTTCTTGTGGGCATTTTTTGTATTTCTTTGGGTCGGTTTGGTCAGGAATTATATCTCTAGGGTTCCAACGGGTGCAAAATAAAATTTAACTAGTCTTAAATCAATTGCCAGCAATCCAAGGAATTCACGGGCTAATCATCATCCATTGTAAATTTGGAACCATCATCACCACCCATCTTCCACCGCCACGTACTCAAAACCTCCTACTGAAAACCGACACTGTCACCACATACCCACCATCCACAATTCCACATAACTAAAAATGACTAATTTTAAAAAGATTACCCACATTAAAATTAATAAAAGTTCTAACCTGCAACTTGCAAAGAGCAAATCTGATAGGAGATGGCATGATATGGTATGGTGATTGGGAGGCAATTCTTTTTAGCGGAGGGAATGGGGGAGAGGAACTGAGAAATGCAAATGTGAAACGATTTTGAGAAGGTAAGTTTGGGTGAGGCAGCAATAAAAGGGTTTTGCCTTTTTTTTTTCATCTAACAAGGAGAATAATACTCAGACATGACCAATCTGACATGTCTTAAAATAGATGAGTTTGATCTATCACCAGATCCATTCATTTTCGACCTGTCGTTACATATTAAAGCTGCAACCAATACCAGAAAAAATAACCTCCTGCTCATGTAGCTACTATTATGTTTCTTGATAATAACTTCTGACCTAAGTGATCTGAAGAAAACAACATTAAAAAGGTATTAAGGTTACATATCATGGGTAGAGTTTTAAATTTTTTAGACTGGTTAACTAGTTTGTCAGCCTGATGGTGCAGAGATAAATTACCAATACGGTGGATCTGCTAATGAGGTTCACAATCATTTGCATTATGAGTTTAATTTTTGTAAGATCAGAATTATTGGTCATGCACTTTTAGAGACTCTAGTTTAAGCAAAAGTTAGAAAAACCAGAAAGTCTTAGGTTTCAATATGTAAATCAACAAATATAGGTCGAGCTAGGCTCACATCAATATGTAAAACAACAAATATAGGGTGAGCCAAGCTCACAGGGTGTAGAAAGAATAGAAGTCGTAGACAGGTACGATTTCATGAAGAACTAGTGTTAGTTATATAAAGTATTTATTGCCTAACTAACGATATATCTTCACTCCTATGGTATATCTTATACAAATTGAATTCTATTTTGACACATAATATCTAATAAGATTCAGCCCTGATTGAATCTTATAGAAAGAACGATACATGTGAGATTTGATGAAAAATGCTCTGAATAACACTTTTGAATAATTACAATTACGGAGACACCTCGATCAAAGAGAAGAATTGTAGAATATTAATTTTTTTACTACTATAATTGGGTGATTGATACTTCTCCTGCTAGTCGAAATAACAGCCTAAGCTACACTACTGTACCCATTCTTCTGATTTTTTCAAGTGTTTATTTCTTTGCTCACACTGTTATATTATAGAACCCGAATTAAAAAAATAAAGCTGCTGTCTAAAGAAAGAAAAATAATGTTGCATAGGAGTCTAGATAATATCAAGCCATGACATAGATATCTAATTTGCTACTTGTTTATAGATTCATTTTAAGCAGCTTACATACTACTATCTGAAAGATTGTTTATTAATGATTTCTGCAGCTTGCTCTGACCCTTGTTTATATTGCTGGTGGTGTTTTTGCTGCTGGTTGGATAGGTAAGTATTCTTACCTCTCTTTCATTATGAAATGTTTATTTTCAGTTATTATATCTAATCACTCTTGCTTTCAGAGGTTTCATGTTGGATTCTTACTGGAGAAAGGCAAACTGCTGTTATTAGGTCTAGATATGTCCAAGTACTTCTAAATCAAGATATGAGTTTCTTTGATACCTATGGGAACAATGGGGACATTGTGAGTCAAGTGTTGAGTGATGTATTACTCATTCAGTCTGCTCTTAGTGAAAAAGTAAGTTCAGGTTCCACTAGTATAGGTGGCAATTTCGACCCGTTTACTTATGAATGGGTAAATTTGGGCCAACGAGTCAAAAAGTTCGAATAAAGTAATTTAGCTTCAAGGGGAACAAATCAAATGGGTTGAACGGGTCAAACAGGTAAAGCCGCCAAAAAGATATGTTTTTAAAGCATACAATTTATAGATATTTTTATTCAAAGATTACAATTGTTATTGTAGTCATACCTTACAGATTAATTACTTACCAATGAAACTAGACAAAATGTGTTTGCAGGTCAAACCGACCGACCCAATATCAGAATTACCCGTTTCAACTGAAGCTAGCTTTGGCCTGTTTCCCAACAACCCATCCGTTCAGCCACCATTACTTTTTTTTGAAAAACAAATTTTTGTTTTTCACCAAATTTCACCATTGCCAAGGTTTGAACCTTGGTCTCCACCAAAGAGGCTTTGCCCCTTACCACTAGGCTACAACCTAAGTGGCTCAGCCACCATTACTTAAAAGTTACATCTTACCCTTCTTTATTATTAAACTTATGATGTAAAGTTGTGTTATTTGTATTTTTATTATTAATGCAGGTTGGTAATTATATTCATAACATGGCTACATTCTTCAGTGGGCTTGCAATTGGATTTATCAACTGTTGGCAGATTGCTCTCATAACTTTAGCCACTGGCCCCTTTATTGTTGCTGCAGGAGGAATATCAAATATATTTCTCCACAGACTTGCTGAAAATATACAAGATGCTTATGCTGAAGCAGCTAGTATTGCTGAACAAGTGATTACATTTTTCTTGCTTCTAAATTATATTGTATTTATTGCTTGCTTAAATCAATATATTATTATTTTTAACTTTACAGGCAATTTCGTACATTAGGACTTTATATGCATTCACAAATGAAACATTAGCAAAGTATTCATACGCAGCCTCACTACAAGCAACATTGAGATATGGAATACTGATTAGTCTTGTGCAAGGACTGGGACTTGGCTTCACTTATGGGCTTGCAATTTGCTCATGTGCCTTGCAACTTTATGTTGGAAGAGTTTTAGTTACACATGGGAAGGCTCATGGTGGAGAAATTGTAACAGCTCTTTTTGCTGTTATTTTAAGTGGCCTGTAAGCATCTGCTATACACCTGTCCTTTTCGACCTATTTACTTATAAATGGGTTGGTCTGGTTATATGTATATGTGTGTGTGTGTATATATTCTCTAATGGGTAGCTCTAGAATAATCTTGAAGGGAAACAAGATAGATGGGTGACTGGTTGAATGGGTTAAAGTCACCAAAAGTGTACTTTCAATGAATCAAGTGATACAACCTCTCGAATCATTGAATTCCAATAACTAGATTATTATTCAAAGAGTTTAACTTCTTTTTTGGTCTTTGAGGTTTACCAGTTTTCTCACTTTTAGTCCAATTTTTAAAAATAATCAATTTAAGGGCCTCACCTTTGGTTTTTTTCTCAATTTTGATCACCTTCAAAAATTCATCCAAATTAATCGTTAAAATGAAGGGCATTTACGTCCAAATTAAACTCTTACGTCCAAATTAAACTCTAATTCACCAACTTAAAAGGGAAGTCGATCTATCTAAAGGGGAATAGAGTTCAATTTGGACATAAATGTCATTCATTTTAACGATTAATTTGGATGAATTTTTGAAGGTGACCAAATTGAGAAAAAAAACCAAAGATGAGGCCCATAAATCGATTATTTTTTAAAATTGGACTAAAATTGAGAAAACTGGTAAACATCAGGGATCAAAAACGAAGTTAACTCTTATTCAAATGATATCTATTTTTGCAATTATATCTGACACACTAACCGTCCATAGGAAAAGATAAATTCGAAAAGAAGTGTGTTGGGGTTAATTTTGAGTTCACATGTGGAACAGGTATCTTGGGGTGAAGAAAAAGGGGTCTTGATTTTGTTCAAGTGTTTTCAGTCAGTATTTTGGTATATTATATGTGTTAATAAAATCTTTAATCAAGAATGAGGATAGATTTGGGTTTCCTAGTTTAAGGTTTTTTTTGGGGTCATTGTGTTTAAGTTTTGTCTAGTATAAGTAGGGGTATAGGGTTTTATTGTAATGTGTGAGTTTTCTTCAGTATTAATATACAAAAGAGTCGTGGAGGAGTTTCCATCAAATTCTCGTGTGTATTGTGTTTTTGATCCAGATGTTTCTAACAAGGTCGACCCTGATTCCTTTTATCAGTTAACCAACTTGAGCTACACGACCATTTTTTGCCAGCTGTACATGATGCTTCTTTGCTGATATTAAATGTTATTTGCTTTTGATAGTGGGTTGAATCAAGCAGCCACCAACTTCTATTCGTTTGAGCAAGGAAGGATTGCTGCATATAGACTTTTTGAGATGATTAGCCGTTCATCCTCAACGGTGGATCATGATGGAAACACTCTTGATTCTGTACAAGGAAACATCGAGTTCAGAAATGTGTATTTCAGCTATTTGTCTCGTCCAGAAATTCCAATTTTAAGTGGGTTTTACCTCACTGTTCCTGCAAAGAAAACTGTTGCACTTGTTGGAAGAAATGGATCTGGTAAAAGTAGCATCATACCACTTATGGAACGGTTTTATGATCCTACATTAGGTATTTAACAACTTTCTATTTTCATATAGTTTCTAATATATAACCACGATGTGTTTTGTAATATACTATATCTTTTTAGGCGAAGTTCTTTTGGATGGAGAGAATATCAAGAACCTGAAATTGGAATGGCTAAGGAGCCAAATAGGTTTAGTGACTCAAGAACCTGCTCTGCTAAGCTTGAGTATCAGAGACAATATTGCCTATGGAAGAGATGCTACGCTACTTCAAATTGAAGATGCAGCTAAAATTGCTCATGCACATACATTTATTAGCTCACTTGAGAAAGGCTATGATACACAGGTACAAATCAAAGAAATATGCTCTTACTACAGGTGGCAATTTTGACCTATTTGTTTATAAATGGGTCAATTCGTGTTATGCTCAATGTCAAATGGTTCAAAAAAAGTTATCAGATAGGTTGAACATGTTTAAGTTTTCAAAAGTGTATATTTTTATGCCAAAAATCTACTGTAAATCAGTTTCTTTAAAAAGTTAGATGACTATTGAAATAACATAACTTTTGTAATCATATATGACACCCTAATTCTTTATAAGATATTCAAAATTTTTGGAGAAAGCATGTTTCAGCTCAAACCAACCTGATCCTACCTGTACAAAGTCTCCCATTTTGACCATTATCCAATCCTACCTGTTTTTGTTGCCTTCCATTTTTAGTTTTTTACCACGTATCCCCTCAACGTAATAAATAATGAACATGTGTAATTTCAGGTGGGGAGGGCTGGTTTATCGTTAACAGAAGAACAGAAAATAAGGCTTTCTGTTGCTAGGGCAGTGCTATCCAACCCTTCTATCCTTCTTCTTGACGAGGTCACTGGTGGACTGGACTTTGAAGCTGAAAAATCAGTCCAGGAGGCTTTAGATCTCCTGATGTTAGGTCGTTCAACCATCATAATTGCTCGAAGGCTTTCTCTAATTAGAAATGCTGATTTCATAGCTGTGATGGAGGAAGGCCAACTAATGGAGATTGGGACCCACGATGAATTGATAGCTTCTGATGGGCTGTATGCAGAGCTTCTTAGATGTGAAGAAGCAGCTAAACTCCCAAGAAGGTAAACCAAGATACCAAAAAGATCTTATAATTAAGACTCCCTTGCGTTGGTTTATATTTTTTTTATCCAAGTATCTTTTGAATATTTGATGTAGAGGTGGCAAGATGGTGGCTAGGGCGGGTTGGGTCACGTGTCAAAACGGGTTAAGATTGGAATCTATCAATCTGGTTAAGGGCCGAAGGCTCAAAGCGGGTTTGGAATGACCTGCAAAAACACCTATTGTCATTTTTTTTTTCAACTTAAAAATCATTATTGAGTTTATTATGATTACAAAAATGATATTATTATTGTAATAATTTGAATCTCATTCAAATAATTTTGGGAGGCTTCATGCATCATAAGTAAACTTTGAAGATTTTCATCCTGTTTCCCTTCCCCTTTTAGTTAAATGTTTTTATTTTGACTCGTTTGAGAAAAAATACAACCCAAATGGACTCACTTATAATTAAAGGGTCGAAAGTGTCACCTATGATTTGATACTTATCTCATATCGTTTTAGGATGCCTGTGAGAACCTACGAGACTGCAACTTTCCAAATTGAAAAAGATTCTTCTGCAAGTCACAGCTATCAAGAATCATCATCCCCAAAATTTGCCAAATCACCATCACTTCAAAGAGCTTCCAACCTACATGCATCAGCCCGGTCTCCTGATTCCGCTTATAACTCACATGAATCTCCAAGAAACCCGAGCCCACCCGAAAGAACAATAGAAAATGGGTCCCACTTAGATGGACCCAACAATCAACCATCCATAAAAAGACAAGATAGTTTTGAGATGAGACTTCCTGAGTTACCGAAAATTGATGTCATTTCTATTCAAAGACAAACATCTCAGGAGTCGGATCCTGAATCACCCATTTCACCACTTTTAACGTCTGACCCGAACAATGAGCGATCACATTCACAAACTTTTAGTCGACCTAATTCTCACTTCGGTGACGAACCTGTAAAAGTCAAAGTGGTGAAAGAAAAGCGGAAAGAGCCACCGATGTGGAGGCTTGTAGAGCTTAGCTTTGCTGAATGGCTTTATGCTGTTCTGGGAAGTACCGGTGCTGCAATTTTTGGTTCTTTTAATCCGCTTCTTGCGTATGTGATTGCGCTAATTGTGACAGAATATTATAAAAAGGAGAGTATTAAACATATGAGACATGAAGTGGATAAATGGTGTTTAATCATTGCTTGCATGGGTATTGTTACCGTTATTGCAAACTTCTTGCAGCACTTTTACTTCGGTATTATGGGCGAGAAAATGACTGAGCGAGTTAGGAGAATGATGTTTTCGGGTTAGTAATTCCTGCAGTAGCAACTACTTGTTCTTTCTCTATCCACATCTGTTGCAAAAATGCATGGTTGGGGCTGCTTTGGTAACGGTTTATAACGGGTTTGGGTCAAAATGTATAATTTTTTGGTGAGAAATTCTAGACCTACTAAAAACGTTTACGAACTTTAATTTTCTAACTCATGTGGACCAACCAAATGAAGAGTGAGGAAAGGGGAAAAGGTTGATGTGATTGGTTCGCATAAGTTTTGTAAGTCGAAGTTGTCAACTATTTTTGTAGCTGTATGGTACAGATTGGGTTGGGGTTGACACAAAGCAGTTTTGTCCAGTCTTTCAACTTTTTATAAATAGTTAGTGTGTCAAATATGATTAGAGAATTATATAATTTCAGTAAAGTTACTTTCTGAATAAAACGTCTTAGGAGATTTTATGCATAAAAACACATGCACTATGCACTTCCATCCAGTTTGACTATTTGACCTGTTCGTTTTACCTAACTTTTGATAATTGTACCTTTAGAGGCTAAAAATAAACCAAGTTGGCCTTTTGATAAGTAGATGGTTTGAAATTGCCACCTGTAATCACTGTCTGATTCCTCTTGTATTACAGCAATGCTTCGTAATGAAGTTGGATGGTTTGATGAAGAAGAAAATAGTGCTGATACATTATCTATGCGATTAGCCAATGACGCAACGTTTGTGAGAGCTGCTTTCAGTAACCGACTTTCTATATTTATACAAGATAGTACAGCTGTACTTGTGGCATTGCTAATAGGGATGCTTTTACAGTGGCGTATAGCACTGGTGGCTTTGGCCACACTTCCTGTTCTTACTGTCTCCGCCATTGCGCAGGTATGCATCTACTTTTAGTCAAGTACCCAAGTTCTGTAACAGGTCAAACCAGGGCAGGTCAGACAAGTTCTGTAACAGGTCAAAACAGGTGATTATGACAGGTTGAAACGGGTTTGGGTCAGGTTGGGCTGACCCAGAACACTTTTTGTTATACATTTGGTAGGACACTGATTTTAGCACATACTAAGCAATGTAATGAATTCTACTCAAATAGATGGTCCATTACATAGTAGTCAAAGGAGCAAGGTGCACTCAAGGCGCAAAGGCCTCGCCTGCTGACTCGGCACAAAGGTCTCGCTTGATGCCTAGGCGCAAGGGGCTTGCCTGAGACAAGAGACGCGCCGATAGAGGAAATTTTTTTTTTAGTAGGCAGGAAAGTAGAAAATTTAGTACCATTTGCCTAGGGGAGTGCCTTTTTCTCCTTTGACTAATATGGTCACTTAATAGATGCACAAGGGGGATATTTGATTATTTTCTCCAATCTCTTCTGTTTGTTTTTAAATACCTTATTATATACTTCTCTTCATCTTGGCCGTCCATCTTCTGATCTGAAATTCCACACCAATTTAATCCTGCAGAAACTATGGCTAGCTGGATTTTCAAAGGGAATACAAGAAATGCACAGGAAAGCATCATTAGTCCTTGAAGATGCAGTTAGAAATATTTACACAGTTGTATCATTCTGTGCTGGTAACAAAGTAATGGAGCTTTACAGATTACAATTACACAAGATATTCACAAAAAGCTTCTTGCATGGGATGGCAATTGGATTTGCCTTTGGGTTTTCTCAGTTTCTTTTATTCGCATGCAATGCTCTTCTTCTATGGTACACCGCACTCTCAGTTAAAAACCAGCACGTGGATCTCCCAACCGCCATTAAAGAATATATGGTTTTCTCTTTTGCCACTTTTGCCCTTGTTGAGCCGTTTGGTTTAGCTCCATATATTCTCAAAAGACGAAAATCTCTAATCTCGGTTTTTGAAATAATAGATCGTGTACCAAAAATTGATCCAGATGATATCACCGCTTTAAAGCCGCCAAATGTATATGGAAGTATCGAGCTGAAACAAGTTGACTTTTCTTATCCGACCCGTCCAGAGATTCTTGTACTAAGCAATTTTAGCCTTAAAGTCAATGGCGGTCAAACCGTTGCAGTCGTTGGCGTTTCAGGATCCGGGAAAAGCACGATAATCTCGTTGATCGAGCGGTTTTATGATCCGGTTGCTGGGCAGGTGAATTTAGACGGTCGGGATCTAAAAGTGTTCAATTTGAGATGGCTAAGGAATCACCTTGGTGTTGTTCAACAAGAACCGATAATCTTTTCGACTACCATTCGGGAAAATATAATCTATGCTAGACATAATGCAAGTGAAGCTGAAATCAAAGAGGCTGCAAGAATAGCAAATGCTCATCATTTTATCAGTAACTTGCCTCATGGGTATGAAACTCATGTGGGAATGAGGGGCGTGGACTTAACCCCAGGTCAGAAGCAACGGATTGCTATAGCTAGGGTGGTGCTAAAGAACGCACCGATTCTGTTATTGGACGAGGCGAGTTCATCGATCGAGTCAGAATCGAGTCGGGTGGTTCAGGAGGCTCTTGATACACTAATAATGGGGAATAAAACGACCATTCTTATAGCTCACAGGGCTGCTATGATGAGACATGTTGATAATATTGTTGTTCTTAATGGAGGTCGAATCGTGGAGGAAGGGTCCCATGATTCATTGATGTCGAAAAATGGTTTGTATGTTCGGTTAATGCAACCTCATTTTGGGAAGGGTTTACGTCAACATAGGCTTCTTTAGAGCGAGCGAGCGAGCTAGCTCGCTCTTGGCAGTTCAGGTGAGAAATAGGTTTGTAGATTGCATATTCTTTTGGAGGCAAAGGATTGAATCTTTAGCCTTCATGATATATTATTGTTTTGTTGGTTGTAGAATGATAGCTGGTAATGTTTCTTTTTCTACCATTTTTGTTTCTTTCTTTCTGTCTGTTTGTTTTTCTTTTACTATCCACCCCCTTATTACTATTTGACCATTATGTACAGCCTTTTTCTTTTGTAAATACAAATTAAACCGCTTTTATTTGCTTGCTTTTGGGAATGTGTTATGGGATTAGCCGCTACGACCATAACTCCATAACATAGGTGTGATATTATTCGTATAAACAAAATCAATCTTAGCTCATAATAAAACATAAAACATAAAGTTGTGTTTGTTTCGAGTCGTCTATAGCTTAACCGAAACCTATGTAACCGGTGTATTTCTAATTTCTTTGTTTCGTTTCCTTCATTCTCAACTAATTTGTAGATAATTAATGAAATTGCTAGGAACAGTGAAAAAATTTATAACCTTTTGAATTTGATTGGACACGTACTAGGGAAATTATATAAGAACCAAATATTAAACTTTAAAGTGTGAAAATGAGTTTTTTCTAAGCTTAAATAAGTTAATGTTTTTATTTAACTGGACATGGTAAGGGCCGGGTTATACTAAAGAGATTTTTTTTTGAATGGCAATGATTTAGAAATAATCTTACAACAAATGGCCAACTTCTTGTTAACTCAAATAAACTCCTATTTTTGGTTGATGAGATATTTCGTGTTTGTCGCAAGGTTTGTTTGGAGAGCATGTCGTACATTGTAGAGAAGCTTTCGAACTCAAGTATCCACATGATTTGTTTAGGGATGTTCTTTTTGACATTTTAAGCGTTTCTGACATGATTTGCCAGCCCTTTTGGTAATGTTATTACCCCAAGAGCTATGAACATAGTTTTTAGAAGACTTATTTTGCTATAAAAAAAGGTCTAGTGAGGCACCTTGTTGCCCGTTTACCTTATATTTCATTGTAAACTTTTGATGGTTTTGAAATGAGTATAAATGATTTCTTTCATTATTGACTTGAAATTACTATAATTAGGAGTGTGCAAGTTCATTTATGAGTTGAGTCTGTCTTTGGCCTTCACCATAACCGAAACGACTCTTCGGGTAATGAAAATATACTTTGATAACCATAACCGAAAGAAAGTCAGTTAAACAAGGTTCAGGTATTAGTTTGTTTTGGGTTGGTTTTCAATCCGTTCCGTTTTGATATACCAAACTAATTTTGTCTTAAAATATTTAATTTGTGCTTTAAAATTTTAAAAGGCCAAAGCCAACTTGAGCAAAAAAACTTTAAAAATTTAACTTGTGTTAATCCACCAAGGGTCAATTTTTGTCTCTCCTTATATGTGGAATGAAACTCCTTTTTTACAAGAGGATATGAAACTTAATTTCAGTTTCTCTCTATGTGGAATCACGACTAACAATGTCATAGTAACTAACAGCTGTGTAAAATGTAAATTAAAAATTTAGACAATTCCCAATCATAGCAGTTTAACATACTCATCAAATCCTCTAACTAATGGAATCTATAAACCTTCACGAAATCTATATTCTTTAAAATTGATAAAAATAAATTAAAAACAAATTGAAATCATAAACACTCGTAATACTTTTGAATGCATGTCAATTATGGAAGAGTACAATTATAAATTTTATCCAAGTAAATCAAGATAAAGCTTTTATCACTTATAGCTTCTTGTTTACAACCATCTTACATATCGTAAACATTACTATTTTGACCATAACCGAAGTTTCAGTTAACCAAAAGACATTAACCACTCGATTTCGCTTAATTATAAGAGTCAGATCGGTGTTGGACAGTTAATTGTTTTTAGTTTTTTAGGCTAACCAAAATTAACCCTGACTAAAAAAAATTTAATGAACCCAAAGTGGGTGATGGTTAGGTCGGGTTCGATAGCTAAATACCGATACTCCAGCGTTGGGCTCGCAATATATGATAACAAAGAATTGAATTGGGCGCAATTTATTTTGGATCCCTTAACATATAAAGTCAATAAGTGATATAAAAAGTCAATAAAATAATGATCATTGTAATAAGAATAATAATAAAAAAAAGTATTGTAACAAAACTTTCTGTTTTAAATACTTAAACAAATAGCGAACTATAAATTTTTTTTTTTAATATATACTTTTTTCTTTTTAAAAAAAATCCTAGCCCCTCCAAAATGCTAGGCCCTAGGCGGGCACACACCTTAGGTCCTTACCCATGCTACAGGGCCGCCCTTGGATCTAGGCTAGGCTTATTGAAATTATTGAAGTTGGGCTCGCTTGCATGCATTAACGTGTCCAAGGGAGATGGGTTCAGGATAAAAGTGGTGATGGTCTTGGGAAAAATTCAAAAAATGAGAAATTCTGACATGTATTCAATTCGAAGGAACGGCCGGGGAAATCACTTCCCCTGGCGGGGTCTTATATCATATTTGATGTTGTGCATGCGTACGTGTCATCATTCTCGTAATGTGCACGCGTCAATAACTTTTTTAAATATATAGAAACATAATCGGTTCTTTAAACAAATTCATCAGGACCACGAGAAGATTTTTTCTCACTAATTTCAACAACATTAGCATTAAGTTGTTGATCATCTTGATCTTGTTGGCTAATTTGATCCTTGCTCTTGCCCCATAGGACGAGATATAAGCCAACGACAATAACCATCGCTCCAACAACACTACGACATAATAATAAAAATATCTTAGGAAATTAATTAAAACTATCCCACAAAAACTAAGGAAAGATTGAAATGCTTTTAACCGGCCTCTCAACATAACTAAGAGAAGCTAGCATATATATATAAAAGCACGTACGTAGTTAAGTATTAAGAATATATTATTATTATTATTATTATTATTATTATTATATTATTATATAATAAGAGAGATCGATGATTGAGGAATTTAATTAAATAAATAAATGATGTATATATACATACCTTCCCAAGTACAGTTTCTCTGCTAAAATGAAAGAGCCCATAATGGCGACAATAATCATCCCGAGAGGGTTGAAAGCGGTAACAAAAACTGGTCCTCTCTCCTGCATCACCAGTCCGAATATGTAATACGCGAATCCAGAACACATGATTCCCTATAAACATGCATATATCACACCGGCCACTTGTCAAAAACAAAAAAAAAATATTATTATTAACTAAATTAACTTACGAAGAAGATCGAAGAAATATATATCTTATTATCTTACACTGTAAATGGCTGCAAATAGTTTGATGTCCCAGTTAATTGCCCAGATTGAGATTGAAGCTGCAGCGGTCCTCTGAGCCACAACAGCCAGTACGGAACCTTCCAATGCACCCATCATACACACTAGTGTTGTCAGAGACAGCTCCGCCGGGTAACTCTTCAAGGTAACTGCCTGTCGATCGACTCCACGTTAATTAATTAATTAATTTATTACACCATACATGCATATATATATGAAGATTATTAGCTTACTTGGAGGATGACAAAAGTAGCCCAAGAAAAGCAACCGGCGGTGATCATGAGAGATCCTTTAATCATCATCATCTGGGAATTGGAATTGGTTTGAATATTATTACTAGGAGTAGGAGGAGGATGGTGGTGGTGGTTCTTCCATGATGGGGCCGGGATTAATTGAATTGCAGGGCCTTTTATTAGTGTCATTGCCATGGCTCCTCCAATTGTCAATAATGTCCCTATCATCTTCCCTTGGCTATGCAAACTCTTTATCTTCACCATCTCAAGTCTACCAAACAAATTACCAACACAAACCAACCAAAATTAATTAATTAATTAATATTCCATTCCATATATAACTAACTAACAAATGTAAAGTACCTGAACAGCCAAGCCATAAGAAATGTAATGGCTGGAACAATGTTGCACATAGCCGCAGCGAAAGTTGCCGTCGTATATTTCATTCCACCGAAGTACAAATTCTGGTCTAACACCGGCCTGCATCATATCCATTCATTCATTCAAACCTACCTACCTCCCTCATCACTACGTACTATACCCACCCAATTACAATTAATTATAGTCTATAGATGATAAAATTATTAGCAAATTAAGATCCAAACAACCTACTTCAGATAGATAGTTAGTTTCAAAATCTTCCGTCTGATCGATCGATCGATCTATCTTTTTAAAATTTCAAAAGCTAGCTAGCTAGCTAGCATCGGCCATTTATAATAACTAATTAAAAGCATCTTTCTTTCTTTCTTTCTTTCAAGTCAGTTTGCTGTTTGTTTGCGAGCGATCGACCCACCGAAAGTCCGAAAAAGACAATAAGACAAACTGATCGAGTTGCTCATTTATTTATAAACGGAGGACGGATAACTTTTGTTTTTCCACTTTTTTGAAATAACATACTCTAGCAATCCCAGCAACATGATCTTCAAGAAAATGGAAATCGTCATCTTTGGCCTAACTTTCCTGCATGCAGTTTCCAACAAAACAAAACAAAAAAAAGAAATAAAAAACTAGCTAGCTATATATATAGCTACGTACCTAGTAGATCGAATGAATGAATTAATTAAGTACTAATTAATTAAGTACCTTTCGAGGAAGAAAGCAAAGGGAGAGAAGAAGAGAGCTGCAATGAGGTTTCGGTAAACAGCAAAAGTGTAATGATTCAAGCCTTTGTTTAAGGCAGACTTGACAACTAAACCGTTAACAGCATAAGCAGTTTGCAACAATATCATCAACATGAAAGGCTTGCTGCTGCAGGTAGCTGCAGAGACCACCTTAATAAACCGCCACATGATAATCGAGCTAGCTTATTAATCAATCAATTAATTAACTGATCGATCATCCATGCATTTCCATATACATGGTTACTTTGTAGTAGTGGTATTTATATATATATATATGCACAAGCCACCCTTGGCTTATCTCTCTCTGAATATATATTATTTATATATCTACCTTACGGCCGGCCGGACCGTACGTCAAAACCTAGCAAATCACCGCTTAACTATTTTGATATTAGATCGTTAAGGGCTTGTTTGATTTTGGATCGTTATGGAACACACACATATATATATATATATATATATTATTATGGATCCTTGAGTCTTTGAGATTAGATCGTTAATGGTTTGTTTAAATGTATTTGTTTGAGATTGGACCATTTTGCAAGGTTATGAATTGTAAAGTTTTATTTGAATGCTACTATTAGTCAATTAATTTCTAATTAAAAAATAAATAGACTCAAATTTAATATTTCTATTATTTTTTAGCTCAAAAGTTCATATGGATTTGAATCCGAAATAACCGAATCCAACCGTAAAAAACCGAAATCCGTAAAACTGTAAAAACCGAATCCGAATGGATTTGAAAATTGTAAAACCGAAAGGCGTTATTTTGGGGAAGCATTCGGTCAAAGTGGCCATTTTCGTAATTTTCCCATTATTATGTTCGGTTTTGGATTTGGTTTTAGCCAAAATCCGATCCAAACCGATCCATGCACTCCTAATAGCCACTTAGGTTGTAATATAGTTGTAAAAGACAATGTCCTTTTTGATGGATACTCAAGTTTAAAACTTGGGAGTTGTGTAAATTTGTGTGTAGTTTAGCTGTTAAAAAAAATAAAAAATCATCAAATAGCTAGGATGCCAGATCAAGTCTTATTAAATTACTAAGAAGAAACGATCACATAAATGTGGGGAGAACACACTTCATTTGTGGTTGAAGATTATAAAGAAATTAAACGTGGAGTAAGAAGACTACGTACATGAGATGACATAAAAAAAAACATTTGTAGATAATAATTAAACGTACATATACGCTTTTCAAAAAAGTTAAAAATTATATACACGTACACATACAGCATGCACAACGGTTTTTATTCATACACTGGCCCAAATACTAGATGGAGTGTCGTCCATCCATACATCATTTTAAGTGGCAGTTGTAATAACTACTCATAACTAACTTTTAACTACCTAATATTAAAACTTAAGTGATCATATAAGAATTAGCTAGGATGATACTAGCTAGCTAGCTGTTGCGTGTTGCCACAAATACGTCGTCTATGAATAGAAATACCTTGTGTTCATTTTTTTTTCATTTGTAATCAAAGTCAAGTTCCATCATTTATGACACTACTTTGTATGATAACAATGAAATTTGATTATACACATGAACATATCTATTAAATTAATTAGCAGTTGTTATAAACTAAGACATATATAAATCTAATAAAAAAAAAGGGTAAGGAAGGCTACAGGAGTGGATCGGAGTTGCAAGAAGATCGATGCAATGAATTTCAATATAACTACCATACCACTTCTTTGTAAAATGCTCCTTAATTTGATATCCACTCCTCTAAGTCAAAGACCTAAAAGAATTACATTATATATATATATATATATATATATATATATATATATATATATATATATTAGGGTGAGGTTCATTGTAGACCCCCATAAGTGTAGACAGATAGACACCCTATTTCACATGTGAAATTACTTTATTTCACATGTGTTTTCACATGTGAAATTTTCTGAACAATGAGAAAGGGAAAAAGAAAAAAGAAATTAATCATAACCATTAGATCAAGAGATCTAATGGTGAAAAAGGTGTCTACATGTCTACACTTATGGAGGTGTCTACAATGAACTTTTCACTATATATATATATATATATATATATATATATATAGGGGAAAGATCGGACGTAAACACTCATATTTTGTAAAAACCTAAGAACATTAGTTAATGAAGGGTATTTTTGGCATCACATAAAGTATATATTAACTGATCCAATTGTAATCTTAGGTTAAATCACACCCGACTCCCAAATCACGTCCCTCATTCATTAACACCCACCTGAGTCGTAATCACTCGTTCATTAACCTCTGAATCGTAATCCGTAAACCATTAGCTCCTAAAATCTCGATTTTCTGTTGAATCTCACTGAATCATCATCATAATTCAATACGATTCCAGGTATTACAACAAATTTTCCAGCCGCACGTATACAATTTATTACCGCAAATTCAAATTCGCTGGTTTACTTCGATTCTGACATTGCTTCTGTGTTTTTTCAGATCTTCGTAATTGCATATGGACATGTCTATTGATAATCATACCTTAATTGAAGATTCCGCGCCTGTTGATGATGTATCTGTCGATGCCAGTTGTGATTTTGGTATTGAACACATCGACAGCAATAACATGCTTGTTGGAATTACCGGATCAAGCACATCATCCAATGTTGCATCATCTTCCTCATCATCCACATCAGAATCTCAATCTGCTCCTCCTATGGTGTTCATAGGTGTTGAAGAACATGGTAACAGATACTTCAACTTAGAGCTTCAAAAGTACACATGTGCAGTTTTTAATTTCTGTTTTATTTTTTTGTTATGTATTCTTTTAAAATCATGTTTTTATACTCTGATTTTGTTATGTGATGCTTACTATTGCTGTTATGTGTTTAATCATGTTATTGATATAATGTTATTATTTGTACTTCCTTATGATTGCACATGTGCACCAAATCTGTATTTTGGACCAAACTGTATTGTTCATCCAATTTTCTCATCATAATGCTTTTATATTTTATTTTTTTATTACTAAGTGGCATTTGGACAATATATTTTAGATATTATGTGTAGTCAAATGACTTAAATCATTTATACGTTTGTCCCGTTTTAATAAACAATTAGTTTGTTGATATTGTTTACTTTCATTTAACTTTAGTGTGTTTTGTGTGCATTCAGATGGTGCACGTAGCAGTGTTTTTGCTACCTCTGATGGAACCAAATATTGGAAGCCTGATGTTGACCCTTCCTACATTCCTGTTTTGGGATCGGTTTATGACAGTTGGGAGCACGTCACTAATATGTATGATGCTTATGCTGCTAAGGCTGGTTTCTCCACCCGGTTAGGCACCCACCGAAAGATCAATGATGTTACTAGACATAGATACATTCTATGTAACCGGGCTGGAAAACCAAAACTGCAAAATTTCAATTCTATGAATCCTGACCCAGTTTCTGCTTCTAAGACTAGCCGCTCATCTTTGACCGACTGTGGTGCATGTATACGTTCTAAGTTCGACCCGGATACACAAAAGTACACTCTTTATACGTTTGTTGAAGCACACAACCACGAACTCATTGGCCCTGAATTTATGGATTTCAGTTCCAAGCGTCGTATGCTTGATTTTTCGACCCAGCAATTCATCCACCAACTTAGCCTGAACAAAATTGGCGCTTCTGTTGCGCATAACGTTCAGTGCTCTTTGAAGGGTGGTCATCACAACGTTCGTGGTACAAAAACTGAATTCAAAAACTTTGCTCGAGCTATTCGTATCTTCATTGGCGATAGGGATGCCAAACTTGTGTTGGATACACTAGAAGAACGTACTAAAAATCTACATAATTTTTTCTATGAGTCTTTAATTGTTGGTAATGAGCTAAAATCACTTTTTTGGGCTGATGATGTTTCACGCTGCAACTATGAAGTGTTTGGCGAAGTTCTTGCATTTGATGCAACTTACAAGACTAACCAGTAAGTACTCTTAAACTAAAACTATTACTGTTTTAAATTTTGTAACTCTATTATCTTTATACGATGCTGCTGTTTTCAATTTTAAGATAAATACTGCCCATGTGCGTCAAAGTTACAGTTTCTTAAATATAGCTCATAACTTGTATTGCTTATATTTTGTGTTACAGGTACTGTATGATCTTTGTGCCGTTTACTGGTGTTGACCACCACAAAAAGTGTGTAACTTTCGGTGCCGGGTTGATATCGGACGAGACGATCGAGTCTTATACATGGTTGCTTCAATGCTTTCTGAAAGCACATGTTACTCAGCCTAGGTTGGTGCTTACCGACCAAGATGGTTCAATGAAATCTGCTATTGAGGCTGTTTTTTATCGGTCTGCCCATAGATTGTGCATGTGGCACATCATGAGGAAGTTGCCTTCCAAAGTACGTTCAATTTATATATATATTTGATTTTTTTCATTAATAAGTGATAATTAGTTCTGTCATTTGAATTTTTATATATTATTCATACATCTGCCATATTACTTATCGTCGTTATATAATTTAGATTGAAGATGATGCAGTCGACAATGCAGCCCTCCGTAAATCCATCCACAAACTCGTATGGAATCTGATAATCAAACCATGTGATTTTGAAGAAAAATGGCAGTTGCTTATGGCAGAATATGGATTGGCTAATCACGATTGGCTTACCACTATGTACAACATGCGAGGAGACTGGATCCCTGCGTACTTTAGAGACCTTCCTATGTGTTGTCCGATGAAGACAACATCTATATGCGAGAGCTCTAATGCGTTTTTCAAGGTCAACTCTAGCGGCGGCAACACCTTGTTGCAGTTTCTTATGTGTTTTGACACCGCCATTGACGCGCAACGTAATAACCAGCGCAAGCTTGAGTTTGATACGAACACAACAGTACCTGAGATCCACACACGACTTCCAATCGAAAGACATGCGGCCAGTTTGTACACGATCACGATCTTTAAGGAAGTTCAGAAAGAAATCGAGCGAAGTCTCTATCAGTGTTCTGGTGGCTTGACGCGCACTGTTGGTACTACCAAAATATATACCATTGCTCATGCAAACAGGAAATTTGTTACTGTCAATGAATTTGAGGTAATTTATATGCACTTTTCCTTTGAATGCACATGTGCACTTTTTCAAACTATACTATTATTGGATTGTTTTAAATTGTTTGATTATTAGTTGACGCTTTCTGAAACACATGTGTGCATTTCTTGTTGTCACTAATTTAATTTTCAGACCGTGTTACATCTTTATATTAAATTTTCATAATCTATAAATATGATGCACATGTGCAGTGTTTTTTATTCTGACCATTATGTTTATATTTAACAGGTTTCCATTGATCTTGCTGCTAAGACTGTCTCTTGCTCGTGTTTATGCTTCACACGCATTGGCTTTTTATGCCGCCATATCTTCTACGTCTTCAGATGCAACCAAGTAAACAAGATTCCCCAAAAATACATGTCTGCGCGTTGGGCGCGTAATGCACTTCCATCAAGAGTTTATGATATTGCAAATCGGTATTCAGTTGATACCAGTGAATCGGGCGTTCTCAGAAACGAAATTATGGGTATCGTTTCCCAATGTACCGACCGTCTAAGGCGCCAACCAGATCAGCTTGCAGAATTTTTGAGTAAGCTCAAAGAGTTGAAGAAACACATATTTTCTGAAGTGGCCTATGATCCTTCCCAAGAGCGGACAAGTGCGGTAATAAGTGACATTCTTCGTCAGCCTGAGTTTGGTACTTCTTCTTTCGTGCCAACGCAAGGAATTAGGAACAAGGGGTGTGGAACTGACAAGCGTTTGATCGGTCCGGGTGAGAAGGCTATTGAAGCGTTCAAGAAGGGTCCGAGACTGTGTAAGAAGTGTAACAAATATGTTTATGACCATGATTCCCGTAACTGTGATAAAGTTCGGCGTGCTACCGAGATTGCTGCTGCTGCTGCAGCTGCGGCTGCTACTGCGAGGAGTGGATCAAAGTCAAGTTCCATCATTTATGACACTACTTTGTATGATAACAATGAAATTTGATTATACACATGAACATATCTATTAAATTAATTAGCAGTTGTTATAAACTAAGACATAAATCTAATAAAAAAAGGGTAAGGAAGGCTACAGGAGTGGATCGGAGTTGCAAGAAGATCAGATGCAATGAATTTCAATATAACTACCATACCACTTCTTTGTAAAATGCTCCTTGATTTGATATCCATTCCTCTAAGTCAAAGAACTAAAAGAATTACATTATATATATATATATATATATATATATATATATATATATATATATATATAGATGAGATAGGAGAAGGATAAAATAAAAACCTCTTCGAGTTTGGAAAACCGTGAAAACCAAGCTAAAATTAACATAAGTAATGGCTGACTTCTTACACAATATTAGCATATTGAATCTCTGCTTCAAGAAGTTTTGTCGAATCTTTAAAGATCTTCTCATCGAACCTACATAAATCTCTTTAAAAAGATAATCAGTCATTCATCATCAATAGATTCTTGATCGAAGGCTCTCTTTCTTGTGTAAAACCTAGAAATATGAAATAACTTGTTATAAAACATATAAAAAGAAAATTCAAATCCACTTTAAACCAAAACCTCTACCTTTCTCAATCTTCGTCGCATTCAAATCATGCACAGAAATAAAAAATTGATAGTTGCCCATTAGGTATCTAGGGCTTGGCATACACTCTCTATATATTGTAACCCAGTTATTTAGTAATATTATTTAATAACTGGGTTACAATATATAAAGAGTGTATGCCAAACCCTAGATACCTAATGGGTCCGTGCGCTCATAATTAACCCTAATCTCTAGTAATATGCAAAATTAAAGATATTAGAGGCATGCATTTCAAACAATTGATGTGATTATTTTTTAAATGTTTATAGATCTTGAAATGCTCTATGTTTGGAGGCTCAAAACTCCACAAAACTAATCGTCATAGCCATGAAGAAGCAATGACATGAAAATCCAGATAACGTAAACTGTAGACTGTCACTGTCGTAAACGCTCAGATAATCAAATTGCTAAGATTCTAGCAATGGTTGCGATAAACGTCCCGCCGCCACCAGATCTATCATCGCAAACCATACGTAACCGATAAACACTGGTGGTCATCAAAGAGCAGATAGTTGGGAACATAAACACCGGTGACCACCAACTACCATCACAAGTCACTGTCGTAGATATGACAACCACCATAAAAACACATGAAACCCTAGGCGTAGAGTCGGCAATGACGAAACCGGCGCTTCAAAAGAAAAAATCAAAAAGAGCATAGATGGAAAAGAGAGGGAGGGGGAGAGAGAGACGCAGGTTGCGTATTAATAGATGAAGCAGATATAAGGATGAGAGAGAGCACTAATATTGACACACATAGAAAAAAACAAATGAAACGCATAGTTCAAATAAATGGACACGTGTAAGAGAGGAGTAAATTTTAAGGTACAACCCAAGCAAAGCATATAAAGCTTGTACACTGTGCATAACATGGACAATGACGACACCAATGAAACAACATAGTATATTTTATGTGTTTCAACAATAGCAAACACGCCACCCACAACAAGAATTTATTTATTCATTTACCTAGCTTTGAAAAAAATATTGAACAACTTTTATGAAACAAAACATAAAGTTGCGGTTTTTATATATAAAAAGCTATTAAGGGAGTTTTGTGAGGAAAAACAATATGTACGTTAGTTTTTTATAGTATTTACTCAGTTATTTACTAAAAGTCTTTAATGTTTTTGACATAAATAACGTGGTAAATAACATCAAAGAGAAATCAATACAAATATATATCAAGTATATGTTAATAGTCCCAATTTAGATCTACTCCTTGGTACTATTTAAAAGTTCACCTTCAATAGAGAACTTCTCTTTAAGCTCATCATTGTTACAAGTTTTTTCACTTATAAATAGACATCCTAAACCCTAAAAACTAAACCCTAAATCATATCTTTAACGTCCTACTAAATAGGTGGTGATCACTCTTACAACTTCTCACTAAATGGGTATTGATCTCTTCTTCAACTCTTCAAATAACAAGTAGTGATCAGGGGCTTACACATATTTTCAGATCTTCATAAGTAGGATTTTACATCGGTAACTATGAATGAATGAATATCATATTATAATGAATTTATCAAATACTCTTTCCTCTGCTCTCTTGAATCATGAGGATTGAATTGGATAGGTATAATTTGAAGATATTTTCTTGTTTCTAAACGCGTAGAAGTTTTTAAAAATAGACTAATATCCCGGAATTACGTATGTAGGTAGCATAGAACATTGAAATATGAAAGATGTGTTAGGGTTCTGCAGTTTGTAACATAATCATGATAGTTTTTGTTTCATTCATCTCATCTAAGAAGTCATACGAGACATTAATCTAAATAATAGATGGTTGATATTTTAGAGGTGTTATAGGAAATGAGTAAAAAGGCTCAAGGGGCAAATTGAAAAAAGTACAAATATTTGTTGACTATTATGTAGTTTTTATATTTTCTAAGCTCATATATATAACTTTTATATACTACTAGTTTAGAAGAAACATCATAAAATAGAGAATTTTATTATCTTAAATTTGAGTATATATAGTATTTTTTAATGATTTCTACTAAGGAAAAAAAAAACGTTTATTAGTTTGATTATAGCATAAATGTCATGAGTATAACGTGTTATTAAAACTAGTATGTAAATTTTTTTTATGGGTGTCGGGCAACCCATGGAGTCCTCTTAGGTTTGCTCCTGGTTGGATTTTGATGATGGTTTCCTACACTGAGGATGGAACGATCAGGTTTTCTTATTAATTTGGAGTGGATTCCATCAATACCGCGCGCTTTAAAAATTTGTCGCAAAAAAACCTCTCCTCAGTATAGCTAGCTAGGATATATATATCTCTCTCTCAATATAAATATAAATATAAATAGATTATTTTGGTAGTGTGGTACGTACGTGAATAAATTAAAGTGTAATGAAATCCATATCGGATTTGCATATACGATGAGGGTGACAAGCATACAATGTGGAACCAAGTAATTCTATTTGGTGCGTAATTGATCACCCGATTAATTGGTTAAAGATGAAGTTTTCCATTAAATGGGACCGTTAATTAATTTGCATATTTCAGGGAAAAACGGTCCACACACTTGCTTGTATGTTGTTGACTGTTGTACACTTTACATGTAATGATTTAAACTATTTAATTATTTATTGATGATTATGATTCTGTGTCTTCAAAAGTCAGTCATGCTTCTCCATCAGTGGTTAACAAATTAACAATTAATGTGGCCATTATTAGTCTAAAGTTAGTGATGATTGATATGTAGAGTATGTGTATAGTGGTAAGGGGGAGGTGGTTTGTCTTATTTGGAAGTCGTGGGTTTAATATTATACATAGACGATTTTTTTTTTTGATAGTTTAATTAAAAGGTTAGACTAGAAATAGATTATAGTTGGTTGTTATAAAAAAAAATATGTTGCTATCAAATTAAAGACCGATCGGTCAAGGAGAAACGTGTGTATATATATAAGAACTTTTTATTTTGAGAACTTTTGAGAACTAAATCTCAACCACACATTTCAGGGGGACCACTACAATTCATGGGAGGGGGGATACATGTAAATAAACTTGTGGCTCAAATTATTTCTTTTTAGTTCTCAAATCAAATTGGTTCTCAAATGATCCTCTCCCTATATATATATATATATATATATATATATATATATATATATATAGGGTTGGGGTATTTTGGAACACACTTTGAGTTGGAGAATCGTTGGAACCCGGTCAAAAACGCGGTTAAAAAAATGTTTTTTTCTCTTAATTTTTTTTATGGTGGTTCTTTATGTTATAAACTACTCTTAAATGAAAAAAAATCAAAAAATCGCCTACTATATTTTTTTTTTTAAAATATCAAAAATGTCTAGGTTACACATGTAACTTTTGCGTAACTGCAAATATATGCATAAAAGTTACAGATGTAACTTTTTTCGTAACTGAAAATCTACTAGGCGTTTTTTTGATTTTTTTTGGGTAGTTTATAACATAAAGAACCACCATAAAAAAATTCAGAAAAAAAAACATTTATTTTATCGCGTTTTTGACCGGGTTCCAACGATTCTCCAACTCAAGGTGGGTTCCAATTTATCTTTTCCCTATATATATATATATATATATATATATATATATATATATATAGGGTTAGGTTCAAATAAGAACTTTTTATTTTGAGAACTTTTGAGAACTAAATCTCAACCACAAATTTCAGGAGGGACCACTACAATTCATGGGAGGGGGGATACATGTAAATAAACTTGTGGCTCAAATTAGTTCTTTTTAGTTCTCAAATCAAATTGGTTCTCAAATGATCCTCTCCCTATATATATATATATATATATATATATATATATATATATATATATATATATATAGGGTTGGGGTATTTTGAAACGCGGTTAAAAAAATGTTTTTTTCTCTTAATTTTTTTATGGTGGTAGTTTATGTTATAAACTACTCTTAAATGAAAAAAAATCAAAAACCGCCTACTAGATTTTTTTTAAAAAAAATATAAAAAATGTCTAGGTTACACATGTAACTTTTGCGTAACTGCAAATATATGCATAAAAGTTACAGATGTAACTTTTTTCGTAACTGAAAATCTACTAAGCGGTTTTTTGATTTTTTTTTCATTTAAGGGTAGTTTATAACATAAAGAACCACCATAAAAAAATTCAGAAAAAAAAACATTTTTTTACCGCGTTTTTGACCGGGTTCCAACGATTCTCCAACTCAAGGTGGGTTCCAATTTATCTATTCCCTATATATATATATATATATATATATATATATATATATAGGGTTAGGTTCAAATAAGAACTTTTTATTTTGAGAACTTTTGAGAACTAAATCTCAACCACAAATTTCAGGAGGGACCACTACAATTCATGGGAGGGGGGATACATGTAAATAAACTTGTGGCTCAAATTAGTTCTTTTTAGTTCTCAAATCAAATTGGTTCTCAAATGATCCTCTCCCTTATATATATATATATATATATATATATATATATATATATATATATATATATATATAAGTTTTTTTTAACATAAAGAACCACCATAAAAAAATTCAGAAAAAAAAACATTTTTTTACCGCGTTTTTGACCGGGTTCCAACGATTCTCCAACTCAAGGATCATGTAAAAACCACATCTTTTTGCGAAAACCTAAAAACTAATACTAAAACCTTCATAACTTTTTCATACGATCATATTTAAAAAAAAAATTGCACCAAAAACCTTAGAATTATAAGTTCTTTATTTCTGGAAAAAAATTAAAAAAAACTTTAACGTCTCGTCGTTTTTTTATTAGTGCACATGTGCACTAATAATAAAACTC
The DNA here is from genome assembly GCA_039602395.1 of Deinandra increscens subsp. villosa. Classification (NCBI taxonomy): domain Eukaryota; kingdom Viridiplantae; phylum Streptophyta; class Magnoliopsida; order Asterales; family Asteraceae; genus Deinandra; species Deinandra increscens. The sequence continues at coordinate 27,907,350 of JBCNJP010000018.1, forward strand.
ATACATATAGTATGCGTTAATGTTTTTTTAGAAAAATCGCATCAAATACTGTATAATTTTGTTAGTTTTTCGTGGTTTTTTATTAGTGCACATGTGCACTAATAAAAAAACACTTTATATGTGTCGTATACATTAATATTTTAAAAGAGAAATTGCACCATAAATCTTATAATTGTGTTATCTTTAACTCTGAAAATATGTTAAACGTTTTAAATTTTTTTAAATTTTATGCTACACATGTGCACTATAACTAATAGTTATAGTGCATATGTACAATTATCATTACTTCTATGAATATTTTAGTTTTTTTAAATGTTTTTAACCTAAACAATATGTTTTCGCATGACAATTCTCATTTGTGTAGTACTAATGAAACTGGTGCACATGTGCACTAATAATACACATGTGCACTAATTATTTTTTTTTTCGAAATATCAATTTCTTTTCCAGAATCAAAGACAATAGATTTTTAAGATTTTTGGTGCAAGTTTCATAGAAAAAATATTAACGTATGTAAAAGTTATGAAGGTTTTAGTGTTAGTTTTTAGGTTTTCGCAAAAAAAAAGAGTTTTCGCAGGATCCTTACCCTATATATATATATATATATATATATATATATATATATATATATATATATATATAGGGAAGAGTTCCGTGTAGACTCCTTAAATTTTGTAGACCCCGTAGACCCCTATAAAACTCAATAAAAATAAAACTTAGTGTTGTAAATTTGGTTCTTTTATTACGATAAGCTTTTAAGAACCAAAAAAATAAATAAATAAATTAAAAAAAAACATTAAAAATCGAACATTTTAAGACAATGAGTTTTAAAATAATGAGTTTTAAACGCAACACTGAGTTTTATTGAGTTTATTGAGTTTTAAACTCATTGATTTTTAAAACTCATTGTCTTAAAATGTTCAATTTTTAATGTTTTTCGTTTTTCTTTTTTTTTTAATTGTCTTTTTTTGTTCTTAAAAACTTATCGCAAATAAAAAAAACTAAATTAACAAAACTGAGTTTTATTTTTATTGAGTTTTATTGAGTTTTATAAGGGGTCTACGGGGTCTACAAAAAATAAGGGGTCTACACGATCTTTTACCTATATATATATATATATATATATATATATATATATATATATATATATATATATATATATAGGGGGAAGATCATTTGAGAACCAAATGATTTTGAGAACTTTTAAGAACCATTCTGAGTCACAAGTTATATATAAGGAAATCCCCCCCATGAATTTGAATGCTTCCCCCTGAAAATTAGTGGCTCAGAATGGTTTTTAAAAGTTGTCAAAAGAAAAAGTTTTTATTTGAACCTAACCCTATATATATATATATAAACTCGATCAAAGAGGTGGATCTTGGTAACCAACTTTTTGCAACTTGACAGTTTTTTAAGACATTTCAAATACTTCAATATTCTTTACCGGATGAAAATGGTTAAATTTGTACGAAACCTTTTTATTTGCTAGCTAGCTAGCTAGTATCTTATATTAGATTTGATCTGTGAGGGAGTTTGAACCTTGAATAAGTTTACCTACTTAATTAATTTTTTTTAACGTCCAACAAACATAAAATTGTCCAAGTATTCCTTACGGGGTGATCCAATGGCAAAAGACCATTGCCAGCTGGCCCAACCCAGTTGTACGGAGCTCTTAAACATACCCAAGTTATCTCGAGTTCCGGGAAAAACCCACCCACCCGAAGGCTCACTGGTGGTAGAACCCATTCAAACCCGGTCGAGTCGGAGAAGGTTTGAACGGGTGTTTATTGCTTGAGACCTCTGCTGATGATTCCTACGTGTTTGTGATCGCTGCTGGTTCCCAACAAGAGGCTAAAATCGAGAGCAAAAGGGAGTGTCTTGTTCCTGCCGTTGCTAGCATAGGCGAAGCTTCATTGGGACGGGGGGGGGGGGGGGACCGCCCCCTCGGTTTTTTCGTCCTAAAGTACCTATATCCACGATTTTATGTAAAAAAATTATATGTATTGAGTATCGCCCCCGCGAATGTATTGAATATCGCCCCCTCGGTAGAATTTTTGAACCTCGCCCTCTTGGGAAATTCTTTCAAGCTTCGCCAATAGTTGCTAGATGTAGAGAAAGTACGTTTTTTTTGGTACGTAAACAGTGAAGAGGGAGAAGGGATTTAGGAGAGGAAGTGTGGAGGGTTTGTAGGGGTGTTTGTTGGCTACAAATCGTGAGTAGCAGTAAGGAGTTAGGGGAGATCGATCTCCTCATATTTATTTAGCTATCTAATGAATGAACATGCAACCCCTTAGGGAACTTGGCCAAGTCATAGGAGGATCGCCAAGGTTCGACTTTTGCATGATCCGCGACTAAAGTTCGGGAATAATATTTACGTGATGCACGGTTACTACTAAACGTCATGCGGTGTATAGGATTACTATAGGGTCATGTATGCTAATTCCATTACATGAAAGTCTACTAACGCATGGCATCTAGTCACATAGTTTAGTAAACATGTAGGTTCACATAAAAAGTACACGCCAAGTAAGTTGTAAAGTTTTACGTTTGTTCGATTAGCGTTGCTAGGCCGTGGCTTCTAATAATACTCCGAATGCATGAGAATAGTAATCACATAAACCAACTAGCATGTAACGTCACATAAGGTTACAAAATCTTGAGTTGCACAAGTTATGTTTGTTCATTTACTGTTTTATTAAATGGTCATCAACGTTCAGGATCGGCTCATGTTTGAATGTTTGTGGGCTCGATGACACCTCTAATAATCCTACTAGATGTATGAATGCATGTAAGTTTGAAATCATTGACCGTTCCTGTTCGTGTTCGTACCAAATTACCTGAAAATTTCGCCAGGTGTCACAGAAGCCGCTTTCAGTTGGTTGTCGATTGGGATCAGTGGTGGTCAGTCAATATGTAGTTCGTTGTTTGCTTTTCCTTTTGGGGTCCTGGTGTTCTCTTTTTTTTCTTCTTTGTACTTCTTTCCCTACCTTTTGGGTATGTTTGTTTATTATATATTTTTGTTTATATATAAAAACAAAGTAGAAAACTTGAGGGGTATAAAATGTAAAAGTGTAAAGTTTCATGGAAAAAGTAGAAAACCACAAAAGTTCACTATGCCTGTTATATAAATTTGGTGGCCAAAATAGAAAAGACCAAAAAAATAAACCAAAGTAGGAATTTAAGGGGTAAAAAACATAAATGTGTAACACATTGGTGTCCAAAGTAGGAAACAACAAAATTAAAGTAGACAACTTCAGGTGTAAAAAGTATATATGTATAAAACATTAGTGGGCAAAGAAGAAAACACAAAAAAGCCCAAAAGTAGGAAACTTAAAGGGTATAAACGTAAAAGTATAAAAGTTTCGTGACCAAGATAGGAAACGACAAAAGTTAATAAAAATTAAGTAGAAAACTTCAGGGGTAAAAACGTAAATATATAAAACATTGGTGGCCAAAGTAGGAAACAAAAAAACCAAAGTAGGAAACTTAAGGGGTATAAAACATAATAGTGTAAACATTTCATGGCCAAAGTAGGTGTTGGAACAATCCCAATGTAATAGTTAAAGTACTAGAAGAAACATATACATAAGATATGATAGGAAATGAAAGATAGAATATGTCACTTGACAGATTCTAAGTGTTCATAGAACGGTTCACAGAATTTTCTGTGAACTTCACAGAGCGATTTCACAAAGCTCCGTGAAAAACTTTTTCACAGGTTGGACACTAAATTCACAAACGCTTCTAATGGGAAGTAAGAAAAGTTTTCAAAAATGAATCTCGAAGGAGTTTGAGGTCATCAGAAGATATTTGAAGAGACAAAGGAATTAATGACAAAGACTTTTACACATAGCAATGATCCACATGCTTTATTAAAGTGGTTGAAGTGCAATATATTAAATACTTCATTCAATTTACTCAACCACTTTATTCTCTTATCCAGCTACATATAGTAAATCATTGTCTACCTATCAAAAGCTTCTTCACTCTAGCTAAATCCATACTCTTGTAGAAGTATGTTTCTCATTTAAACATACACACCATAAACTCCTCTAACAATTCTTTACAAAGAGATATACAAAAGATCTTTATATGAATTGTTTGTCTTCGAGTTGATTTTATTTTCCGCACTCATATTTAGAATTGTTTAAAATCAACTGAGTCAACTCTGATTAGATCCCCACTCGGGACCTAACAATTGGTATCAGAGCAGATTAAATAACCCATATTCAAGATCTTGCTCTGAGTAGTGTTTTCTGTTTTTTAGTTTCCTACTTTTATCAGTCACTTATCAAAATGTCTAGGAGTAACTGGAACAATGCTAAATCTTTGGGGTCATTGGCCAAACCTCCCATGCTAGCAAGGGAGGAATACACACAATGGAAACAAGGATTCTCAGCTCCCCAAAGAAGTTGCTAGTTCCTTACTTGACTGCATAGCCAATAGACCACATTGCCTAAATATTGATATTCATAAAATTGCAGAAACAATAGCCTTTCCTGCCGTTCCATCACGAACCATGCCAAAACCAAAGAAGTGGTGGAGCGCTGAAGATAAGGAAACAGAGGCAAATGAGGATAGAGCCAAAAGTGTTCTAATTGGCTTTCCCTCATGAAATCTTTGCCAAGTAGACTGTAATACCTGTGCCAATGGCATATGGGATGCCCTTGAAATATCATTTGATGGAGGTGAACAAATGAAAAAGAAACAAACAAACCAAAGCTTTAAATGAATATGAATCTTTTAAATCTCAACTAATTGAGACTTTTGAAAGTGTTTACAACCGGTTCGCTACCTAGTAAACAATATCAGAAAATATAGTGTTTCTGAAACCAATGAAGAAACCAACATTAAATTCATCAAAAGTCTTCCTCACAACTGGAGGGGACTAACCATGACTCTTTAATCAACTCTTGATCTGGTTGAGAAAAGCTTGAATGACCTATTTTGTATCTTAGATTCACAAGAATCTGAAATACTTGCTATCTCCAAATCAAAAGTCGATCCACTGGATCTTTACTCTGAAAAGAGAAAAAAAATCTATCAAACAAGAGCCATCACACTGTAAACAAAGAAAAGAATCAACTGATTCTGAAAGTGTTGATTCTAAGAATGAAGCAGAACGTGAAGGACTTCAAAAATCTCTTGCACTACTCACCAAGCTATTTGGGAAGTTCAACAAAAGAAATAACTCTTGGTAAAATAAAAGAAACTTCACAAAAGAAGAAACTGAAAACTAGAAACAAACCTCAGAGTTCAAAAAGCCTGAGGTAGATAAATCTAAAATAAAATGTTTCAATTGTGAAAAAATGGGACACTATGCTTCTGATGCAATGACAAAAAAGTTAAAAGATGCCTCGTACTACAAGAGAAAGTATGAAGACGCCCTTCAACAAAAAAAAAAACACTAATGGCTGAAGTTGAAAGCTGGGACTCTGACTCCTCAAATGTAAGCAGTGACAAAACACATTTCTATCTAAGAGCATGCATCAGACATTTTCACACCTCTCGGTAAGGAATATGTAAATAATCTTCAGATTGAATTATTGTTTCAACTAAACAACATATCTATCAATTACAAAACTCTTCAAGAAACCACTGAAAGGATAAAGTCCTAACTAAAAACAAATTCAAATCTTTTGAAGAAAAAAACTATCTTCTATCTTAATTACATCAACTCAAAGAGAAAAGAGAAAATGAAATGATTAAGTTCAGAGATCTTGAAATTAGAAAACTTAAATAATGAAGTCAAAATTGATTACTATGAGACTGAAAGTTGGAAGACATGACCAACACTCCAAAAAAAATATGGTCTCATAGATGCTCATGAAAAGTTGGAAGACATGACCAACACTCCAAGAAATCATGGTCATGGAAGTGGATACATTCCTGGATATCCAAATTCACCAACACCGTCTTCATAAAAAGTAAAGAAATTAATTAAGTGATCAGAGTTAGATATTGAGAGAAGTAGGGCAGACGCATCATATCATCATGTCATTTATACGTGCATGTCGGATAAGCTAGCATATAACCAACCAAACTATGGAACATATTTTGTTGGAGGGATAAAATGGGTAAACTTCCTTCGTTGGTTGCGCTCGCCAGAGGAACGTTAATACGAATGGCGATACGTGCAAGATGTGCGATGAAAGAGACGAAATTGTGGAACATATTTTCCTGGGTTGTAAGGTAGCTGCGGAGGTCATGGAGAAAATTGTAATCTAGTGTCGCCTCCTTTCCTTATGTTTCTTCTCTATTCGTGATGTTCTCTATGCAAGAGCTTGATGGGGCCTCTCATTTTAAAAAAGGGTGGTCCATGCAATCTTGTTGAGCTACTGTTGGTGCATGTAGACATGTAGGAATGATGTGATTTTCAATAATTCTCATTCTTTTACTGATAGAATCTTGGAGTCCACCAAGTCTTTAGGCTACCTTTGGATTGTAGTAGGGTGTGAAAGAGAGTTATCTCTGATGGCCATAATGGTCTAACTTAATTTGATGTAGGAGGTTGATTGCTCTTTTACTTTCGGGGTGTTGTCTTGGTTTTTACTTTTGCTTTGGTCTTTTTTGACGGGGTTTTAGTGTCTTGATAGCCCGTGGTTTTAATAAATTTTCTCGCCATTCAAATATATAGGATTACTTAGCTAGCTAGATGTTCGATCATCGGCCAGTACATACTTATATATAATTGTTATATATATATTACATTACCATGATCAACATCGGAACATGTCAGTGCGCTTGCTTCCGTTTGACCTAGGTAATGTAATAATACAATTGAAACCGGAACTGAAAACCTATGCGGTTTTGCTCTAGCGCTTTAGGCTTTGTGGTTAGGTGTGATATAACTTGGGTTCGATCCTCATGCTTTCGTTTAACTCCTTTTTTATTTTATTTTTTTTTGCATTGCTTACACGTATATACTCATAACTTGTATAGCTCTACCTACTCATCAAGAACGGTCTCCTTCTTCATCTCTATATATCCTTTTGAGTTACACATCTTTCTTCTGATCTCTTTTTCTCAATCTCTTGTTAATAATTAATTAATTATATATGAACTTATAAGTACTAGCTTGCTATATAGGTAGCTAGGGAAAATTAATTAACCTGGCCTCATGCAAATTAAAAATTAATAAATATTAATGCATGTTGAGGAAATTTTCAGTTGATATATTATTGTACGTACGTAGGTACGTGTTGATCATAATTAATTAATTGATTAATTAAAAGAATCAAACAACTGCTGAGGCTTTATCATGATCTGCTGCTAATTCCTTTGTGTGGTCATGATCATTGCTGCTGCTTGTTTGTAATTCACGATCGCACTTCTCTACATCATCATCATTATCATTATTATTATTATTCTTCTTCTTGGACGATGATGATGATGATGATAAACTCGAGTCCTTGCTCTTGCCCCATATGATTAGGTACAAACCCACAACAATCACCACTGCTCCCACGACTCTGAAATTATTAAGTTGTTAATTAATTAATGATGAGCAAATTAATTATTAATTATATGTAGGCAGGCAAGGCAGGCAGGCAGGCAGGTAGGTACGTACCTTCCTAAAAGTAAACGTTCAGCAAGAGCAAATGAGCTGACAACCGCAACCATGACCATCCCCAAAGGGTTGAAGGCGCTCAGGAAAAAGGGTCCTTTTTCCTTCATAACTAGCCCTGATATATAGTACCCAGCACCAGACCGGACGATACCCTATATATATATATCCCATATATATATATATAGTATATATAGTAAGCGCATGTAATTAGCATGCATATATATATATATAATATATAATTAAGCAAGCTAGCTAGCATATATGTACGTACGCTGTAAAGTGTGGCGACAATTTCCTTGTGGGTTTGCATGGTCCAGATGCCAGATCTACCCTTCTCCATAACCAAAGTAACGATGCTTCCTTGTAAGGCGCCCATCATACATATAAGGGTTGTCAGGGATAATTGAGCCGGGTATTCCTTCAGAGTCATAGCCTGATGAATATGATCCATCCATCACAAAACAACACAAACAAACAATTACAATTAAATTAAATTAAATTAAATTAATTAATTATATATGAAAAAACACCCCGACTCAGATCGACTATTAATTAATGCATGATCTACCCACCCACCTGAAGAATGTAGAAGCTGGCCCAAAGAAAGCAACCAGTAGTGATCATGATGGCACCCTTGATATGCTGGTCTTCTTGAGGAGTGGAGGGGGCTAGAGCATGATGATGATCCAGCCAGCTGCTTGGTGGATGTCCATGGTAACGGAACCAGCGGTCCGTTAACAAGCGTCATAACCATCGCTCCCCCTACCGTCACAAGGGTTCCTAATATCTTCCCTTGACTATGCAACCGTTTGATATTCACCTTCTCAAGCCTACATACAAATTCATTCATTCATTAATCATGCATGTTACTTAATAATTTCAGCTGGCCGGCTGGCTTGATCTCAAACTAACTAACTAACTAACTAGATAAATGTAAACTGCCTGCACCATGCCCTAATTAATTATTAATTAATGAGATCGGTACGTCGATACATGTACGTACCTAAAGATCCAGGCCATGACAAAAGTCAAGGCGGGTAGAACGTTGGTCATTGCGATGGCAAAGGTTGCGGTTGTATACTTCATCCCCGTGTAGTATAGAATTTGGTCCAAAACCGGCCTGCAGATTCATCCATCCATTCATCCATCCATCCGGTTAATTAATTAATTATTAGCTAGCTAGCTAGAATTGATCGAATTGAAATATAACAAGTACTCATGCAAATTTTATTAATTATTGTTAACAACGTACGTACTCTATTAGCGCCAACAACATTATCTTCCAGAATACAGAAATTGTCATGTGAGTGCGAATTTTCCTGCATATATAATAATTAATTAACCAACAACAACAAATCAACAACATAATTAATTAGCGTTAATATATATATATATATATATATATATATATATAAGTATATACGTACGTACCTTTCGAAAAATAGTGCAAAAGGACCGAAAGCAAGGGTTGCAGCAATGTTTCGATATACAGAAAATGTGTAGGGATTTAACCCCTCGTTTAAAGCAGACTTTGCTAATATGCTGTTAATTGCGTATCCAAGCTGTAGAAGAAAAACCCCCACATATGGCATCCCTCGCTTACACAAACAACACGACAACCAACTCCTCATCCTACCCGTCGACCGACCGACCGACAATATCTTCTTTAACTTATTCAGGCAGGTAGCTAGCTATAGGTAGGTTGGTTTTGTGCAATCGATCTAATTATATCTCTCCGAGTGTGTTCGATCGGAGAGATTAATTGATTATATATTGTTGGGAATATATGTTTGAACTGAAATGGTCGTACTAGCTACGTTATCTGATTTATATGCCCTCCCAGCCTCCATTGATATCAATTATATAATAATGGTACATGCATACGTGTTAGAAAGCCAATTAAAATCATATCATGTCTTGTAAAGTTTAGGAGGTACGTAAATGTTTTGCATGTGTAATCCACTAGCTACCACTATCTTCCTTTTATTTTACTTTAGTGTCACGAAATAAAACACTAGCTAGCTACCTACTTTTCTTCTTCTTCTTTTTTTTTTTTTGTTTTTTTTTTTAATTACTGTGCATGTACTTGCATAGCATGCATGATCCCGCAATTTCTAAAACGTTACATCATCCTATACATATAGACTAACATATAAGACGGATCATACGTAGCTAGGATATATCCTATTGGGGTGTTCATAAACAGGTCGACCCCCCAAGACTTATTGGTTCAAACCTCTAAAACCGTCAAATCACAGTTTGTGTTTTTTTACTAAAACGTTTTACGTATAAACCAGATCGGCCTTCAATATATATTAGAGGTCGGCTTGTTTCCGTATAAACCGTAAAAACCAATATCCAAATATCATGTGATCACTATTTTGATGATAAGAGACAAGAGCAACTTAATTTAATGTTTTTGATAACTAAATACTAAGTCATCAACTTTTTTCAACTAATTAAACAATTACCTACAAGAAACATTATAATCTTCTTAAAAAAATTACATCATAAAATCAAACATTTTTTTATCTTTAATATGTGTATGATATTGTTATATTTTTTAAAAATATATATATTTAAAAAAACTTACAAAAAATATCTTATATAACAATGCTATTATAAATGGGTTTGGCTATAGACACCCCCTTTTTACTAAAAAAACCCAATCCTCACGATCGTTTCTGTTAGAACGATCGTTTTGGGATCGTTTCGTACAAAACAATCGTTCAAAAAAGGGGGACCTGAATTTTAAGGTTTCGTCGTCACGACACGTCATCCCGTTAAGATCGTTTTGGGATCGTTTCATCTAAAACGACCGTTTTGAGTGAAACGACCGTATAAAAATGATGTTTTTAGCAAAAAAGAGGGGTTTCTATATAACCACTCTTATAAATACCATGGTGTTATTTTATATTTACTTTAACACGGCAATAACATTGTATTACAAATTACAAAATACTATTGTTAAGTTTATAATAAGCTATCATAAAATTTATATAAATTTTTAATACTTACTTTAACAAGGCATAACACTATGTTAATTTTTTTAAGAAAGCACCGGTACCGCTACATGATAAATAGCATTATGTTGTTTTAATAATAGTACTGTTATATAATATGTTTTTGTAAACTTTTACTAAAATCTAAAAAAAATAAAAGAAATATAAGAATATTATACATATATATTAACGATAAAAAATGCTTTATTTTGTAGTTATTTTTTTTCTTAAATATATTAAGATAGATAATTTATTATAGTTTTAAAACGTTGGTGTAATTAATATTTATTGAAAACAATGAGCAATCCACATGACACTTTTTTTTGTTTTTATTTTTATGGATTGTATGATGGGATTTTCTAATATGTGCTTAAGGGCACACATAAGGTGTAATAAATGCATTTCAAAAACTGAAAAAGATATCAAGATTTTTTTTTAACAGCAAGATTTTATACCACACCGAAAAAAGAACCCGGCCTAACAAGGCGCTAGCCCGGAGAACCCGACACCTTACATCAAACACATAATCAAGATTCTTTTTTAAAATTGAAAAAGATACCAAAATTCATCTTGAAAAATGAGAAAGGTATGAAGATTTTTCTTGAAAAATATATTTTTCAATTTTCAAGATGTATTTATTGCAACTTATATATGTGTACGTACCTTTAAGGCACATATTAGAAAACCCCTTTATATATGTATTGTACCGTACGTACGTAGTCATGTAGTGATCGAGTTTAAATAAATACTTGGTGAAACAAAACAGTAGTAAACAAATATACATTTTCAAATTGTCACGAAAGATGTAACAAACATATATATTAATTCCCCTTTTTAATTGTACGTTCTTCACATTAATTGGGTTGTCATGTAGCTTGAAAACACAAGTTATTATACAATGAAATGTGTTGTATATATAACAATTGTATTTGATAATATGTATGATAATTAGTTCAATTAATTAATATGTAAATGGATGAATGAGAATATGCTAGTGGCATAATAATCCATTAGTAGCTAGTAGTACGTAGTGGAAAATGAGGATTAGGCACACTAATTATATCATGGTCCATGTAATTCGCCATAAACTATATATAGTTAGTGGAGTACTGATGATGATGATGATCAACAAGTTTTTATACGTCGGAAACTTAAATTAAATTATTTTTTTTTTGAACAGCAATTACATTAGCCCTTAGGTAACACAACACTCACTTAGCAAGACGCCAAGAGAGCAAAAGAACAAAAAGGAAGGGGACTTACATATCAAACTTATCCCATGCTTCCCACACAAGCCTATCCCACTTACCTCTATGTTTAATCCACAAGAAGCTAAGACATTTAATTTCTTTAAATAACATAGAGATAATCATCTTCTTTCCATCGAAAATCGCCTCGTTTCTCCCATTCCAAATCACCCAACAAGTAGTGAGGATGACGCCATAGAAGACCATTTTACCCTTCCTGTCGAACCGCGAATCTTCCACCACCTTGAGGAGGTCTTCGAGATCAAATGCAAATATCGAAGGAACTTTACACCAAACCGAAACAAGGTTCCAAATTCCAGCCGCCAAGTTGCAACCCATCAAAAGGTGATACACCGATTCAATCTCGTTGTTGCATAAGGTGCATAATTCGTCCGGGATCGATACCTTTCTTCTAGTAAGCGCCTCCTTGGTAGCCACCCGATCCTTGAGAGCCCTCCAAAAAAAGATATTAACCTTATTCGGAACAAGTTTGTTCCAAGGCATAATAATTCCGGGAGCTCGAGAAAACCACTGCAGAACACCACGAATGCAAGCGACAGAAAAATGTCCAGAACTATTTCCCCTCCAAATCGCCCCATTGTTAGTAGGAATCACCAATTCCTTCAAGTCCACTCCTCCAAGTCTGACCTCATCAACCACTTTTGAGATGGCAACCCAAGTACCTCCCATCTCGTTTCTAACTGGAAAAAAAGGGATCCGAATTGGGCTTGGCATGCAACCCAACAACCACCTTTCGCCATAACTGGGATTTCTCCGCATGAAATCTCCAAACCCATTTCATAAGAAGGCATCTATTCGACACGTAGAAAGGGATCAAACCTAAACCCCCATCCTCAATAGGTTTACACACATCGTCTTTGCTAACCCAATGTATACAATTTCTATCCGAATCACCTCCCCCCCCCCCCCCATATGAAGCGAGCACGAATTCCTTCAAGTTTTTGAAGGATCTTGACGGGGACTTTGTAAATGGAAATATAGTAAGTAGAGAGGCTCTCGAGAACCGCCTTAGCAAGAGTGACTCTACCACCAATCGAAAGATTTTTACCTTTCCATCTCGAAAGTCCTTTTTCAAAAATCTTGATCACCTCCTCCCAATTCTTAATTAGGTTCATATTGACGCCCACCACAAGCCCAAGATATTTCAACGAAAAACACCCACTCGAGCAACGGAGAGCTTCGGCCTTACCTTGAATATCAACCGAATCCACATTAATCCCCAATAGAGCACATTTATTGATATTTATCCTCAAACCGGAAACCATGCCGAACACTCTCAATAACCGGATTAGATTAACCACGTTACTATCATTCCATTTTTCGAACACGATGGCATCATCGGCGAAGAAAATGTGGGAGATCACGGGGCCGCCGTTAGGAATAACAAAGCCTTGGAAGAGGCCGCCGCTAACCGCCCTCCTAAGCATCCAATGAAACACCTCCATCACCAATAGAAAAAGAAAGGGAGAGATCAGATCCCCTTGACGAACCCCTCTTTCACAATGAAACTCCCAAGTAGGGGAGCCATTAACCAAGACCGAAGTTCTAGAAGCTCTCAAGCATCCAGAAATCCACCCGATCCACTTCTCGTGGAACCCCATTTGATTCATAACGGAGACTAAAAAATTCCACTCAACCGAGTCGTAATGTAACATCCCACATGGGTGGGGAGGAGAACTAAGCATGCCTTTATAAGGGTGTGGATACCTCCCCCACCAAGACGCATTTTAAATCCGTGAGGGGCGGATGCCTGAGGGCATGCCGGCTGCCAAAGCGGACAATATCTTGGTGCGACGGGTCTGGGCTGTTACAGATGGTATCAGAGCCGGTCCTCGGCCAGTGTGCCAGCGAGGACGCTGGTCCCCTAAGGGGGGAGGATTGTAACATCCCACATTGGTGGGGAGGAGAACTAAGCATGCCTTTATAAGGGTGTGGATACCTCCCCCACCAAGACGCGTTTTAAATCCGTGAGGGGCGGATGCCTGAGGGCATGCCAGCTGCCAAAGCGGACAATATCTTGGTGCGACGGTTCTGAGCTGTTACACGTAAGCTTTCTCAAAATCAATCTTGAGGAGGAGAGTCGGAAGCTTTCTTTTCTTAGCCCAAGAAACAATCTCGTTGGTTATAAGAACTCCATCAAGAATATTTCTTCCCGCTAAGAACGCCATTTGCGGATCAAAAATAATACTCGATAAAGGCCCTTTAATCCTATTAGCAAGGACCTTAGAAATAACTTTCGGAATAAGACCCACGAGGCTTATCGGCCGATAGTCCGATAAAGAATCCGGGTCTTGTTTTTTTGGCTATAAGGTGCAAAAAGGCCGCTCCACATCCTTTCCCTATTTCCCCCTTCTCATAGAAATTATTGAATATATCTGTGAAATCGTCCTCAAAGAGAGCCCAAAACTTTTTAAGGAAAGCGAACGAGAACCCGTCAGGACCCGGGGCCTTATCACTACCACATTCCCACACCCCGGCTTTAATCTCACTCTTGGAAATGGGAACCACCAACATGTCTCTGTCAATCTCCGAAAGTTTGTTAATACATTAATTAATAACATCGATTGAACCTGTTGGCCGGTACCGGACCCTCGGAAGGTTATTGTGGGATGGACACAATTAAGGTTAGCTAAAATAAGCTTATTGTATGAGATTGTCTTGTTTGAACCCTTCCACCGGTTGTTTTACCAATACACTTGCCGGTTTAAAATTCGTTTTGATTATATGTGGTGGAGTTTGAGAAATTATAGACAGGGGACCGAAAGTCACGTGGCTCCAATAAAAATATTATTGTAATGTTTCGAGTTATATGTTTGGATCGGCAATACAATTCGGGTCGGGTTAAACAATAAAAACTATAAGTACCTAATTTTTCTTCATTAATTCAAATGATTGTTCTTACAAATAAAAAAACTATATGTTCTTTTTAAGAAATAAAGATCTAAAATATTTATGATTATGGGAGAGCAATGGTGCATACCTGGAAGAAAGAATTACAACTAAGTCTGGCGCCATTTAAGAGCTTTGAATTCAACGATTATGCAGTTTGAATCAAACTTTTCAACATAATAAACCTAATAAAAAAAAGAATCAATCAATAGGTTTATAAAACCACACGTGTATTTATAGAAAAATAATTATACAAGTATACAGGGGCAAATTCCATCAAAAAATATGTTCCTTTCAAAACCCTAATTTACAACCCTTAACGAATAAATGAACAAATTGTGGAATTGGAAATCTTAATGGAGATCGGAGACAATTACTTAGCCAAGGTTCGGTTTATTATTTTTGCTCTACTTCAATTTCAACTTCCCTAATTTCAACTTCCTCCCTGCTCCTTTGCTTTTCCATCAGTTGAACACCACAGAAAAAGAAGAGGGCAACGCTTCAATTTTTTTTTACCTACTTGTTGTTGCTCTTTGTTGAGTAAACAAAATTTAAATAATTTACTTGGCCCCTTTACATTAATACAATTTACAATTAGGACCCTCAATAATGTTTGAATATATATAACTTTTCGAATGGGGACCAACTAAATAAATAATTTTTTTTGAGTATGGACCGACTCAAATACGAATAATTTTTTTTGAGTGGAGACCGACTCAACACATAAAAAAATTTCTACGAGCCACACGTATACTCGGGACTTCTGCGAAAAAACGGCAGGGACCGGGGGTCCTCTCTGCCCCTAAGTAACCTTTGCCATTGTTGATTACTAAAAATGTCATAAAACGAGTTGTGAAAACAGAACTGACAAAACCGAAACTTTAACCTTCAAAAAGTTGTTTTGAAGGTTTACATGAGAATAGTGACAAATAGAGGGAATCCGTGTGTGTGTGTGTGTATATAATTATAGGAATGGAAACTAATATTAACTCATCCTTAGTAAACTAACTAAATAACCTCATCTCAATGGTTCATGATTTTGATCTTGTGGTTGTCATTAGATCTAACTTTTTATTAAAGATCTATGGTCCAGATTTAAAGAGGGATAAAAATGTATAATGATCAAAGTATATTAGGTAATCCAACGCCCCCCCCCCCCCCCCCCCATTTTCATTTTGATCTTGTGGTAGTCACCTGGGGAAGGTTTCCGTTAAATTTTAAACGGGGGTTAGCATAATACCCCATCGTGAAAAAAAAATAAAAGTTGTTACCTTCAATTGTTATAAAAAAAGGTTAGTACCCTAGGTTGATACTTATGGTAAACCATAGGTATCTTTATGCTTATTTAGTATGTAAAGATGAACATAGAAGATGATAATGGTGTTAATATTAACCAACCAATCAATGAACCCTTTTTTTAGTTTCTCATGACAATGAGTATAAAGATGATGCTATTTCATTGAAGATTGGAGTGCAAGTGAATAAGATTATGTGAGTAATAGTAATGAACAAAACTATGAATGTGATGTTGTGTATCCGTGCTATGATCCTAATATGGATTGGAAATTGATGAAGCCTATGATACTATGGTAAGAATGAAATTTGAAAGTCCTACACAATTAAAAGAGAACTTAATTGACTACAGTGTTTCTTAATACGAAAAAAACTTAATGACGAAGAGAAAGTTTTAAACATGAAATATATCCAAGAGACCAAAAAATAAATAAATAAATAAATAAATAAAAACTAGAAGATATTAAAAGGAACCAAAGGTAATGATTATATTTAATAACTTTTTGTTATCTTTTTATCAATTATTATAGACTTTTTTTTGTTGGATGTGTAGGCATTGTAAGGTGATTACAAGTGAAAACATCATATTTGAAGTAAGAAATGAGAAAAATGCATATGTAGTGAACATTGTTGAAAAAACATGTACTTGTAGATCATGGAAATTGTCAGCATACCTTGTGTTCATTCACTAGCAACAATAGCCTTCGTCAACAAGGACCCAGAAACCTATCTAAGTAATTGGTTTAAAAAGGACATGTTTGAGTTAAATACGATTTGCATCCCTGTGGTTTGGTGATTTTAACCCTTTGAGTTCATTTTTCAAATTATTAACAAATCATGCCTCGTGGTTGCATTTTTTTTTTTACCATTTGAGTACTTAAGACTAACGGAGTTAAAACTTTTCGTTAACTCTAAGGGTATTTTAGTCATTTAACAGATCAGGGATTAACTTTACAACTAGTACAGATGAATGGTTGGTTCTGTAATTTAGTTCAAATAATATATAATCTCTCTCTCTCTCTCTCTCTCTCTCTCTATATATATATATATATATATATATATATATATATATATATATATATATATATATATGGTTAGGTCCAAATGAGAACTTTTTGTTTTGAGAACTTTTGAGAATTAAATCTTCACCACTAATTTTAGTTGGGGACCACTACAATTCATGGGAGGGGGTATATGTAAATATAACTAGTGGCTTAAAATGGTTCTTAAAAGTTCTCTCAACAAATTAGTTCTCAAATGATCCTCTCCCTATATATATATCGTCGGCGACCCCCTCCCCCTGCCCGACCTTCACGAACCGGCGATCTCGCGCCCCCTCCAATAACCGACCGGACTCAACAACCCCCGACAATAAACCCCCTCTCACTCACATAATTCCGTCGGAAAACAACTTTCCGGCGACTTTTTTACACGCACAACACCGCCACGCCCCGCCTCAGCGCCACCTCCAACCACTAATCTCCACTAACTACTCTTCGGAACCAACAGAATTGCAAAACCAGTCGCCGTCAGCGCCGCCGCCGGTTATCATCTCCGACCTCCAAAATTCCCGAAGATTCCCGATAGATCCAACCCTGAAGACATTGAGATTAGATCGAAGGAATGCATCCTTGTAACTGTTTTGTACTTGATTATCATCGAAGAATCATCCAAAGGCACACTCCGCCGACCGCCTCCTCCTTCACCATTCACTGCCATTTCCGCCTAAAAAAATATCCTCCATCGGATCTTGTTTCTTCGTCACCAATCGACACAGATCAAAAAAATATCATCCTAAAAAGATACAATCGAAGAACAACCAAAGCCCTAGTCGAAGAACACCACAATAGATGAACATCGGCACCCACATCGTAGAACACCAACGGTTTCCGACCACCGTTTTCTGTTATACGTTACCTTCGTCCAGCCTCCTTTATCCTGCTGAGATTAGTGATATTCCCCCTCCGGCGTAATCAAGTGGCGGTGATGGTCTTGGACTGTGTAAAGTGGCGGTGGGTGGATTTAGGGTATACTGAGCACAAAGAAGAGTATATATTTTTAACTCTTTATATAAGTTACATAAACAACCCCTTAAAAAGAATAAAGTTGTTAAATCACATAAAATAAATAACTAGCCCTCATATATAAATTGACTGAAATACCCCCTTTCTTTTAACAGAAAAAGTTAACTCAGTTAGTCGCATGGACTCAATTGGCAACAAAATACAAACCTCGGGATGGATTTTTTAATAAAAGCAACCATGAGGAGATATTTGTTAATAATTTGGAAAATGGACTCAAACGGTTAAAATCACCAAACCACAAGGACGCAAATCGTATTTAACTCGACATATTTAAGGAAAAGGACATGTTTAAGGAAGCATATAAACATTCTATAAAACCATTAAAAGGAAGTATGTATTGGCCTAAAACGAATGATATCAAATCCCTACCTTTAAAAGAAAGACGAATGCCTGGTTGGCCAATAGTAAAGAGAAAAAGAGAGGAAGAACTTAAAAGTTGGACTCGAAAAAAATATGACTTGTAAAAATTGTCTAGAAGTTAGACACAATAACAGGTCTTGCAAGAACGAGAAAAAAATACCCGAAACCAAAAGAGATGAAGCTAAAAGTTAGACGTAAAAGAGTTGATTAAAAAAGCATGACCCATGATGAGAATGTTGACTAGTATAATGATAGGGCATTTACATATATCCTCATACTAAGTTATTTTATTACATATTTACCCAAGCCTAATATTTAATTACATATATCTCATTTTTTAAACCATATATATTATATATTTATTCAATTCATTTTAAAATATCTTATTAAATGACTGTTATACCATTTTTAATATTTCGATATTTCCCTAATATAATTAATTACATATATTTATCTAATAAAACTTATATTAATAAAACTTATATTAT
>JBCNJP010000018.1:27926803-28028625 GCA_039602395.1 Deinandra increscens subsp. villosa
ACGTAGCTAGGATATATCCTATTGGGGTGTTCATAAACAGGTCGACCCCCCAAGACTTATTGGTTGAAACCTCTAAAACCGTCAAATCACAGTTTGTGTTTTTTTACTAAAACGTTTTACGTATAAACCAGATCGGCCTTCAATATATATTAGGGGTCGGCTTGTTTCCGTATAAACCGTAAAAACCAATATCCAAATATCATGTGATCACTATTTTGATGATAAGAGACAAGAGCAACTTAATTTAATGTTTTTGATAACTAAATACTAGTTCATTAAGATCGTTTTGGGATCGTTTCATCTAAAACGACCGTTTTGAGTGAAACGGCCGTATAAATCAAAATGATGTTTTTAGAAAAAAAAGAGGGGTTTCTATATAACCACTCTTATAAATACCATGGTGTTATTTTATATTTACTTTAACACGACAATAACATTGTATTACAAATTACAAAATACTATTGTTAAGTTTATAATAAGCTATCATAAAATTTATATAAATTTTTAATACTTACTCTAACAAGGCATAACACTATGTTAATTTTTTTAAGAAAGCACCGGTACCGCTACATGATAAATAGCATTATGTTGTTATAATAATAATACTGTTATATAATATGTTTTTGTAAACTTTTACTAAAATCTAAAAAAAATAAAAGAAATATAAGAATATTATACATATATATTAACGATAAAAAATGCTTTATTTTGTAGTTATTTTTTTCTTAAATATATTAAGATAGAAAATTTATTATAGTTTTAAAACGTTGGTGTAATTAATATTTATTGAAAACAATGAGCAATCCACATGACACTTTTTTTTTGTTTTTGTTTTTATGGATTGTATGATGGGATTTTCTAATATGTGCTTAAGGACACACATAAGGTGCAATAAATGCATTTCAAAAACTGAAAAGGATAGGCGCTAGCCCGGAGAACCCGACACCTTACATCAAACACATAATCAAGATTCTTTTTTAAAATTGAAAAAGATACCAAAATTCATCTTGAAAAATGAGAAAGGTATGAAGATTTTTCTTGAAAAATATATTTTTCAATTTTCAAGATGTATTTATTGCAACTTATGTGTACCTTTAGGGCACATATTAGAAAACCTCTTTATATATGTATTGTACCGTACGTACGTAGTCATGTAGTGATCGAGTTTAAATAAATACTTGGTAAAACAAAACAGTAGTAAACATATATACATTTTCAAATTGTCACGAAAGATGTAACAAACATATATATTAATTCCCCTTTTTAATTGTACGTTCTTCACATTAATTGGGTTGTCATGTAGCTTGAAAACACAAGTTATTATACAATGAAATGTGTTGTATATATAACAATTGTATTTGATAATATGTATGATAATTAGTTCAATTAATTAATATGTAAATGGATGAATGAGAATATGCTAGTGGCATAATAATCCATTAGTAGCTAGTAGTACGTAGTGGAAAATGAGGATTAGGCACACTAATTATATCATGGTCCATGTAATTCGCCATAAACTATATATAGTTAGTGGAGTACTGATGATGATGATGATGATGATCAACAGGTTTTTATACGTTGGAAATTTAAATTAAATTATTTTTTTTTGAACAGCAATTACATTAGCCCTTAGGTAACACAACGCTCACTTAGCAAGACGCCAAGAGAGCAAAAGAACAAAAAGGAAGGGGACTTACATATCAAACTTATCCCATGTTTCCCACACAAGCCTATCCCACTTACCTCTATGTTTAATCCACAAGAAGCTAAGACATTTAATTTCTTTAAATAACATAGAGATAATCATCTTCTTTCCATCGAAAATCGCCTCGTTTCTCCCATTCCAAATCACCCAACAAGTAGTGAGGATGACGCCATAGAAGACCATTTTACCCTTCCTGTCGAACCGCGAATCTTCCACCACCTTGAGGAGGTCTTCGAGATCAAATGCAAATATCGAAGGAACTTTACACCAACCCGAAACAAGGTTCCAAATTCCAGCCGCCAAGTTGCAACCCATCAAAAGGTGATACACCGATTCAATCTCGTTGTTGCATAAGGTGCATAATTCGTCCGGGATCGATACCTTTCTTCTAGTAAGCGCCTCCTTGGTAGCCACCCGATCCTTGAGAGCCCTCCAAAAAAAGATATTAACCTTATTCGGAACAAGTTTGTTCCAAGGCATAATAATTCCGGGAGCTCGAGAAAACCACTGCAGAACACCACGAATGCAAGCGACAGAAAAATGTCCAGAACTATTTCCCCTCCAAATCGCCCCATTGTTAGTGGGAATCACCAATTCCTTCAAGTCCACTCCTCCAAGTCTGACCTCATCAACCACTTTTGAGGTGGCAACCCAAGTACCTCCCATCTCGTTTCTAACTGGAAAAAAAGGGATCCGAATTGGGCTTGGCATGCAACCCAACAACCACCTTTCGCCATAACTGGGATTTCTCCGCATGAAATCTCCAAACCCATTTCATAAGAAGGCATCTATTCGACACGTAGAAAAGGATCAAACCTAAACCCCCATCCTCAATAGGTTTACACACATCGTCTTTGCTAACCCAATGTATACAATTTCTATCCGAATCACCTCTCCCCATATGAAGCGAGCACGAATTCCTTCAAGTTTTTGAAGGATCTTGACGGGGACTTTGTAAATGGAAATATAGTAAGTAGAGAGGCTCTCGAGAACCGCCTTAGCAAGAGTGACTCTACCACCAATCGAAAGATTTTTACCTTTCCATCTCGAAAGTCCTTTTTCAAAAATCTTGATCACCTCCTCCCAATTCTTAATTAGGTTCATATTGACGGCCACCACAAGCCCAAGATATTTCAACGGAAAACACCCACTCGAGCAAAGGAGAGCTTCGTGTTACGGAATAACGGTAGTCGGAACTACAATTGTTACGGAATAACGGTAGTCGGAACTACAGGGACTAGTCTTGTCAATTTTGTAAACTGAATTGTAGTTTGTTAAAAGTTGTAAGGGTGTGATGTGTCATAGTTAGATAGTTGAGGGATTATGCTGACTGTATATGAACGGATTGTAACGATCGAAACGGTGATTCAATTGTGAAATGAAATTCGTTCTTTCCCTCTCAATTTCCTAATTCTGTTGGTTACATCTCGAAATTGATTCTTCCGTTCGATTTCCGATCACCGACGACAGTTCGTTCATCACTGATTGCGAGCTGAAATCCCCAATTCGTATCATTGGTATCAGAGCTCGGCTTTCCTCGGCTCTCGATTTCAATTTGCGATTCAAGTAATACCATGACGAAAAGAGCAATTCTCGAGGGCGATGGTTCAAGAAATGATTCCGATGAAGCAGTCAACGACCGATTGACGGCACATGAGAAATCTCTGGAGGCGATTCAGCAATTCATGACAACCATGGCGTTGCAGTTGAATCAAATGCTTACGAATAGCAATCGAAGTAACAGAAGTGAAGGAGACTACAATTTTGCAACAAGAATGACGAAAATCGATTTCCCTAAGTTTGGGGGAGAAGAATTAGATGAGTGGTTATTCAAAGTGCAGCAGTTCTTCATGTTGTATAAGGTGACAGATGAGAATAAGGTACGTTTGGCTACTATTCACTTTGAGAAAAAGGCACTTCAATGGTTTCAATCATATGTGAAGCAGAAGGGAGATTAGCCAATTACATGGGCTGAGTTGTTAGTAGCCTTGAAATTAAGATTTGGGAAGGTTTATGAGGATCCTATGACTGATTTAAAGAATCTTAAGCAGTTGGGTACAGTGCAGGAATATCATGATGCATTTGATGCAATTTTGAGCAAGTTGTCTCTTCCTGCAGAGTATGCTCTTAATTGTTTCATGGCCGGATTGGAGGAAAGTATTCAACTGCAAGTTAGAATGTTTCACCCCACAAATATTCAGGAAGCATGTTCACTAGCCAAATTGCAAGAAGCGGCTCTCAAGATGACCAAGAACAGGTATAAACCTCCTATTTTACCAAATCCTGTGTCTGTTGGTAACAAGACTGTGGTTAACTATGCTAAACCTGCTGATAAAGAAACAAAGAAGTATAGCAGCTTTAGAAAGACTTTAACTCAACAAGAATTAGATGATAAAAGATCAAAAGGTTTATGCTATGTTTGTGATGAGAAATACAGTAGGGACCATGTTTGTAAGGGTAAGAGGCCACAGTTGTATCACATTGAAGTTGAATATATAGAGGAGGATGTAAATGGCATAACTGAAATAGAAGATGATACAGTAGAATGTGCACAGATTTCTGTAAATGCTATGGAGGGAAATGATGTATATCAGTCTATGAGAGTTACAGGCCACTGTGGTAAAAAAGAAATACAGATTCTTATGGATACTGGGAGTTCTCATAATTTTTTAGATGTGCATGTGGCTAAACAGTTGGGTTGTAAGATGGTTTCCAGGGCTGCTATGTTAGTAAGGGTAGCCAATGGTAATACAGTCCTTTGTGATAAAGTGGTGGAGAATTTTGCTTGGAAAATGCAGGCCTCTATTTTTAAAGCTGATGTATATGCTATGCCTTTGGGAGGCTGTGATATGGTTTTGGGTGTGCAGTGGTTCACTACTTTGGGTTCTATCAAACTCAATTATAAAGATAGGACTATAGAGTTCAAACTTAAAGGTCAAAAAGTCATTCTAAGGGGGCAGCAGAGTAAACAGTTGACTATAGTGGGCAAGAATGGGCTTAAGAAGGTTCAACAACAAAGAGGGGAGATGTCTTTGATACAAGTCATGGCAATTGAAGGGCTTCCTACTGCAACTTCAGTTGTATTGCAGAATCATGAAATAAATGAGTTGCAGTCACAAGAGTTACAAGAAGTATTGGCCGAATTTCATGATGTATTTACTGATTTAGCTTCACTACCTCCTAGTAGGAACTATTTTGATCATCGAATTCCTCTGAAACAGGGAACTGAAGGGATCAATATGAGACCTTATAGGTATCCTGGATTGCAGAAAGATGTGATAGAAAAGATGACTAAAGAATTGATGGATCAAGGGGTAATCAGATATAGCAATAGTTCTTTTGCTTCTCCTGTGGTGTTAGTAAAGAAAAAAGATGGGAGTTGGAGGATGTGCATAGATTACAGGAAATTAAATCAGGCCACTATTCCTGATAGGTTCCCTATTCCATTGGTTGAAGAGTTACTAGATGAGTTGTGTGGTACTCTTTATTTTACCAAATTGGATCTGAAATCAGGTTATCATCAAATCAGAATGGATCCCAATGATGTTCATAAGACTGCTTTTAAAACTCATTGTGGTCATTTTGAATTCTTAGTTATGCCATTTGGCTTAACTAATGCTCCTGCTACCTTTCAAGGCCTGATGAATCATATCTTCAAAGATCAGTTGAGAAAATATGTGTTAGTCTTTTTTGATGACATATTGATTTATAGTCCTACATGGTCAGCTCATCTTGATCATTTAAAGGTGGTTTTTCAATTACTCAGACAGAATCAGCTGGTGGTTAAGAAAAGCAAGTGTGATTTTGCAGCACATGAATTGGAGTATTTGGGTCATATTATCAGTGTTCAAGGGGTATCTACTGATCCTAAAAAAGTTCAAGCTATTTAGCAATGGCCTGTTCCAACAAATCTCAAAGCTTTACGGGGGTTTTTGGGTCTTACAGGTTACTATAGAAGATTTGTCAAAGATTATGGTAAGATTGCTAGACCATTGAATGATTTAACCAAAAAGGATTCTTTTTTATGGAATGCTCAGGCAGATTTAGCTTTTCAAACTCTCAAAAGTGTTATGAGTAGTCCTCCAGTGCTAGCTTTGCCAAATTTTCAAATTCCATTTGAGATTGAGACTGATGCTTCAGGGGTGGGTATTGGAGCTGTTTTGATTCAACAAGGTCACCCTATAGCCTTCTTGAGTAAAGCTTTGTCTCCCAAAAATTTGCAGCTTAGTACATATGAAAGGGAAATGTTGGCCATCATTCATGCAGTGCAAAAATGGCAACATTATTTGATCAATAGACCCTTTATTATCAAAACAGATCAGCAAAGTCTAAAGTATATGATGGATACCAAGATTTCAACTCCTTTTCAGCAGAAATGGATAGCCAAGTTGATGGGTTTTCAGTTTGACACTGTTTACAAACAAGGGTCTACTAATAAAGCTGCTGATGCTTTATCTAGAGTTCATCATGGTGAGGTGTTGCAACTTATGACTTCCTCTATACACTCAGACATTTGGTAGGCTATCAAACAGTCTTGGCAGGAGGATCTCTCACTAGTACAGTTGATTCAGGAGTTACAAACAAATCCAAAGGCCCATCCACAATTTGAGTGGCTTAATGGAGAATTGAGAAGAAGGGGTAAGCTGGTTATTGGTAATAATGATGATCTAAAAAAGAGTATTTTACATTGGTTACATGATTCTCCTGGTGGGGGTCACTCAGGTTCCTTGGTTACTGCTAACAGGGTTGCAGGATTGTTTTATTGGCCCAAATTACGAAAAGATGTTGCCCATTATGTGAAACATTGCCTGATTTGTCAACAATGCAAATCTGAAACTGCAGCTTCTCCTGGCTTATTTCAACCACTACCTATTCCTACTTATATTTGGGAAGATGTTTCCATGGACTTTATTGAAGGTTTGCCTACTTCTATGAACAAAAATGTCATCTTAGTGGTAGTAGACAGGTTAAGTAAGAGTGGTCACTTTATGGCTCTCAAGCATCCTTTTACTGCTGTAGATGTAGCTCAAGTATACTTAGACACTGTTTTTAAGCTACATGGCTCTCCCAAGACTATCATTTCTGATAGAGATAAGATTTTTGTTAGTAATTTTTGGCAGGAGCTTATGCTATTACAAGGGGTTGAACACAAAATGTCTAGTTCTTTCCATCCTCAAACAGATGGTCAAACAGAAGTGCTGAACAGGTGCTTGGAGGGTTATTTGAGATGTATGTGCTTTGATAAGCCAACTGATTGGGCAAAGTGGTTACCTTTGGCAGAGTATTGGTATAACACCTCATATCATTCTGCACTTAAATGCAGCCCTTTTGAGGTGGTTTATGGTCAACCTCCACCATTACATCTTCCCTACATTCCTGGTGACAGTTCTAATGACTCAGTGGATAGAAGTTTAATTGCTAGAGAGGAGGCTATTAAGATTTTACAATCTAATTTGCGAACTGCTCAAAACAGGATGAAGCAGCAGGCTGATAAGCATAGGTCTGAGAGGGTATTTCAGGTTGGGGATTGGGTGTACCTGAAATTGATTCCTTATAGGCAGCAATCTGTATCTTTGCGGTTAAATCAAAAGTTGGCTGCTAAATTCTATGGTCCCTATCCTATTTTGGCTACAGTGGGTCAAGTAGCTTATACTCTCCAATTGCCTGCTACTGCTTCTATTCATCCCACTATTCATGTTTCCATGCTAAAGAAATACTATGGTCCTATTCCACCACCTGAGGTGTCTACTGTTACAGATTCTAACCCTCCTATGCCTAAAGAGCCTGAAAGTGTTCTTGATAAAAAGGTTACAAAAAGGCACAATCGGATGGTTATCCATTGGCTTGTCAAATGGAAACATTCAGCTCCTGAAGACGCTACATGGGAGGAAGCTGAGTTGATCATGGCTTGGTATCCTGCATTTGAGCCTTGGGGTCAAGGCTCTTCTTATGGAGGGGGTATTGTTACGGAATAACGGTAGTTGGAACTACAGGGACTAGTCTTGTCAATTTTGTAAACTGAATTGTAGTTTGTTAAAAGTTGTAAGGGTGTGATGTGTCATAGTTAGATAGTTGAGGGATTATGCTGACTGTATATGAACGGATTGTAACGATCGAAACGGTGATTCAATTGTGAAATGAAATTCGTTCTTTCCCTCTCAATTTCCTAATTCTGTTGGTTACATCTCGAAATTGATTCTTCCGTTCGATTTCCGATCACCGACAACAGTTCGTTCATCACTGATTGCGAGCTGAAATCCCCAATTCGTATCACTTCGGCCTTACCTTGAATATCAACCGAATCCACATTAATCCCCAATAGAGCACATTTATTGATATTTATCCTCAAACCGGAAACCATGCCGAACACTCTGAATAACCGGATTATATTAACCACGTTACTATCATTCCATTTTTCGAACACGATGGCATCATCGGCGAAGAAAAGGTGGGAGATCACGGGGCCGCCGTTAGGAATAACAAAGCCTTGGAAGAGGCCGCCGCTAACCGCCCTCCTAAGCATCCAATGAAACACCTCCATCACCAATAGAAAAAGAAAGGGAGAGATCAAATCCCCTTGACGAACCCCTCTTTCACAATGAAACTCCCAAGTAGGGGAGCCATTAACCAAGACCGAAGTTCTAGAAGCTCTCAAGCATCCAGAAATCCACCCGATCCACTTCTTGTGGAACCCCATTTGATTCATAACGGAGACTAAAAAATTCCACTCAACCGAGTCGTAAGCTTTCTCAAAATCAATCTTGAAGAGGAGAGTCGGAAGCTTTCTTTTCTTAGCCCAAGAAACAATCTCGTTGGTTATAAGAACTCCATCAAGAATATTTCTTCCCGCTAAGAACGCCATTTGCGGATCAGAAATAATACTCGATACAGGCCCTTTAATCCTATTAGCAAGGACCTTAGAAATAACTTTCGGAATAAGACCCACGAGGCTTATTGGCCGATAGTCCGATAAAGAATCCGGGTCTTGTTTTTTTGGCTATAAGGTGCAAAAAGGCCGCTCCACATCCTTTCCCTATTTCCCCTTTCTCATAGAAATTATTGAATATATCTGTGAAATCGTCCTCAAAGAGAGCCCAAAACTTTTTAGGGAAAGCGAACGAGAACCCGTCAGGACCCGGGGCCTTATCACTACCACATTCCCACACACCGGCTTTAATCTCACTCTTGGAAATGGGAACCACCAACATGTCTCTGTCAATCTCCGAAAGTTTGTTAATACATTAATTAATAACATCGATTGAACCTGTTGGCCGGTACCGGACCCTCGGAAGGTTATTGTGGGATGGACACAATTAAGGTTAGCTAAAATAAGCTTATTGTATGAGATTGTCTTGTTTGAACCCTTCCACCGGTTGTTTTACCGATACACTTGCCGGTTTAAAATTCGTTTTGATTATATGTGGTGGAGTTTGAGAAATTATAGACAGGGGACCGAAAGTCATGTGGCTCCAATAAAAATATTATTGTAATGTTTCGAGTTATATGTTTGGATCGGCAATACAATTCGGGTCGGGTTAAACAATAAAAACTATAAGTACCTAATTTTTCTTCATTAATTCAAATGATTGTTCTTACAAATACAACTAAGTCTGACGCCATTTAAGAGCTTTGAATTCAACGATTATGCAGTTTGAATCAAACATTTCAACATAATAAACCTAATAAAAAAAAGAATCAATCAATAGGTTTATAAAACCACACGTGTATTTATAAAAAAATAATTATACAAGTATACAGGGGCAAATTCCATCAAAAAAATATGTTCCTTTCAAAACCCTAATTTACAACCCTTAACGAATAAATGAACAAATTGTGGAATTGGAAATCTTAATGGAGATCGGAGACAATTACTTAGCCAAGGTTCGGTTTATTATTTTTGCTCTACTTCAATTTCAACTTCCCTAGCTCCCTGCTCCTTTGCTTTTCCATCAGTTGAACACCACAGAAAAAGAAGAGGGCAGCGCTTCAATTTTTTTTACCTACTTGTTGTTGCTCTTTGTTTGAGTAAACAAAATTTAAATAATTTACTTGGCCCCTTTACATTAATACAATTTACAATTAGGACCCTCAATAATGTTTGAATATATATAACTTTTCGAATGGGGACCAACTAAATAAATAAATTTTTTTGAGTATGGACCGACTCAAATACGAATAAATTTTTTTGAGTGGAGATCGACTCAACACATAAAAAAATTTCTACGAGCCACACGTATACTCGGGACTTCTGCGAAAAAACGGCAGGGACCGGGGGTCCTCTCTGCCCCTAAGTAACCTTTGCCATTGTTGATTACTAAAAATGTCATAAAAACGAGTTGTGAAAACAGAACTGACAAAACCGAAACTTTAACCTTCAAAAAGTTGTTTTGAAGGTTTACATGAGAATAGTGACAAATAGAGGGAATCCGTGTGTGTGTGTGTGTATATATAATTATAGGAATGGAAACTAATATTAACTCATCCTTAGTAAACTAACTAAATAACCTCATTTCAATGGTTCATGATTTTGATCTTGTGGTTGTCATTAGATCTAACTTTTTATTAAAGATCTATGGTCCAGATTTAAAGAGGGATAAAAATGTATAATGATCAAAGTATATTAGGTAATCCAACCCCCCCCCCCCCCCCTTTCATTTTGATCTTGTGGTAGTCACCTGGGGAAGGTTTCTGTTAAATTTTAAACGGGGGTTAGCGTAATACCCCATCGTGAAAAAAAAAAGTTGTTACCTTCAATTGTTATAAAAAAAAGGTTAGTACCCTAGGTTGATACTTATGGTAAACCATAGGTATCTTTATGCTTATTTAGTATGTAAAGATGAACATAGAAGATGATAATGGTGTTAATATGAACCAACCAATCAATGAACCCTTTTTTTAGTTTCTCATGAAAATGAGTATAAAGATGATGCTATTTCATTGAAGATTGGAGTGCAAGTGAATAAGATTATGAGAGTAATAGTAATGAACAAAACTATGAATGTGATGTTGTGTATCCGTGCTATGATCCTAATATGGATTGGAAATTGATGAAGCCTATGATACTATGGTAAGAATGAAATTTGAAAGTCCTACACAATTAAAAGAGAACTTAATTGACTACAGTGTTTCTTAATACGAAAAAAACTTAATGACGAAGAGAAAGTTTTAAACATGAAATATATCCAAGAGACCAAAAAATAAATAAATAAATAAATAAATAAAAACTAGAAGATATTAAAAGGAACTGTTGCGTCCCAGAATCCCGGGGTAGGATTCTGGTAGCTACATGTGTGTGTGTGGAGGGGTGAGATCCTCCGGCTCAGATCCGTATGAACATATTCCGTTCCGTTTCCATCATCGCCATCGTTGGGTCTCCCCCGTGCATATGTGTGTGTATGCAGGAGAAGGTTTTGGGGAGGGAGTGTAGAGAGAGAAGGGGTTTCTAACCCATTTCCAACCTGCTTTGGTGAGTGGAGGAGGTCTCCTATTTATAAGGAATACCCTCCTTAGCTGTCATTAGCTGTTTGCTTAGTGGTTAAGCTTTAATCCTGGCCAAGTATTCTGGTGAAGGGGCAAGTACTGCGACGAAGGGACAAGTACTCTCGCGAAGGGACAAGTACTCTCGCGAAGGGGCACGAATGACTCTGACGAAGGGACAGAAGTCATGTACTTAATGACTAAGTCAACTTGTCACATCGTCCTTGTGGTACTGTTCACGTACTTTGTGTCTCCTAGATACCAGACATGTATGATTTATTCCTTTTATCAAGAGAGTGTGCCCCTTCCGTCTGGGCGACCCCCTTATCGGGGTCCTTGGGGCCCTTGGCCCTTATGCGAGGGGTATCGCTCTGACGAGTCCATTCAGGGACATATTTCTATAAGTCAAAGGGTAAAGCTTCACCATAGCCCTTCTCCTTGGGGTAGAGCTTCCGCGTAGCCCTTATAGGGGTATAGCCCAATAAGTCCCCCCAAGTCCAATACTTTTGAGGTCCAGGTGAAAAAAGTGTTGGGCTGATTTCATTTCCTTTTAAAAGGCCTAAGATCAAGCCATTTTCCTTCTACTGTCCACGAAAGTCCTTGTTTTTGCACTTGGTCTATAAGCCTTTACCACGAGACCCGCAAGTTTGTTCCCTTTCGTCGAGGTCCTTCCTGAAGGACTTAGCTTTTATTTAACGTCAGTTCCTTCCCGAAGGCTTCCAGGCTCCTTTCATATTCTGGGCGTTGATATCGCTCAATCGTCTCTTTATCTTGGGCCTAGGCTATAGGCCTTGATCCGATGTGGGGGATACTTTATCAAGTCCCCCCAAGCGTAAAGCAATTCTATTAAGACTGCTTTATACGTGAACTTTATATAGTCCACTTTTAACCAGGTAGCCATTTGTAGTTCTCAGGCACTCAAGCTTTTTACTTATCTCATAAGTACTTTTTGGAGGCCTTCGCCATCCTTGACTAGAAGGGTCTTTCTTGACGGGGATATCCTATCAAGTCCCCACTAGTCCCTTGTATTTTGCTTGTTAGAACTAATAGTGCGATGGAATAGTTATATGTATCGCACATAACTTTATAATCCTTTTGCTTTTGTTATTTCCAACGTTTTTCAGATGGTTATTTATTTTCGGCACATCCTTCTTTGACTGAGCCCGTTGAAGAGGCTTGCTTTGAAGGGGCTTGTCTGGAAGGGGCTTATCCATTTATAAGCAAGATGCCCTTTTTGAAGGTGGCTTATAGGGTGTAATTTGCTTTCATAAAAATCTGATGTGTCTTGTGAACGCACTATCTATGTAGCTTTTTACATATTATTTCTACCGACGACTTTGGTCGTGGCTCTTTAGAGAACTCCGATGATGTATGGTGTGATTACATCATACTTTGGTCATCTTTTATTGTAATCCATCATTTGTTTGTGTCATGCCTTTTATCGAGGACCACGAAGTTTTGATGGATTTCTTTTAGTGGGGAGTGTGATCGTTGGGCCCACCTAAGGCCTACCTCTTTTTGTAGCCTTGGTGATGGGCTTTTGACTCTATGTGAGGGATTTCTTAATAAGTCCCATATCCTTATGCAAAACCTCTTCTTTTAAAAAGGTGGATGCAACCACAAGGCTCCTGACTAGTGGCCTTGAGTGAAGCCTTCTAGAATAACTTCTTCAAAAAGTAACGTCTTTTTGGTTTGAGGCACTTGGGCCCGAAATTCTAAGTGTGTCGTAGAAGGTCCTTCGCATAGAAGCTTCATGTGTTTTTCACATGAATGTGATATTTAAAGTTTTTATCCTACCTTAGCTTCATCGCGAAGGGTCTCTTGCCCCTTCTTGTGGAAGCTAATGTGCTGTCATAATGTCCTGCGTAGAGGAACCTACATATGCTTCTTTTGTAAGTTGCTTCGTGACGTGACCCTTCTTCGCAGGGCCTGGCATACCTTCCTTCAGAAGTGTATCTTTTTATTAGACTCTTCTAACAAAGGTCCTTCCCACCATTCTTTTAGAACTTGGTGATTTTATTGGTCTTTCTAGTGAAAGACATTGAGAGGCAGTGATCTTTTCCTTGAAAGGCGTGTCTTTTCCTTTTGTGAAAGGCAATGATCGTAATATATCCTTTCATCGAAGGGAGTTCCTATGCTCGATTGAGCAGGTAATTGATTTAGTGTCTCCTTCTTACGAAGGGAGTCCCTCTGCTTGATCGAGCAGGTAATGGACTTATTATCTCCTTTTTACGGAGGAAGCCCCTCTGCTTGATCGAGCAGGTAATGGGCTTTATCTCCTTCTTACGAAGGAAGCTCCTCTGCTTGATCGAGCAGGTAATGGGCTTATTATCTCCTTCTTACGAAGGGAGCCCCTCTGCTTGATCGAGCAGGTAATGGGCTTGTTATCTCCTTCTTACGAAGGGGGCCCCTCTGCTTGATCGAGCAGGTAATGGGCTTGTTATCTCCTTCTTACGAAGGGAGCCCCTCTGCTTGATCGAGCAGGTAATGGGCTTGGTGTTTTCTTCTTTCGAAGATAGCCCCTCTGCTTGATCGGGCAGGTAATGGGCTTAGTTTTTTCCTTCACACGAAGGATGTCTCTTTTTGCTGCGTCAAGCAATAGACTTTATTCAGACCTTCCTTCGAAGGCGTCCAAGCGACCCTTGTGAGGTCTTCCAAGGACTTCGTTAACCTTTTCTATTAAGGCTGCCCGCTCTGGCCTAAAGCCTTTTGGACTTGGCTCTTGTGAAGCCTAATTACCATGGATTTTTAAGACCCTTCCTACAGAGCCCTTCACGGTCATTTATCTAAAAGCCGTGGAATGTTAAATTATCCCCGCCATATTTGAGAGAATTTCATTTGAAGTTGTATACTTCAAAGTGCTGGCTTTCTGCCATTCACTATGTGTTGTTTCTATCTTGACAAGAAATGAAACCATCATATACTCCATTATTTTGGGAGGTTATGTGTTCTTTTCTGGAGCCCTTCAGAAATGAACCTTTTATTGTGTCAAGGGTTAATCCCATTCTTGACAATGGAGTCCTCTATTTTGGTGAGGTTTTCCCTTTTTATTGATGGGGTATTATATTATTTTCATAATATACCCTCTTACTCAATGTTGTTTATCACACTAGTAGTGATGTTATGAATTATCAAATGTTTATAAGATAAATAACCTGCCTTCCCTGAAGGAGGTGTGTTATGTCCCTTCAAGGGTGGTTTCAACACTTTTTATACGAGTACTTTGTAAGTGGTATCGTCATACCATACTATACTCTGTTTAATGCTGCTAAGTTATACTAGTAGCCTTAAACTTCAATAATCAAGTAAGTTTCAATACTTGTTATACAATCGATAGTATTATGCCATACTATAGCTATTTTCCTTGGTGAGGTTGTTTATTCGCGGAGGCCCTTTTAGGGGCTCCTTCTCCCTCTGTTTGGTAGGGTCTTATTAATAAGTTGCCCTTACGTTTTAACATTGTCATACCATGTTAGTAAGAATTTATCAAGTATCTTTTATGCAAGATAAACAATATGTTCCCCCTGAAGGGGATCATTCTGTCCCTTCAGTAGGATTTTAACACTTTTTCTATAAGGGTCTTGTAAGTGGTATCATTATACCACACTATACTCCCCCAATTTAATGTTGTGAAATCATACTAGTAATATTAAACTCAATACACAAGTGACATATAATCTGAAATTATAAGCGTATGTAAATTGTTACCGAAGTGAAGCTCTAACGGCATGAGTTGATTAAGACCGATAATTGCTACTTCCTCGTGAATGTATTTCGTCGTAGCGGTATGCTTGTCTTGATCCTTTTATGTGCCACATAATTCGGTGACACTAAATATATATTTTTTCAGGACCTTTATTTGTGGAGTCCTTCTCGTGAGCGTCCTTGGTAGTCTCTATTATAAAGATTTTTATAATTTGATAATAATGGCTCTTATTTAGTAGAGTCGTTGTTCTCGTCTTATTCGACAGCCTGCATCGTTTATAGCTAACGGAATTGCACCGTCTTTTTCAACGGAGTTTCATCGTTATTTTTGATGGATTTTATCGTCTCTAATTGACGGAATTGCACGTCTTTTACCAACGACGTTCATCGTCGTCTTTTTTGTGTTTTATCGGAACCGCGCCGTCTTTTTTCAACGGCGTTTTATCATCATCTTCTATGACTTTTATGGCTTTTAATTAACAGGGGTGCACCATTTTTTCATGGTGTTTCATCGTTACTTCGCATGAAGTTTTATTTTTGCTTGTATACAAAAGTGGATGGGTTGGTCACCCAAGTTCACGTGCCTAATTGATTTGTACCATACCGTTCGCATGGGTACTGTCATCCATAATTACGGCAGTGCTTGTAAAAAGCATTTAGCTAATGCACAATTCAAGCTTCAACAAATTCTTATGCATCCCATATTTCGTAATGAGGTCCCCTACATTTATGGGAATTATTTCCCAACTATGGTGATAGTGTAGCGACCTTTGACACGACATTTTACCCGGTTCATTTTCGGTTTTATAATCTGGGTTGTGGTAGTTTATCCGATAGATCAATGTACGTATTTGACGAATGTTGTCGAATAAGTTTCTCACCCTCCACTGGTAAAACCTTCCTCAGTGCATTCCGTTTCCTGTGTTAAATCAGAGAAGCATGAGTCCTTATGATTTGACATTTTTCTTTATTTCAATAACTCTCCACGTGTACCGACTTTCTTTAGACCTTTCACTTGAGTGGGACGGCCCGGTTTGATACTTGTATTGATCAACTGTGCCGGTATTTCCGACTGATTCTGCCGCTTTTATTGACCGTCGTAGATGAACGGCTTTCTCTCGGAATCGGGATTAACTAGCCGGAGACTACCATCGGCGTTCAGGAATTTCGAATGAGTGTGTAGATGTTTGTTGATCATACATGCTTTTACACATCTCTTCGACTGTTTTCTATGTTGTATCCCTCAAACAACCATCGAAGATCATGCATAAACGGGAGCAGCCCTGATGTGGATCTTACTTGACCACGAATGTACAATAATTTGTGTCTTTGACTGACTCACCGAAAGATACATGTACCATGTACGAGTTTCCTGACGGAGCTTCTATTGGTTCATTTAGGACCTTTTGAACTCATCGGGTGTCCAATAAATTTCGCGTTCAAAGACATTTAGAGGATGAGGATCTTAGAATCAACCGGAGAAGGTGAAGATGGTGCAGACTTCTAGGTTGCTCCTCCCCTTTTTGTTTTTTATTTTTATAAATATACATATGCATATAAAAAGTGAGCTTTGTCCATGTGGGGACAAGTGTACTATATTTATAAAACACTATCAATTTGCTGTGCTCTCGCCAGCTAAGAGGAGTACTTTGTCCATCACACCTTTGCTTTATCTCTAGCAAGCTAACTTGCATATATCGAGTAACAGTGACTTTTTGTACCTTTTGCAGACATCTATTCTAAATATATATGCTTTTGTACTATATTGTCATTAGTGAACAGTGACTTTGACAATTCAACATTTTTTATTCAACATTTTTTATTTTTATTCAGGTCTCATCCCAAATATGAAATGTTTAGTAAGAGGTTTTCACGTTCTTACTCATGCTTATATGATTTTATAAGAATCTAACAATTCATTATAACATGTATTATAGCATGTTTTTAACAAGATAAAGAATGTGAAATTTAAAACCTGTTAGTCGGGGTTGCGAAAGAAGATTCATGCGTGAATATGCCCCAGATCTATGGATCTGAACCGTTTGATGAGAGCTCTTCATATATCAACACATCCTTGGGCAGATCTGCTCATACCTTCTTTGTTTCTTCTTCTTTTTCTTCCTTTTCTTTTACATAAAATAAATTAACAATAGATCTGAACTTGTTCAAGAGATGTCTCGAAAAATGTGCTCTAGATCCTCATAGAGACGTCTAAAACCTGTCTCTGTCTTCACATAGATGCGCGAGCATGGCTTGGAACGAAAGGATACGGATCTGGCCCTTATGTTGTTAGAATATGAAGCCGTTTCTCGGTCCCACGGATGGCGCCAATGTTGCGTCCCAGAATCCCGGGGTAGGATTCTGGTAGCTACATGTGTGTGTGTGGAGGGGTGAGATCCTCCGGCTCAGATCCGTATGAACATATTCCGTTCCGTTTCCATCATCGCCATCGTTGGGTCTCCCCCGTGCATATGTGTGTGTATGCAGGAGAAGGTTTTGGGGAGGGAGTGTAGAGAGAGAAGGGGTTTCTAACCCATTTCCAACCTGCTTTGGTGAGTGGAGGAGGTCTCCTATTTATAAGGAATACCCTCCTTAGCTGTCATTAGCTGTTTGCTTAGTGGTTAAGCTTTAATCCTGGCCAAGTATTCTGGTGAAGGGGCAAGTACTGCGACGAAGGGACAAGTACTCTCGCGAAGGGACAAGTACTCTCGCGAAGGGGCACGAATGACTCTGACGAAGGGACAGAAGTCATGTACTTAATGACTAAGTCAACTTGTCACATCGTCCTTGTGGTACTGTTCACGTACTTTGTGTCTCCTAGATACCAGACATGTATGATTTATTCCTTTTATCAAGAGAGTGTGCCCCTTCCGTCTGGGCGACCCCCTTATCGGGGTCCTTGGGGCCCTTGGCCCTTATGCGAGGGGTATCGCTCTGACGAGTCCATTCAGGGACATATTTCTATAAGTCAAAGGGTAAAGCTTCACCATAGCCCTTCTCCTTGGGGTAGAGCTTCCGCGTAGCCCTTATAGGGGTATAGCCCAATAGGAACCAAAGGTAATGATTATATTTAATAACTTTTTGTTATCTTTTTATCAATTATTATAGACTTTTTTTGTTGGATGTGTAGGCATTGTAAGGTGATTACAAGTGAAAACATCATATTTGAAGTAAGAAATGAGAAAAATGCATATGTAGTGAACATTGTTGAAAAAACATGTACTTGTAGATCATGGAAATTGTCAGCATACCTTGTGTTCATTCACTAGCAACAATAGCCTTCATCAACAAGGACCCAGAAACCTATCTAAGTAATTGGTTTAAAAAGGACATGTTTGAGTTAAATACGATTTGCATCCCTGTGGTTTGGTGATTTTAACCTTTTGAGTTCATTTTTCAAATTATTAACATATCATGCCTCGTGGTTGCATTTTTTTTACCATGCATTTGAGTACTTAAGACTAACGAAGTTAAAACTTTTCGTTAACTCTAAGGGTATTTTAGTCATTTAAAAGATCAGGGATTAATTTTACAAGTAGTACAGATGAATGGTTGGTTCTGCAATTTAGTTCAAATAATATATAATCTCTCTCTCTCTCTCTCTTATATATATATATATATATATATATATATATATATATATATATATATATATAGGGTTAGGTCCAAATGAGAACTTTTTGTTTTGAGAACTTTTGAGAATCAAATCTCCACCACTAATTTCAATTGGGGACCACTACAATTCATGGGAGGGGGTATATGTAAATATAACTAGTGGCTTAAAATGGTTCTTAAAAGTTCTCTCAACAAATTAGTTCTCAAATGATCCTCTCCCTATATATATATCGTCGGCGACCCCCTCCCCCTGCCCGACCTTCACGAACCGGCGATCTCGCGCCCCCTCCAATAACCGACCGGACTCAACAACCCCCGAAAATAAACCCCCTCTCACTCACATAATTCCGTCGAAAAACAACTTTCCGGCGACTTTTTTACACGCACAACACCGCCACGCCCCGCCTCAGCGCCACCTCCAACCACTAATCTCCACTAACTACTCTTCGGAACCAACGGAATTGCAAAACCAGTCGCCGTCAGCGCCGCCGCCGGTTATCATCCTAAAAAGATACAATCGAAGAACAACCAAATCCCTAGTCGAAGAACACCACAATAGATGAACACCGGCACCCACATCGTAGAACACCAACGGTTTCGACCACCGTTTTCTGTTATACGTTACCTTCGTCCAGCCTCCTTTATCCTGCTGAGATTAGTGATATTCCCCCTCCGGCGTAATCAAGTGGCGGTGATGGTCTTGGACTGTGTAAAGTGGCGGTGGGTGGATTTAGGGTATACTGAGCACAAAGAAGAGTATATATTTTTAACTTTTTATATAAGTTACATAAACAACCCCTTAAAAAGAATAAAGTTGTTAAATCACATAAAATAAATAACTAGCCCTCATATATAAATTGACTGAAATACCCCCTTTCTTTTAACAGAAAAAGTTAACTCAGTTAGTCGCATGGACTCATTGGCAACAAAATACAAACCTCGGGATGGATTTGTTAATAAAAGCAACCATGAGGAGATATTTGTTAATAATTTGGAAAATGGACTCAAACGGTTAAAATCGCCAAACCACAAGGACGCAAATCGTATTTAACTCGACATGTTTAAGGAAAAGGACATGTTTAAGGAAGCATATAAAAATTATATAAAACCATTAAAAGGAAGTATGTATTGGCCTAAAACGAATGATATCAAATCCCTACCTTTAAAAGAAAGACGAATGCCTGGTTGGCCAATAGTAAAGAGAAAAAGAGAGGAAGAACTTAAAAGTTGGACTCGAAAAAAATATGACTTGTAAAAATTGTCTAGAAGTTAGACACAATAACAGGTCTTGCAAGAACGAGAAAAAAATACCCGAAACAAAAAGAGATGAAGCCAAAAGTTAGACGTAAAAGAGTTGATTAAAAAAGTATGACCCATGATGAGAATGTTGACTAGTATAATGATAGGGCATTTACATATATCCTCATACTAAGTTATTTTATTACATATTTACCCAAGCCTAATATTTAATTACATATATCTCATTTTTTAAACCATATATATTATATATTTATCCAATTCATTTTAAAATATCTTATTAAATGACTGTTATACCCTTTTTAATATTTCGATATTTCCCTAATATAATTAATTACATATATTTATCTAATAAAACTTATATTATATCAACATAAAAGTCAAACTAGCAAAGTCAAAATAGACCAATTCATGATTTAGGGGAAAACTAAAAAGGTCCCACTGATGTCCTTTCGTCGGGAATCCTCCACCGCCGGAGGTTCATTTCCCTTCGTTAGAGGGGGGGGGGGGGGTACTGCACCAGGACCATAACTTTTTTCTTTGTCGTATCTTTTGACGGCTTTGATGTGAGCTTACATGAAATTGGGGAAAGCAAACCTCTATGGTTGCTGATTTAACTTTGAATTAATAATTGGGGAATTTTAAAATATGGATTTAGGTTTTAATGGGTTAAGGCATCCGGATGAACTATGTGATGATTATGCTTTTAGTTTTGTTCCTAAGCCTGTTATGGGATCTAATCTCGTTAATCTTGTTCGTGACATTAATGGCCACTGGCCGTTCCTCTACTTCCTCATTGACGAGCCGCTGGTGATTTTCCATCGTATGATTCGTGACGGTATGCTCATAGCGATTCTATCATTGTAACGATTTTTTTGTAGTTGTTGACGGACGTCATGGTGAACATATAGGTTGTCAATTTTGATTGGAGTGAGGTGGCTCACGATGTTTTGAGGAAGAAGGAAGACTTGCGTGTAGATGAATACAACATTAAAGCAGGTGGTTATTTGGCTTATTTTTCGTCATAGAAGGAACTGTTTCTTAGTTTTGATATATTTTTTTTTTATTTTAAAAAAGGATCTCATAAATTTATGAAAATTACAAATTGATAGATTACAATAGCGTGGCAGGTAAACGAGCTACAAG
Source organism: Deinandra increscens subsp. villosa (assembly GCA_039602395.1). Lineage (NCBI taxonomy): Eukaryota > Viridiplantae > Streptophyta > Magnoliopsida > Asterales > Asteraceae > Deinandra > Deinandra increscens. Next base: position 27,947,709 of record JBCNJP010000018.1, read on the forward strand.
CTGTGCCGCAACCCCCTTTTGTATAGCAAAACCGATTCTACTAAAAACAAAGTTCTGATTTTTAGGGGTCGAGGAATTGCTGTGGACGACCCGTTGAACCCTATTAAGGAACCCCACCGCCTTGGGGGCTAGGGACCCAAATGTATCGAACGCAAACGGGATAAACACATGTTGATTTTCTAAACAGGCTTTCTCGTGTTTAGCAACTTTACCTGATTCCGCCTTTAACACAGCCTGACCAGCAACGAACCCATTATCCCTAAGCCCGACAAGAGGGGATACTCCTGTAAGATCCACACACGCGTGTTTCCCTCCCGCCCATCCGAACACAAGGACGTCAGCTGGTCGAAGAGAAGACCTTCCTTCGAGCGGATCCGTCAGAAAGTTAACAGGGGCTTCTTTTTTAGCTGAGATCCCCGCCCGTTTGAGAACATCCCATAGAACATCTCTGACCAAATCATGTCTGTATTTAAACCCAGGCAACTCCTTGCAATGCACCGCATGTTCACCATAATTATCTAAACAAACCTTACGGCAAACCGGGCATGGCTCATCTATCGGAAACAAGGGGATCATTAACCGATACTTAAGGATAGCTCGATACTCCACTGCAGACATGTGTTGACCTAGCCCTTCAATTGGAATGACTGTCAGGAAATCTTGAGCATGAGGGGCCCGGAGACATTCAAGCACAGCTTTTTGCCGAGAAGATAAGTCAAACTTCTCCCCCAGACTCTGGACGGCTTTACTAAATAGGGCACTCGCCAAAACACTTTGGGATTTAGGGGGGGCGGTGTCCTTATTAGCGAACCCGCCAAGATCAAAATCGGGAAAGGAGCTACGCATGCAATCCAACGCACATGCATAATCAGAATCTAACCCGACAATACCACAATCCCGAAGAATGTGGTCCTGTAAAATCCACGATTGTGCCCTCGACGCCACAAAGGCGTATGTAGAAACATCTTTAGCTGAGTATAGGCCTAAACCTCCCAAGCGAGTCGGGAGGGATGCCAACCTCCATTGAAGATCCCCGAAAAACGGGCCCCCACAAACCACAATATCCTCAATCGCTTCCCGGAGGCCCTTGTCAAAAATAGAAACGACTTCCCCAACAAACATAGGTTGACACGTTCGGAGGCCGAACAGTAACTTAGCAACCCCCATACATGAGCGAAGCAAAAGGAGCTCGCATTGAGGATCCCGCAAGCGAGGGAGGCATCTCATTAGATCCACTGCACCGGTTGCTCTTTTCACAGCTAAACTGCTGATAAAACCGTCGTCTCGGCTAACAGCACCCCCGAGTAGTTTCACACCCAACTTCGGCCGCCCGATCCCGCTGGGGAACACACCCTCCTTCACCTTGACTCCGTTGCACGTCGGCCAAAAAACTTCGGTTTTTCGGACATTAAGTTCAAGCCCTAAACATGGCCCCTCAGACCTAATGATATCCAATGCTTTAGCCACTTCATAAGCGTCTCCAATAATCGTACCATCATCCAAATACCATGCATGGAAAGGTAACTTGCAAGTATCATGTATGCGGTGAATAAGTGGGTGTAAAACTAAGGCAAAAAGGAGAGGCCCCAAGGGGTCTCCCTGTTGAACCCCGGTGGTAGACGAAATACAATCATCTCCAACATATAACCTAGCCGGTTGCGCGTATAAAAAATTCACCCACAAGGAGATGGATGGACATCGGTTGCGAACCTCACGGAGAAGAGAAGTCCTATCCACTAGGTTAAAAGCATTAGAGAAATCAACCGTAAGCATAGCGAACGACCCGTTCGAGTGAAATTCATTTAAAAACCTGTTCGCGCTATGCAACACAGCCTCAGCCCCACTAGGAATTCCCACCCCAAATTGAAAATCCCCGAGATATTTAGCCATCTCCTTCCCGACACCCATCATGGCCACTTTAGAGACAAGCCTCCTCCATATGGCTCCAACAGCAATGGGCCTAATCCCATTGTCTGGTTTAAGAAGGGGCGTTAGAGGGGCAGATGCCACAAACTCCGCCAAGACCCTGGGACATCTCCCACCTAGCCACAAATTGACCACATCGGAGATAGCCCTGAGCAACCCGGTGGCTACCGCCGACCCCTCCCCACAGAGGGCGTCTAAAATGTGTTTTGATATTAAATTTTTTTTTGAACGGCTAATAATATTAAAAACTAGTAAGGAGCTAGACAAAACATTACATTACAAAGTGAAATTTAAATTACACCAACTCGACCAATCGAGTAACGAAAATTTCCCTCTAATTTTGGCCCAAGAGAAGGACCAAAATTTGATGTCGTCGATGATGTCTTCCAAACTTTTAGACCGATTGTTGAAGTGCTTGTCATTTATCGACTTCCAAATAATCCAAAGCGTGGTGATTATAATGCAATGAAGAGAGCGACTTAACTTTTTAGAGAACCCCCACGAGTTGTGCATCGAAAGAACCTCCCGCACTGAAGGGGGAAGATTAGGAGGGACCTTACACCACTGGAGAATGATGTCCCAAATCAATTGCGCTCGGGGGCATCTTAAAAGAAGATGATATGTGGTCTCGGGGTTTGAGTTGCACTCCTCACAGGTCGTAACCAAGTTTAAGCCCCTAAGAGAAAGATTTACCTTGGAAGCGATTTTATCCAAGCCCGCACGCCAAGCAAAAGCGTTGACTTTAAGGGGAAGCCAATTAGACCATGGGAAGACGAAGTTGGAAGAACAAAGGAGAAAAAGATTCGGTTTCTCTACTAAAAAAGCATATAAGGATCAATTCTATGGTAGATAATATCGAGACGGAAGTTTTGTCATATATTGTGTTGAATTATTACATAAACCGAAGAACTATACAACGATTAAGGTCTGGGGAAGGTTGGACAGAACCTCCCCTCTCAACACATTGATCTGGAAAGACACTGGACATAAACTTACAAAGAATTACAAAGACAAAATTATTTATACTCGTGTAATTCTGTCCGAACCTGGAGACTCCGAACTCTGTCCGAACTCCCTCTGAACTTGGAGTTCGTCTAAGGTTCGGACGACTCCGAACCTGGAGTTGAAAGTGACTGATCGTGGATCGGTTTGGTCGAATTGATCGAATACAATCGTAAACAAGTGAGAAATCAACACACAAACGTAAATAAAACTCAATCTCGTATTAACAGAGAATCAGAGTTACACAGAGACACAGAGAAAATCTCACATACAAAATTCGCTCTCTCTCTCAAAAACTACTGAATTACAAAGACACAAAGACTTATATATAAGCTACGGACCTCCGAACTCCTCTGCCTGTCCGAACCTCAGGTTCGGCCAAGGCTCGGCCAAGGTTCGGCCGGAGTTCGGCCACCAGACCAAAATACCAAAACTTCGTGTCTTCGTCAGATCCAGCTCATTGCCATTTCGTGTATCAACAGGAGTTCGGCTGGGGTTTGGACCCCAGTTCATGTCTCAGTCAACTCAGTCTGTTTGACAATTCAAACAGTAACGGCCACACAAGGTTCATGTATCAACATCTACGAACCATTTTTACCGAAAAATCACTACAATGTCCGACATCCCAGCCCCAAAAATCTGGGTTGTTTGAACAAGGAAAGGGGGCCAGAATCTCCTCACATCTTTGGAGCACAGGGGTCGCAAAATGAGGAAGGGCTGGCCCAATCCAGGCCCAACGAAAAGTCGTGGAATCGGGAAGTGGCATTCTTTCCGCCATTGTGCAATTTTTGTGGGAACCAGGAGAAATAGAAGAGGATAATGATCTTTTAACGGACCTAACCCGGTCCAGTTGTCGCCCTAGAAAAGAACCGAGGAACCTGAGCCCACCCAACAACGCATTTTTTTCCCCAACAACCCCCAAGTCTTTTAAGTCGGAGCAAGCCTTAACAATATTCTTCCAAGGTCGGACGATAGAACATTTGCACGGGAAAGTTCTCAACTTGCGGTTAGAGGAATGGATAGCCTTGACCACCTTTACCCAAAGTTTAGAGCTTTCGCCTTGAACTTGAAGAGCCATTTGACAAGCAACCCGAGGTTCATGGCATGAAGGGAACCAAACCCCATCCCCCCATTTTTCTTGGATGCACACATAAGGAGCCAAGTCACCCAAGATTTTTTTTTGCTCCTCCCTAACAAAATTTGCAACGAATAGATTCCATAGAATGAATAGAATGTAAGGGGGGGGGGGGGGCAAAGAGCGAAAGATAGTAGATTGGAAGAGCACCAAGAACTGTTTTAATGAGGGTGGAACGTCCCCCAAAGGAAAGCGACTTTTCTTTCCAAGAAGATAGCCTCTTGTTGATTTTATCAATGACCCCTTACGGTTCATGTTTAACCCGATGGGGAGACCCAAATGAGTAAAAGGAATGCTTCCCGTTTGACAATGTATGGAGGAGGCAAAAAAGGAGAGGCGGAAACCATTAACCCCCACCCCCATAAAGCTTACTTTTTATGAAGGTTGATGGACAACCCGGAGGTGTAATTGAAACAACTAAGCACACTTGCAAGGTTAGAGATCGAAGAAGTGGAGGTGTCACATAGAAAGATTGCATCATCGGCAAAAAAATAAGTGAGAGATGTTGGGTCCGTTATTAGGTAAGTGAATGCCTTTAATAAGGCCCAACCCTTTGGCCTTAGTCAATAGCACATGCAAGGCTTCCATAACAATGATGAAGAAAAAAGGAGAAAGAGGGTCTCCTTGACGAAACCCACGAGAGAATGAGAATTCTTTCGAATGAGAGCCGTTGATAAGGACGGAAGATCTACCGGAGACCAAACAACCTTTGATCCAAGTGCACCACTTTGTCTGGAAGCCCATAATGACCAAAAGATCAAGGAAAAAGGCCCAATTAACCGAATCAAAAGCCTTGGCAAAATCAATTTTAAAGAAGCACGCCTCTCCATTCAAATGCTTTAACCAAGCGAAAATCTCATTGAGAATGAGGGGACCTTCAAGGATTTGACGATCCTTGATATAGGCAAATTGAGTTTCACTTATCAAAGAATCCATCACCGCACTTAACCGAATAGCCAAAATTTTAGCTATAATCTTGTACAAGGAGCCAATAAGGCTAATGGGGCGATAGTCATCAAGATTGAGAGGGTCATGCACCTTAGGAATAAGGGCAATGAACGAAATAGTGCATCCTCTACTAATGTTCCCGCACACATAGAAGTCGTCCAAAACCGACTTTAGATCACCTTTAAAGAGAGACCAAAAACGTTAAAGGAAACGAAAGATGAACCCGTCCGGGCCCGGATTTTTATCACCCGAGCAATCCCAAATGGCCCCTTTGATTTCCTCCAATGAAAAGGGAGTTAAAAGAGAAGAAACCTCCGCTTCAGATAACTTAGGAAAACCCTCAGGAGGAAAAGATGGTCGCTGCCCAAAAGGCTCCATGAAACGACCTGCAAAGTGTACTGCCACCGCTGTTTTAATTGTTACGGGATCGGAAACCCAATTTCCATTTAAGAATAAGCCGTTAATACACCGCTATAAGTTGGAAGAGTTAATAATACCATGAAAAAATGGGAGTTTTCGTCTCCTTCCAACACCCACTTAACACGAGCCTTTTGTTGGAGATCTTTTGTCACAAGAACCTCAAGATCAAAAACTTCTTTTTTCCAAAGGAGACGGTTAGCCTTTTCCGAGTCCAAAACACTGCGAGATTCCGCGGCCAATTCAAGTTTTTCTATATCAGATTGCAAGGAGGACAGTTTAAGCGCATTTGAATCCAAGCGGAGGGAATCCCACTGTTTGATTGCTACCTTTATATTTATAAGTTTGTTAAGAAATTTATTCGGTTTCCCATTCCTCGTCGGTAATGCCGCCGCATTATGAACCACAGAATCGAAACCATCGATATCAAGCCAAGATTTAAAGCATTTGAAAGGCCGAGGACCAAAATCAGCACCGATGGACTTGAGGATGATGGGGCAATGATCGGACCAAACTCTAGGAAGAGCATGAATAGAAAAGTTTGGCCAATGATTAATATAATTGTTACACAACAAGATTCGATCCAACTTGCTAAGTAAATCCCCATTAGACGACATGAAAGTGAATCGCATACCACCCATGTTGAGGTCAATAAGCTCAACATCTCGGATGAATCGATTAAAGTCAGCCGCTTCTGAGTGATTAAACACCGAATTAAAACGCTCATGGGCATACCGGACCGCATTAACATCACCCATGATCACCCATATTCCTACATTGGCTAACATAAGGGCAAGGATATTGTTCCAAAGAAGCCTTTTATTAGAAGAAAGTTTGGGGCCATAGAGATTAACCACAAAAAAGGTCTCCGAGCATCCACGAACACAACCTTTGATCAAGATGAAATCTTCAAAAATGGAAGCCTCCTGTTTGAAAAAAATGGTAGAATTCCACACACATAAGAGACCTCCAGAGCGACCGTTAGCATCAGAAGAAAAGAAATCAAAAGGGGTATTATCCCAAAGATTATTAACACGGATAGTGGAAGCATCCGCAATTTGCGTTTCTTGCAAGGCCAAAAAAGAGAGGTTATTATCTTTTTTAAGTGAACGAATCCAGGAGTGCTTAGAGGTGCTCCTTAACCCTCTAATATTTAAAGACATGCAATTCATTGATAACCAAATTTTGAACCGATACCCAACGTAGACATTCCATGGTTAGAGGTAGAGGCCTCTTGGTTGAACCCGAGAAGGTCGCTGACCTCAGCGGTCCTAAGAAGATCATGATCATGAGAAAGGGAGACTTCTGATTTTTTTGCATTCTTTTTTTTTTGGTAGCAGCCTCCGGCGGTTTGCGAGTAGAGGCGGAAGGATTGGGCTTCAAAGCGATGTTCCTAAGGGCAGATTTGTATCCTCCGAAGAGAGGTTGTCCATTATAAGGAGTAGGACCCGATTTGCCTTTTTTACCTTTCTTAGAGTTCCATTTGAGAGGAGGTAGGGAGGTAGCAATTTCCTCCTGGGAGGAATCCCTCAGAAGTGTGGTGGAATTTTCGATGGGTTGGTTTGGGGAAGTGACATGCCCAGTCGAGGAGGGAAAAGGTCCAAAAACATGTAGGGGTGGAAGAGGGCATGTAGCAGTTTTAGAAACAATGGGCTCAGAGCCCGAATGGCCCAACGGTGAGGACAAAGTGGGTCCAGTGAGTCTTCATGCGAGGTCAAAAAATCCTCTACAAAATCTTCTGTAGACCTTGAGTAGAGTCCACAAAAAGGGAAGGTTGATTTTATACTTTTTCTGAGAGGATGGAGACAGAATGCACTTCCCCCTGAGAGACCCCCATCACCTTTTTAGAGTCCCTAACACTCTGTTCACTAACCCCCAAGTCAACGTCCTGTAGCATCGAGTCCTGAGCATCGTTGCCGGGATTTTCAAGGTCCGCTGTTAACGACTCTATTTCCCCCTCTTCAAGTTCATAATCCGATGAGGCTATATCCGAGATCGAGTCCATATCCTGATCAAGGTCCGAAGAAGTAGACCATGGGGTGAATGGTTCCTCGACCACCCAGGCGGAGAAGAGTTTTTCTCTCCATGAAACGCTGACCTGTTCATCAATGAAACCACGATGATCCGAGATAACAAGAACACGACCACAAGAGACATCTTCATCATTACAGCTAAAATCGGAAGGGCTTGCTAATTTACCAAAGGACTCCCCAATCCTGTTGAATGTAACATCATCTCTGGCTAGGAGAGGTACCCCAAGTATTTTAAGGCAAGTAATCCGGTTAAAAGGTATGTCTTGACCCTCCCAAAGCACAAGTGAATCAAAAACCAAACGCCATGAGGAAGCACAGTTAGCAAGAAACTGAGATGCGCAGGAGCACTTGAGAAAGAAAGTAAAACGTCCAGACCACCAAGGTGAAAGAACTCGAAGTTGCTTAATCCTTCAGCCAAGAGGATGCGTTTGGCATTAATTAGGGAGTTGAGGTTAAGACAAACTCCCCAAAGGGAGGTTCTCTTGCAGGTTTCCGGCTTCCAGGAAGACGGGTGAGGGATGACGATAGCCTTTCTTGGGGTGGGATGTTTACCGGCCATCGCTTCACGGAAGGAGAGCGGAAGGGGGACGGATGATGCATTACCTGGCTGAATCATCGGAGCGATAGATAGTAAGGGGATGGGGCGGAAGCCTGGAAACCGAATTTTTGCCGGGAATAGGAAGGAGAACGATCGGTTTTTTGAGCTTGTCGAACTTCGCTAACTTGACGCCCAGCTTCTTTTGGCCCCGGAAGATTAGATTGTTTAAAGTTTTCTCCATTGCGAGGTAGTTGGTTACACCTTGCATACGAACGAAGCCAAAACGATCAAAGGAAGCATTTTTGGGGTTGACGACACACGCTTCACACACCAAACCATAAGGTTGGAACACACTCCACAGGTTGGAGCTCGATACCCCCTGGGGGATTCCAGAGACGAAGAACGAAATGGCTCCGTCTATGAGGTTGGCTGATTAGTTGGCTTTAGGTTGACGGGGGCGATGGTTTCGGTTTTTGAATGTTTCCCATTTGGCATTCTAGAGAGATTCAAATGGAAAGATCGAAGACTTTTGATATTAATTGGGGATCTATGTTTGTTAATTGTTAATTTTCGCCTATGTTGTGTTGATTATTGAGTGAAAAACCTGATTCGTGATGACAAAGGCATTTAAATTTTTAAGAAAAAGTTATTGAAAGGGTAAATGAGTAATTTCATCGTGAAAAAGGGGATATATTTTATTAAGTTTTGGGCTTGGGTAAATATATAATTGAATTGCTTAGTAGGAGGATATAGGCATATGATCGAAGATTTGTATAAATTTTGTTTTGTAATTTGGTTGTTTTGAATTTTGTTATTTAGAATTTTGGTACCCATTTTAGATTTGGAATTTGTTTGTTTTGGACTTATGAATTTCGTTAGTTTAAAAAAAAACAGCTTTGGTTCGTTTGGAATTTATTAGTTTTGAATTTGGAAGTTTGGTTTGAGTTTTTCAAGTTGGACACTATATTTTGATACATGATTTAAAGAAAAGGAAATAAAAGATAGGTGGTTTAAAAATTCTTTATTATTTAGTAAGTGAACATTCATAATAGAGCATTCATAATAGAGCATTTAGAATAGAGCATTCAGAATAGAGCATCCGTAATTAGGTTAATAGTAATACATCCATCAAGACATCAAAACAACAATTTTTTTTCTTTCTATATCATCATCCCAAACTCCCCACACTTTACCTAAATAGTACTCATCCCAAACCACCAAACACATTTTAATATTAATGTAATAAGAAAAAGTTAGAGAGAGATAGAGAGAGGGTGATTTTGGCAAAGCTCGGTGGATTTTCACCGAGGGAGGTCACCGAGCTCGGCACCGAGGGGAGGATTATGGTGTTCTTGAGGGCACCGAGCTCCAAATCAACACCACCGAGCTCCATCGGTGCCCATTACTTTCACTCTTATGTGAGTGAAAACCCTAAAATTTGGGATTTGATTGTTAGTGGTTGTGAGTAGAAGAGAAAGAAAAAATTACTGTTCACCCTTATATTTAATGAAAAAAACTGTTGATTTTATAAAATTTGATGTTTGATGTGAGTGAAAGAGAGAGAAAATGTAATGATAAAAATATAAATTACAGGGATGGGAATGTGATCTCTATTGTGAATGTTCTGCATGTTATTACTTATTAAAAAGAAATACTTATCTATTTTTAAGCCAAATAAGTAAGTTTAATCCACATCATCATTTATTAAAAAAATAAAATAATGTCACATAGGCATGGTAACCTACTAAAAAGGTAAAAAAAAATAAAAAATAAATAAATAAAAACCTCGTTTTAAAACATCCATCAAAAGTTAGATGACCTAATTTAAATAAAAAATATATGTGTGATTAAATTAAAACACTTTTGAAACTTATAATTATTCTATAAAGTTTCTCCTCCTTTGTTGTTTCAAGAGATATTTATTTAATAATTTATTAAAAAAGGAGGTGTAATGATTGATAGAGTGATGGTCAAAAACAAAACAAAGGAAAAAAAGGGGTGAATGATTAATGAAATCTTGACGATAGACTTTTAAATAAAGTTGAACCAATAAAGAGAGATGAATGAAAGAGGCACATATTATTATTTGGTGGAAACAAAAGAAGAGGGTCAAGTTGGGTTGTGGGGTTTGAGACAAGAACGAAATAAGATTAAAACAGAAAGCTTTATTATTTGTGTTGGTTTCTTTTGTTCCCATTTTGCTTTGAAAGTAGTCTGTGTAGATTACAAACAATGGCTTATCAAGTTGCCATATTCTTACTCCCAAGACATTATTTGTGTCTTTTGGTATTATTTGTGTCTTTTGGTTGTTACCAAATGATTTTATGAACCCTAACCTATTGATGTCTGATTTCAGAGACTTTCTCCACCATTATGTATATATGATTGAGCACCGACAACAAACAAGGTGTATATATAGCGGAGGGTAATTCCCTACAATGTGGCTTTTTTAACGGCCTAAAATTACAACACTTACACTATGTAAGATTTGAACCCATAATTTTTTTATTAGAGAGTGATCACTTTACTATCAAGTTAACACCTACAAAATGACTTTTGACTAAGTAACGTAAGAAGAAATAAGATCTTAACACATGTACATTGCTAGTTATTAAAAAGAGTGACATTCTGATACTTGGTACAAAATTCACCCACAAACTAAGAAAAATTTAAAAAAAAATTATAAAAAAGAAATTAATCAAGATCTAAAATTCAGTACATTTCTTAATCGCTACCGGCACAATTGAATAAAAAACATTACAACGTTAAAAAGAAAATATAAATAAAAAAGAAAGTTTAAAATTCAAATTTAAAAAAAAAAGCTGTGACATTTTTAGTCACTATCGCACATTACCAACACAAAACCAAAAAAAATACCAACAAAGTTTAAATTTTTTTAAGAAAAATTGGATTTAAATAATCTTACGTTTTGAAGGTTGGCCGCTAATAATCTCTTTTAATAATAACTCTCAATGGTACCTATTTATTTCAAATAGTCCCACCGTTAAGTTTATTGCTGACGTGGCATGTGAGTTGGATATTTATTTAATTTTATATTTTTTAACCATTGCCACATCATTTTTCCAGTCCCCTTTTGTGTGTGTCCAGAGAAACAAGGAGGAGAAAACCAACGATGCCCCCCTAGAGTTTTTCTGGCAACCCTCAGTTGGCGTCAGGTAACCTCCCAGCGGCGGCACACTGTAGTTTCTTGGTGGTCTACCACCGACGACGGCTAGGTTTCTTGGTGGTTCACAACCACTAATGGCGGCTACTGGCTAGGGTTTCTTGGTGGTTCACAACCACCGCGGCCATGATGCTGTCACCAACCTCAAACAGTCAAACACTTACCCGCTAACACCAAGGAATCGAGCTTCAAATTGTGTTTCTTATGTCGGAGTGTCGATTACACAAAACCCCTTTCACCGACCGGTTTAGATCCCTCAACGTCGGAGTGTCGATGATTGTTTAGGTCCGGAATTTGGGAGCAACAAGGTTGGCGACGACATCAACGGGTTTGTTGGATGCGATACAACGAGGAAGAGAAAGAGAAAGAGAGTGGTGGACTGGTGGCGATGACTGTTTAGGTCCGGCGAAGGCGGTTGTCGGCGGCTAGGGAGCAGCAAGAATCAAGCATCACAGTCCCAGTTCGCCTCTCTCCTAGCGGCGACAACACGAGTTGTAGGTGGCTCACGGCCACAGCCGCAGCTCCGGCAACCCCAATGCTCTCGATTTCCGACGATTGTAACCCCGTTTTAGTGAGTTAAGGTAAGACCTCGAGCCCTTTTCGTTTTTCTCCGTTTTGTTTCCCCATTTCGGTGGTTGTTGGTGATGGTGGTTGGTGGTGGTCGGAGAGTTGCAGGTGGTGGTGGTGGTCGGATTTGGCAGGGATTATATCTGACACACACAAAGAGAATGGGGTGTTTAGCTAGACAAAGAAGGGGGTTAATATGATGTAGCATGGATAAAAAATAAAAAAGGTTTATAAATATGTCACATCAGCAATAAACTTAACGGTGCTAAGTTTTTTAACGGTTGGACCATTAGAAATAAATGGTTTAAAATTGGGACCATTGAGAGTTATTATTAAAAGTGATATTATTATAGGCCAACTCTCAAAACTTGGGATTATTAAAATTCAATTTTCCTTTTTTTAAATTACTCTTTGTCACACCCCCAAAATTCCAACGCGCGGTAACGCACCGCAGGAAGCGTGACAAACCAGGATCGCCGTCTATTAGTTACACCAAACGACCAATAATTAATAAAAAAACATTTCATATTTCATTAAAATATAAATTCATAATTTTACAAATGCGGAAGCATAAATACAAATAAAAATCTAAGTAAAAAAAACATCGTCACCCAAGGTGACGTGACTTATCCAAGGACACTAAATGTGTTTCAAAGACTCATGCATGCGTACTCGCGATACTCGAACATCCGCAACCTGAGAAATAACATGCTAAAAAGCGTCAACACAAAGGTTGGTGAGTTCACAGGTTTATCAGTTTATAAATAGTTCCAGTTCAGTGTAAAACACCTGCTCATCGACAGTTCAAGTTTAAGTTCCAGGTTGACTGTTCAACAACAGTCAAGTTCATGTTCAAGTTCAGTTTAAATTCCAGATAATATATCAATAGCTAGCTAGGCTATTTTCAAGAAATCAATGCACGCTTGACTAGTTAAATTAGCTATCCAGTTATTGAAGCTCGACAAGTTCAATTGTGCCGCGTTAAGACTAAGAAGTTTATAACACCCGTTCGATATCCAATCATGTCAGCGCGAATGACCCAGGTGGGGCTGTCAAACCCAGTAGATCTACTAAATAAATTCCCGCTGATGTCACATTGACAGTAACTCTAAAGTAAGGACTTTATCATAAGTGTGTCACTATCATTCATGTGATATAATTATCTAACAGTTCAAGTGTTTGCATGTTAATCTCCCCCAACAGGATTAAAATAGTTAAAAAGGGGTCGTGAAACTCACCTTCGGGTGCACAGCAATTCCAGATAAATAATAACAGCAAGTAACAACTAGCAGGTCTTGTGTACTCCTACCAAACACCTAACGAGCATATATACATAAGTGTGCGTACAACTGGAAAACGACTAAGTCTAACGTAAACGACGAAACGAACGATCGTGAAGTCCAGAACAAGTCGAGGATGGCACGCTTGCCAAATCCGAGCGATTATCGAAATAACACGAAAAAATATATCATATACCAATAATATATATTTTTTCCAAATTCAAAGATCAAGTATATATATTTGTATAACGTATATAAACCAAACGCGTAAAATATCGTTAATAACGAGTTTATAAACCGGTTTACATAAATCTATATAACAATAACTAGGTTTGTTACCCGTGGGGCATACGGGGCATATTTAGTGAAATATTGATAGGTAAATATCGTTAGAACGGTTGTAGTACACCTATTTTTCGAGTTTATGTTGTGACTACGACATTTTTTATGGAATATTTATTCCCAACATGAAATGTATGTAACTAAGCATAAATATAAATAGTTGATTATCATAATAATTAAAATTCTAGCTTACAACAAAGCACAACAGCAAAATGAATGGAAATACATTCTCATAATGTCAAAATAGAGAGGGAGGTGCACATGCAATAATTTAAGATACTCATATCATCTCTGTTGCTCAATTGATACTCATATCATCTCTATTGCTCAATTGATGGTCATCTCTGTTACAACTAATAAGCTAATTTGTTCAAATATATATTGTTCAACAACATAATACGTCGCAGCAGACCGTATCACTGCATCACACATCAAACAACATAAGTCGCATCACAAAAGCACATTGCATCAACTGTAACGATGCGATCTCATCACCACATCTTGCATGTCACACATCATGTGGTTCTGGTGCATAAGCAATAATATGCTCATTTTAACATTTAGTATAGTGTGTATATTCTAACACAAGCCATATGAAGGTGAAATAAGATAAAGCTCAAGATTTATACTTTATATGTCATAACTTCATTATATGATCAACTACAATAAGAATTGCCATTTATTATCATAGCAGTCAAGGAAGAACATGAAGCTTAATTTCACTAAAAGAAAAGAAACTCGGGTGTTCATGTGACATAACAAACCTTCAGAGGAGTGCCTTCACATTGTTCTTCAAGATCCTCAATTATCTGTTGTAATTTTCTAACTTAGTAAATATAATAAATCTAAGTACTAAACAGGTCAAACGGATAATCTATGAGAAATAAGCTTTTGTGCTATTAGAAAGTAGCAATGAAGGTAAATTAATAAACCTGTTAAACATGTAATATATTAGAACTCAACCATTGTGTTAATAGAAAGTAGTCAAGAACCATTGTGTTAATAGAAAGTAGTCAAGAACCATTGTGTTAATAGAAAGTAGTCAAGAAGTCAATAAGGACTTTGAAGTTAGAACTTCGAAGTAATATATTGTTAACCAATATAAGCTACTATAATTCTTATATTTCTTTTGATGTGAAAAACTTTGTTTTAAAAGTTAGTTGTGCTAATTTTCTAACTTAGTGGATATAAATAATCCAAGTACTAAAGTGGTCAAAGTGGTAATCTTTTAAATTTTAGCGATTGTGCTATTAGAAAACAACAAAGAAGTAACGTAATAAATGGGTCAAATCTATACTATATAAGAACTCAACCATTGTGTAAAAAGTAGTCGAAAAATGACATAAATTTCAAACTTTTCCAACCTGAATATCATAAGTCATCTCCAATCGAACTTAATAAAGAATTATTTTGAAGATTAAAACAATAGTAATAATCATAGAAATATTATACTCCTTTTTATGGTTGTGAAAATAGATGAGACATATTCATTTTCTGTTTTGTTTAAAGATGGCTGCGAGAAATGTGCAGGCTTTTATTTAGTGCTTAAATTGATAATCTTATGTTACTTTAGCAAGTATCTTTTAGAACTCAAGTTACTTCTATTAAAATTATTTCAAGAATAGATGGTCGGGCATAATTGGTAAATGTAAGCTTTCACTTTTTATGTGTATTTCATAATCAAAAGCCAAATATAACCATGGACATCATCATCAGATTCAAAACAATGCTGGTACAATTAAATTCAAATTAGCATGTGATTATCTCCCTATTCTCCCCATTGTGTTTAATAATAGTTCTTGCAATTATATGTTGATCAGAAAACTAATTATGTTAAGTACCACCAATATCTTCAAACTTTTTAGTTCATTGGTAAATACTAAATAGCATCAGAATATTTTGAATGTGAATACATTTATGAACTTCAATAATGTCTTTAAGAACTATTGATTCACGCTAAACTTAAAGAGAATTTGAAATATGTAAATGGGTTCTTTGCAAATATAAATTGAACTTGTGAAACAATATAAGATGGAACAAAGAAACACAAAAGCCTAATTGCAGTACTGTACACTACCTGAAATTGTTGTGGAATTAAAACATTATCATTGTTTCCATCTTCAACACCAAAGAACGGAACCCTGCCATAACAAATTGCCAATTTTGTAGTAATAACCTAAAAAGTTATAGAAGGGATTGAACAACAATATTTGATTCTGAAAGCAATTAATCATAAAAGAGATTCAACAAACATAATAAACTAAACAAATCTTAAAAATCAGACATAGAAGAAGATACAACGTAAATTTAAACAAAAAACTTACTTTAATCGAATGCGGGGAAGAGTACGCATGCAAGAACAGGTGGTGGAACAATTTGCTTATGGTTGAAGATGGTAACACACAGGTTGGATGGACACAGAGAACCCCGAATTGATTCATATCCCAAACTGAATGATGCCACTGAAATCCCTATACACGAACTCAAATCGCAAATTGAATGTGTCGGTTCCAAACTCTTGAAATTCCTAATAGAAATGGGTAAAAGAAGGGAGAGATGTGGATGGAACTATCTTAGTTGGCATAAAATCAAATTGTTCAGAATGTATTGAGAAAGAAAGACACGATATGTCATTTTGTACAGGAACAAATGCCCACAAAAAGTTAGCAAACAATATGTTGAATGTCAAACAGGCACTCAAATTTCTAACTAATTTGGTATCCTTACTTGCTTTCAATGGGTATACGATAACATGGTCAGACTTGGTAAGCTTCTCTAATTTATGTTTGAATCACAGAGGCACAAAAAATATGCACAACTTATGCGACACTAATTCAGATTTGTAATAGCTTAAGTGGAGTTAAGGTTGTGAAGAATTGGGGAGGGTAATGGAGTTATTCGATGAGAGGGATGAATGGCGCGAAAAGAAAGGTGTGAATGGGTTTAGAAAGTGACACGTGGTGAGTGAAATACTCGCTTATTAAAGTAGTAGAAGTAGATCCCACATGTCTCAATAGACCAAATATATATAAATATATTTAAATACGATGTATGATCATCGCGGATTGGAAAACGACTAAGTCTAACGTAAACGACGAAACGAACGATCGTGAAGTCCAGAACAAGTCGAGGATGGCACGCTTGCCAAATCCGAGCGATTATCCAATTAACACGAAAAAATGTATCATATACCGATAATATATATTTTTTCCAAATTCAAAGATCAAGTAAATATATTTGTATAACGTATATAAACCAAACGCGTAAAATATCGTTAATAACGAGTTTATAAACCGGTTTACATAAATCTATATAACAATAATCCCACATGTCTCAATAGACCAAATATATATAAATATATTTAAATACGATGTATGATCATCGCGGATTTTAAAACTATCATCTAGATTAATCCACATCACAAAAACGTTTAAATTACATTTTGAATCCAAAACGATAATTTTTATAGTTTACTTAACCATTATCTAGTCTACGGGTTTATAATTTACCAAGGGATCATTTTATGCAAGTCTTAAATAAACAAATAGCAAAATTCACAAAAGCAAGCAAAACAGAAAATACAAAAAAATGTGGAGGTCACCTGGTTCGAACCCATGGCCTCCAAGTTCAAAACCAACGCACACATCATTGGGACAGGCCTTTGGTTCGATGATTTTACGGACATAAATAGTTAGTCTACCAACGAAGGCCAGAACCAGATTTTAAAGAAACCAGAAAATAAAAAGCGCAGGTGAGGTCTCGAACCCGTGACCTCAGGGAGAGAACTCATGAACCTTAGCCACTGCGCCACGCGCTATTCTTGGTTTCAAAATAGAAAAAATTTACTTATCTAGTCGAGACGCGATGTCTTCTTCTTCCTTAAAACTCCGGTGATCGGAGTTTTATTCCGGTCACCGGAAAAACGCGAAACCACAAAGATGCACAGAAACAAGACGAAAAACGAGAACCAATGCTTACCTTAAGTCGGTGATGTTAGATGATGCTATTTCGATGCCGAAAACGAACCCGAAAACTCGAACCCAACTTCGATCACGAGCTCCAAACTTGATCCGGTTGCTTCACAGTGGTTCGTGGCTGTCTCACGGTGGTTTACAACGTCCAACAGTGGTCGAATGGTGATGTTTCAGAGGTGTAGCGGCCAGAATTTCTTGTGTTACGGTGGTGGGGGTTGTTTGCATCGCTTAGAAAGAAACGAGAGGAAAAGAGGGTGGCGATTGAGGCTTTTGGTGAGCAAAGGATTCGGAATGGGTGTTTGATTTGAGTTAATGATCAATGAGTTGAAACCAATGTTTTAAAACCCGGTTCTAACCGGCCGGTTCAACCGGTTCGACCGGGGACCGGCTCCCTTTCCGGTTCTTTAATGTGCGGTTTTTTGGGTTGAACCGACCCGCTTTAAACCGGCCGGTTTTCCGGTTCAACCGGTTTTCTGATTTTTTTTTATTTTTTTAATTTTTTTTATTTTTTTTTATACTTTTTTTTATTTTTTATTATTTTTTAAAGTTTAAAACTTATATTTTCTTATGAAATACATATTTGATATTATTTTTGAGTGGATTATAATTGTATTTTAACTAATTTTGTTGGGGTGTACAAGTTTATTAGCATTTTTATAAAAAAAATATATATAAATCCCCTAACCGGTTCAACCATCCGGTCTAACCGGTCCGACCGGTCGAACCAGTCCCGGAAGGTTTTCCGGTTCAACTAAAAAACCGGTTTTTAAAACATTGGTTAAAACTGGACGGATTGATTCACGGTGTCGGTTACCGGAATGCAAACGTCGGGATCGATGGTTTCCAAAATGGTATTAAAATCGACTATGGGTAAATGACGATATTAGTCCCTCCATGGCTTACATAATGGGCTTACATGATGGGCTTACAGATTTAGGTACTTACAAGTTAGATCCTTAGGAATTTGTCTAGTTAAAAGAAGTTTATGAAATGACAAAACTAGTCCCCCATGGTTTATAAGTCGTTAATGAACCCTAACGGGGGTTGACGAAGATAACTTGGACGATGACAAAACGTTTAAATGTCACAATATATTTAACGCGAGACGTTTATAAAGATATAAACCTTAGATAACCACATAAAATAATAAATAATTACCCATAATTATTTATTGTATGTCCACATAAAATCGTAGATAAAAACCCACATAAAATCATAAATTAATCCTACTCCTAACAGTGTATCTTTGTTGGAACCGCAACTCCTACTTCTCAAGATCATTCACATTCTTAAAAATAGTGACCGGCTTATACGATATCGTAGGTGAAACACTTTAGCAGGATAGGTTAGCTGCTCAGAAGAATAACCAGTTACAAGGAGCTCGTGAGCGTCTAGCTTGATGATCACTGTTGAGATACGCTCTTCGGGTACACCTTTGTTCAGTTCGTGCGTTTAGATTTTAGATATCTTTAACATCTCATCTTTGACATCTTCGAGTCAATCTTCGTTCAGCTCGTGCATTCCATCGAATGTTAAATATGATTTTGAGTCCAGAGAAATCCATGATATTCAATTGAAATTTGAATAAAGTGGAGAGAATCAAGGTGTAAGAAAGAGAGAGTTTGGTGTGAAATTTGTTTGTTTAAATAGGTTAATTAAATTAAATTAATTTTTTTAAACCGACCATTTCAAGCTCAACGGTTAAAGATGTGACCGTTTCACCCAGCTCCAACGTTCAAATGCACAAAGCCACGATGTGGCAATACCACGTGAGCACCGACACCCACCGGGGCAGTTTTTCACGACGTGGCTTTGACTCATGCGTAGTCCTTTACCAATATTGTATGCTCTAATAAAAAAGCTCGGTGAATAGTACTATTTGATTGTCTTTTTCTTAGTTTTTTTTTCTTACGTTGCCCTTAGCATTGCTATTGTAGTGTTTGGATCGTTACGTAGTTTTTCTTTCTTGTCTTCTTTATGTAGCTTTGTAACAATTCAAGTATTTTGTGCCCATGTTATCCCGCGGCAACTAGAGGTGTACATAAGAACCGGTTTGCAAACCAATTAAAACCGGTTCGAGGTACAAATCAGTTTCAATCAAACATGTTCGGTCCAAGTATAAACTGATGATTCCCCTTCGATTTGACATCTCCTTATCCTGTTGTAATACGATTAGCCCGTTAATTGATGGCTATTAATAATAATGTCAAATTGTAATTATATATCCGTTAGTCCGCAAAATTAATGGTAATGTCGATATTAATTACAAGTAGCCGTTGCATTTTTACATTATATATCCGTTAAACGTTTTTTTTTTCCTTTTACACTTTAGCCTTCAAGTTATATTATAAATAGTTCACAACACTTTCTGCTCTCTTATATTTGAGAGATTAAAATCTCTTAAAATAGCTTCATCATCGTCCGTTTCGTTAATAAGAGTGTTGTTGACGATAAAATCAAATCAAGGATCAAAACCATCGAATTGACCAAAGCAACATATACGAATTCTGCCTTTTTACCCTCTTTTGAGCATTCTTTGGCTTACTTTTCTTCCCCTTATACTGCTTGTATTCACCTTTACCCTTGACCATTAATCCCTCACTTGCTTCCTCCTTAATCTCAAATTTCCTCTTCAATTCTCTTGAGTTAAGAGCAGCCAGGACTTCTTCCATCGATAAGGTCTCTCTTCCAAACAGTAAATGTAACATTCAAACTCGAGACTCACATAAATAAAAGAAAAGAGGAGCGGAAGTAAATAAAAGTTGCGAACCAGGAGTCGAAGACAACATCAAATAATGAACCTATGGGCTGGAAACCACTTATAAAACAAACCAATGGACCAGTTACAAAAATCTGGTGCAGGCCTAGTTGGTCCAACAAAAAGAAAAGAAAATCACAGCCCAGTCCCATGTTCATAGAAAATTTTCGCAGCCCAGTTCTTTATCTCCAAGCCCACCTGCGAAATTTTTAAAAGGTTTGTCTGCTACCCAGCGATATCAACGAGGCTGTTGTCTTCTTCTTCCCCTCTTTCCTATACATGCATCGCAGAGCACACTCACTCTCAACCCCCTTCCAAAATTTCGAACAGAGAGGGAGAGTACAGGGCTGAAAACCGAGGATAGCCGGAGCATTCACCAGGCTGGTAAGTTTCTCTTCTATGAATCCCATACAATCTAGGGTTTATGATGTGAGGTATGAAGAATCTGATTGAAAAATTAAAACCCTAAACATCAGGCTTTGAACGAAATTGAGGGTTGTCAAAGATGAACCAGGAGACGAAATTTTCATCCAAGGTAAGTGTGTTCAAGTATCTTATCTTTGTGTAAGAAAATAGATGGAATTGAACTTTACTTTCTAAAGACAATGTTGAAATGTTTAAGGTTTAAAACTGTGAGAATGAGGGGTTGCTGGACTCGAAATTTGGTGATAAAGGAAGGAGCCAAGGACTGGAAAATTTCGAGCAGGAAGGAGGAGTGGGGCTGCTGCTGTTCATCGAGGTGCTAAGGGAGGAAGAAAACAGATAGTATAAGTTTCCCTGCACAAGGTACAACTGTTCTATGCATGAGATTCTTGTAGAGCATAAGTTTAAATTCTGAACCAGTACCATGTTTATATATATTAGGTTGAGAAATCACAGAACTAAGAATTTATCAACATTATGATGCATGTTAGAAAATACCAAAGATTGAATTAAAAAGGACTAAAATTGTATGAAGGAAGGAAGCATGTTGGACTTGGGAATCTGCGTAAATGAAGGCTTGGGGGGGGGGGGGGCTGTCCATCGAATTTTGAAGGAGAAAAAGCCTCGTGTACTACAAATTCTGCACATAGTACAAGCTGATTTATGCATAGGAACTTGGGTAGAACATAAGACTTAAATCAAGGGGTTATCATGACTGTTTTGGAGCCTTAAACCATACCAAAAACTGATCAGATTACTATTATTATTATGCATAGTAATACTAGAGATTAGGCTAAAAATAATTAAAACTTAGCAAGGTTAGTATTAGTTTTAATCGTATAATCCTTAAGTTAGAAAAACTTGAAGATTTGGTAAAATGATTAAGAAACTTGATATAGACAAGTGAAACAAAGTTGGTTATAAACTGGTTACGGTTTGACCCGTTAGCTACATGATTGGCCAACCCGCGGACCGCGAGACCTCGTACGCGATTATCGCGACCCGCGGAAACTATTATAAAAATTAAATGTTAAATGAACCGTAAAGTATTATGAAACCAAATTCTACCGGGTTAAAACAAAGATTTATGTTCTAGTTTTGTAAAAATTTAATTGAGATAACTTTTACTTGAAGTTGCAAGGTTTATATATTATAGATGTTAATGTTGCATCATGCAACAATGTCTAAAAATAGAAATTCTGGATTCAATAAAAATGTATAGCGGTTCATGACACACTTTTTCCAAAATGTAATTAAACATTAGTCGTGTATCGCGAATATCAAAATGCTTACTGTTGCATTATGCAACAGTATCAATATAGACTATTTAAGCTTAATAATATTTGAAGTTAGGACAACTTGCAATCAAGACCACAATTGATTATATACATCTAAGAAAAATACCATAGTAAGCATTGGATTCATAATTCATATATAACCCGAATTTTTAGTTAAAACAAGATACTAATATAACAAATAATTTTGTTATTATTATTGGTTTAGGTTGACTATCGAAAGTCAAACCAACAAGTAAATCCTCACCGTCAAAGTTGCCAATCGAACCAAGTGAGTTCCGTAATATTTCCTACCTCGTTATATAATTGTTCTTGGCCCACAAATAATCATTGTGGTGCAACAGTTGCGTGCTATATTGGTTACCAAAATTCGTATCTCATGAAATGTGCAAAATACTACGTAACTAGTATGCTAGAAATATTTGGTGCATGTGTTGTACCCCGTAATTTATATACTATATATATCTTGTCGGTTACATTCTAGCCATTCATGTAGAAAAAATATGTAGGGACCAATAGCATTGTGAAATATTTGAATAACAGGCTAGGATACGGCTCACCAACAACTTCATAGTTGTTGATATCGGTGGTTTACAAATTTTGCAGGTAATCAGTAGGAAACCATCAGACAAGTGGCTCCTCGAGTAATAAGGATATAGCGATCCATAATGATGTCAAGAATCGTCGGGCCCAGTTATTAGCATTCTGTTAGGATGCTAAGTCAAAACCTAATGTTATCGTATTTACTTTTAAGATTGTGAAACTTAGTAGGCTGTCTGTAACTAAGTAAACAGTTGTTTAATATTATTATATTATGTTGCTTCCGCGTGTATCTGATATTGACAGCCTGTTTTCCACAACACCTCTCCCGTACCTGACAGGCGATTCGGGCGGGGTGTGATAGGTTGGTATCAGAGCCACAGGTTCCAGCAGATTAGGTGTTTAAGACCCCTAAGCTTGAAATTTAAACTCGATCACAAGATTAACTTGTTAAAATAAGGAATTAGGAATTTAAGTGGAAGAAATTTGTCTGTTAGGCAGTTATGGAGGTTTAGTGTAAGGTCGATAGTGGTTTCAGCCTAGCTAACTGCAATTCCTATCCACAGGTACACTAAGACTCGATAAAACCTGACA
Organism: Deinandra increscens subsp. villosa; assembly: GCA_039602395.1. NCBI lineage: Eukaryota > Viridiplantae > Streptophyta > Magnoliopsida > Asterales > Asteraceae > Deinandra > Deinandra increscens. The sequence continues at coordinate 27,970,665 of JBCNJP010000018.1, forward strand.
GACAAGTTTAAGAACCTTAAGTCTCAAATTCTTAAGTATGCAACTCTAAGAGATTAGAAAATAAGCCAAAGACAATGATTGTATATATATATATATATATATATATATATATATATATATTTGTGTAATATATATACTAAGTAAATGTGTATAATATTTGAACAGGTACCAGACAACATGCTCCGATTTGTACGATCTTTATCAAAATCCAGCAGTCAAGATAGCAAAAAGTCAAGCAAGTCAAGCAAAGGCAAGAAGCCCGATGAGGGTCCAAGCGAGCCAGCAGCTCAGTTTAGTCCTGATATGTCAGGATACCTTGTTTCACCCTCTGCATTCATCAAGAAGAAGAAGACACCTTCACCTGCTGCATCAACCACTGACATACCGAAACCCCCAAAGAAAAGAAGTCAGCATCCGCGCATGAGGGTTCATCAGTCAAACACAGTTATGGTTACTGACGAACAGTGGGAAGCGGCTATGGCCGTCATTGCCACACCACCAGACCAGGAGGAAGAGGAGGAAGAACCACAGGAAGAGGAAGAAGAACCTCAGGAAGAACAGGAGCTCGAGGGGAACCCATAACCTCACCCTCAAGTCGTAATCGCGGTTTCAGCTAGTCACACCGTTAGCCACCACTCTGAACATCACGCGTATCATGTGTTCGCTTCTCCGGCTTATCAGGCCGACAACGAGAGTGGGCCAGATGAGTCAGTACCCATGCAGCAGGAACCGGTGAACTTTATGCCCGCGGACGAGAACTTGGTTGAAGTGCCCGTGACTGACCCAATCGCTATGTTGGCTAATGATAGGAGGGACCCCTACGTGGCTGCGATGCTACAGGGGCAATATGGGCAGCCAGTTGCAGATAGTTACAGTTTCCCACAATTGATGCGTTCTAACAGTCTTCAGAACCCGCCACTTCCAGCGTACAACGATCCTTTTTTGACCGGCATGCCATCACTATCCGCCATTTACCAGCATTGTCACCCGTCACCTCCAGGTTATCAGTATCACCCGTCACCGCCATACCATCATTCCCCGCCATTTTACCAGTCTCCGCCTTTTCACCCTCAGGCCATGATGCCATACCAACCGAATCCCTATCAGTACGCACCGTTTTCACCGGGGGTTGATCCATCTCGGATGTCCTACGCGGGGCCGAGCCTCCCACATCCGTATCTGACACATCAAAACTCAACGGGGTCGAGTATGGGATCCCCGGTGGAGATATCGGCGTTGAGGGAAGAGAACCGCAGGGTAACAGAGAGCTTGAAGAAGTGGGAAAAAGAGCAGGAGGAGATGACCCATGCATACAAGAAGGCGGCCTCTATATTCGGGAAGATGGCGTCTATTGGGGGGCACAAGAAGCGTTGAAGGGTTTGGGGGAGCAGAAGGATGAGCCAGAAGAAGTAGATGCATTTTTTTTTTTTTTTGTGGTTGTTTGAATAATTCTGATGGATTGAATGTTGTTTTCTTAAGACAATTTCTGATTTTATGTGTGTCTGTGATGTTATGGTTCTGTTTGTGGAACTTGTAGGTGATCTCTTGGATTGTCGATCTGGTTGGATAACAACTAGAAATGTGGTGTGTGCAATGAATAAAATGTGTTTTTATGTTATTATATGTGTTCATATATTTTCCACATAGATGCATATATATACATATAAAATATGTATACACATTACAAAGAAAGATACTGATATCAAAATAAAAAGCAAGATGGATTATTTTTACTCAAATGAAATAATTAAATAGCCTTCAGATGATGGAAATAATTTAAATAAAAAGTTCCAAATAAAACCACAAGCGTTAAAACAAATATTATACAAGACAAGAATCTTAGGACTTCAAAAATCTCTAATTCTAAACATAAACTATTCTTTCAGATTAAGAATATGGCAACTAATCAAGAGGATGATCAAAACCATGACTCCAATGAAAACGATAACCCATCAATTCGTCAAGAGCCACAAAATAATGATACTGAAATACGTCTACGAGAGATGGTCGCTAAGGAAGTAGCAGATGCACTATCAGATCGTTTGCCTAGAAGGAAACCGGCTAGAAGCGCACCTACTGGATCAAACGAAAGCTACTCGAGTAGGCTTAGGCAAAGACGAGATGATAAACGTTCTCGATCACCCGTTAACTCCGGGAACGAGTCTATACCTAGGCATAAAAGAAACCGTCGACATTACGATGACTACTCATCTGACGAGGAGGAAAGTGACAGAAAAGACAGAAGACGTGCAAAGAAAAGAGGTTGCACCTACAAGGCTTTCATGGCTTGTAAGCCTAGTATCTTTAAGGGGGAAAAGAGTGCAACCAACACTCTAAATTGGCTGGAGGAAATGGAAGAAGTGTTAGAAATCAGTAACTGTGCCGAGGAAGATAAAATCAGATTCGCCTCTCAGTCATTCAAAGGAAACACTCTAATTTGGTGGAAAACGATCAGAAATGCGAAAGGAAAGGATAGAGTTTATCAAAAAAGTTGGAATTGGTTCCGAAGGACAATAATGAGAAAATTTATATCCGAAACTGAGTCCGAAAAATTGAAGAATGAATTCACTAACCTAAGAATGGATGTTAGAGACTACAAGGCATATATAAACTGTTTCCATGAGTTGCTGACTTTGGTACCACATATGGCGGAAACAGAGGATAGGCAGGTAAGAAGGTTCGTATGGGGAGTGAGCCCCGAAATCCGTGCCAATGTCAGGACTGCAAGGCCTCAGACGCTGGAATCCGCCATGGATTTGGTAACAATTTTGAGTGAAGAATGGCTGAGACAAGTGGAGCAGCAAGAAGAAGCGGGAAGAGATAAAAGAAAATTTGATAATAAGAAACGAGAAGGTGGATGGAGGAATAGCAGTGACAAAAATTCAAAGAAATTTAAGGATGATACATGTAGGAAATGCGGGAAGGCTGGTCATAAGGCTGTCGTTTGTTGGAGCGAGGAGGCATGCTACAAATATGGAAAAATAGGTCATAAAGCGGCTGAGTATATGAGCGGGGAGGTATGTCGGGAGTGTGGAAAGACGGGCCACAGAACGCAAAACTGTAAGAGCAAAATTGTATGCAGCAAATGTCAAAAGAAGGGCCATTATGCAAACCAATGCCGGAAAGATGTGGAATGTCAAAAATGTCATAGGAAAGGACACCTTATGGAACAGTGTCGGGGGACGGTTACCTGCTACAACTGCAATGAAGTGGGGCACACACGACCTGAATGTCCTAAATTGAAGGAAGCAGAAAAAGAAAAAGGCAGAGACAGGGGAAAGGACGGTGGGACATCACGAGGAAATGCTCGAGTGTTTGTGCTAAACGCCGATGAAGCTCGTAAGGACGACAATGTCGTAACTGGTATGTTCCCCGTTAATAACCAATTTCTCAATATACTATTTGATTCTGGTGCAAATAAAAGTTTCATATATGTTGCATGCATGCCTAAATTAAATTGCACCATACACAAACTCGATACTCCGTATATAGTAGAAACTGCCAATTAGGGCTGACAAATCGTGTCAGACACGACCTGTTAAGACACGACACGATTGGTCTCAAACACGAACACGACACGAAAACTTTTCGTGTCTAATTTTCAAGACACGAACACGACCTGTATTTCAACGGGTCGACACGATAAAACCTGTTTAGACACGAAATTTTAACTAATCGACGATCGACACGATAAAACCTGCTTCACTCAACCTGTTTAGACACGAACACGACCTGTATTTTAACGGGTTTAAGAATTGAGAGATGTATGAGTGTATGTTACGACAAAAATGGAATGAAACTTTGAGAGACGTCACCTAATAATCTAATTCTAATATATATTTAATATATTATTTAAAAAATATATATATTATTAAAATATAAACGTGTCTTAACAGGTTAACAGGTTTCGACCTGTTAAGACACGGAAATTAACAGGTCTTAACAGGTCGACCTGTTAACGACACGAAACCTGTTAAGGCCAAACACGAAACCTGTTAAGGCCAAACACGAAACCTGTTAACATTGTCGTGTTTCGTGTCGTGTTTTCGTGTTCGTGTCAAAATTGCCAACCCTACTGCCAATGGACAAGAAATAAGTATACCTGAGATAGTTAAGAATTGCCAGTTAGACATTGACACTTCTAAGTTTGAATTAGAATTATTACCCATGACCCTAAGTGGCTTCGATATTGTGTTGGGTATGGATTGGTTAACCCAGCAACGTGCAAAAGTCCACTGCGATGCTAAGACAATAACGGTGGGAGTCTGCAGATGGTAAAACTCACACCATTGTTGGGGAGAAATTAACAAAACCCAAGAAGATCTTATCCTTACTTCAAGCAAGAAAGTGCATGAGAAAATGATGTCAGGCCTTTCTGGTGAACGTTGTAGAGTCACCAAAGGAGAAGAAAATAGAAGATGTACCGGTGGTCTCCGAATATGCTGACGTGTTTCCAGATGACTTACCTGGCTTACCACCAGATCGACAAGTGGAATTTCGAATAGATCTAGTTCCCGGAGCAGCCCCAGTCGCAAAAGCACCGTATAGACTGGCACCGTCGGAAATGCAAGAGCTAAAAAGCCAACTACAGGAACTCCTGGATAAGGGATTCATAAGACCCAGTTCATCACCTTGGGGAGCGCCAGTGCTTTTTGTAAAGAAGAAGGATGTATCAATGAGAATGTGCATCGACTATCGAGACCTGAACAAGTTAACAATCAAGAACAAGTATCCATTGCCAAGGATCGATGACTTGTTCGATCAACTTCAGGGTGCAAGTTATTTCTCTAAAATCGATCTAAAGTCTGGATATCATCAAATGAAAGTACGCGAGGAAGATATTCCCAAAACAGCCTTTCGCACAAGGTACGGGCACTATGAATTTACTGTTATGCCTTTTGGGTTAACAAATGCACCGGTATTGTTCATGGATCTGATGAATAGAGTGTGCAAACCTTACCTTGACAAATTTGTAATTGTTTTTATTGATGATATTCTAATCTACTCGCGTACAAAGAAGGAGCATGAAGAACACTTGAGAAAAATGTTGGAGATATTGAGAAATGAAAAACTTTATGCCAAATTCTCTAAGTGTGACTTCTGGTTGAGAGAAGTCCAATTTCTTGGACATGTGGTAAATGACACAGGAATCCAAGTAGATCCAACAAAGATAGAATCTATCACGAAATGGGAGCAACCGAGATCACCAACAAAGATCCGACGTTTTCTTGGATTAGCTGGATATTATCGGAGATTTATTCAAGACTTCTCCAAAATTGCCACACCTTTAACGGCATTAACTCAGAAGAATGCTAAATTTGATTGGAAGCAGAAACACATTGATGCATTTGAATTGCTAAAGCAAAAGTTGTGCTCTGCACCCATATTATCTTTGCCAGATGGAACAAAAGATTTTGTGGTCTATTGTGATGCATCCATCAATGGACTTGGGTGCGTGCTTATGCAACGAGATAAGGTAATTGCTTATGCATCAAGACAACTAAACCACACGAAAAGAATTACACCACTCACGATCTTGAACTGGGAGCGGTAGTGTTTGCCTTGAAGATTTGGAGACACTATCTGTATGGAACTAGGTTTGTGGTTTACTCAGATCATAAAAGTCTCCAACATTTGTTCAACCAGAAAGAATTAAATATGAGGCAAAGGCGATGGATGGAGGTGCTAAGTGACTATGATTGTGAGATCAAGTATCACCCAGGAAAGGCCAATGCAGTGGCAGATGCGTTAAGTCGCAAGGATAGGCCTAAGCCACTACGAGTAAGGGCTATGAGAATAAATGTTGAAGTGAACATGATTGATGAAATTAAGGAGGCTCAGAAAAAGCAGCTAGGAGAGTCAAACCCAGAAGAGGAGGAGATGATGACTAAAGTACAACAACTTGAACGTGGACCAGATGGAATTCTACGACTAGGAAACAGGATTTGGGTGCCCAAGGAAGGAGAATTCCGGGAGGTAATACTGCAAGAAGCACATAAATCCAAATATACAATGCATCCTGGTGGAGACAAAATGTATCAAAGTCTAAAAACTCATTACTGGTGGCCGGGAATGAAAAAGGATATTGCTAAATACATAGGACAATGTACCGTGTGTCTACAAGTAAAAGCTGAACACCAAAAGCCGGCCGGGTACTTACAACAGTTGAAAATTCCGGAATGGAAATGGGATTTGGTCACTATGGATCTTGTAACCAAATTGCCAAGAATAAGAGGCGGAAATGACACGATTTGGGTAATTGTGGATCGATTAACCAAGTCGGCACACTTCCTACCAATACAGGAATCATCTCCGTTAGAACAGTTGACAAAGTTGTATGTGAAAGAAATCGTTTCAAGACATGGAGTTCCACTATCTATTGTCTCGGATCGGGATAGTCGTTACACTTCTCGATTCTGGAAAGCATTCCAAGCAGCTTTGGGAACTAAGCTACACTTTAGTACTGCTTATCATCCTCAGACAGACGGGCAAAGCGAACGAACCATCCAGACATTGGAGGACATGTTAAGGGCATGTGTTATCGAGTTTGGTGGTAATTGGGATAGTCATTTGCCATTAATTGAGTTCGCTTACAATAACAGTTATCATACTAGCATCAAGGCAGCTCCTTTCGAAGCTTTATACGGACGTAAGTGTCGTACGCCACTGTGCTGGTCAGAAATTGGCGAAGGGAAATGGACAGGTCCTGAATTAGTATTAGAAACCACTAAAAGGATCAGGCAAATTCGTGACAAACTCAAGGCCGCTCAAGATAGAGAGAAAAGTTATGCGGATAAAAGACGGAGGCCTTTACAATTTAAGGAAGGAGATCTCGTAATGTTAAAAATATCCCCATGGAAGGGAATTATGAGGTTTGGAAAGCGGGGGAAATTAAGTCCACGTTATATAGGACCGTTTAAAGTAATCTCTAAAATTGGAACCGTGGCCTATCAACTTGAGCTACCTAAAGAACTCAGTGGAATTCATAATGTATTCCATGTTTCAAATCTTAAAAAGTGCATGATCGATAAAGATATTGCTATTCAAATTCAAGATATAAAGGTAGATGAGAGGTTGAAATACACAGAGCAACCTGTTGAAATATTGGAGAGAGTAGAAAGGAGATTAAGAAGAAGACGAATCCCTATGATCAAGGTCAGATGGAATTCACGCCATGGACCTGAGACCACTTGGGAATTGGAAGCAGATATGCGAAAGAAATACCCCCAGTTATTTGAATAATAAAAATCATGAATTCCGGGACGGAATTCCCTTAAGGGAGGGAGAGTTGTAACACTCGAACTCGAGACTCACATAAATAAAAGAAAATAGGAGCGGAAATAAATAAATAAAAGTTGCGAACCGGGAGTCGAAGACAACATCAAATAATGAACCTATGGGCTGGAAATCACTTACAAAACAAACCAGTGGACCAGTTATAAAAATCTGGTGCAGGCCCAGTTGGTCCAACAAAAAGAAAAGAAAATCACAGCCCAGTCCCATGTTCATAGAAATTTTTCGCAGCCCAGTTCTTTATCTCCAAGCCCACCTGCGAAATTTTTAAAAGGTTTGTCTGCTACCCAGCGATATCAACGAGGTTGTTGTCTTCTTCTTCCCCTCTTTCCTATACATGCATCGCAGAGCACACTCACTCTCAACCCCCTTCCAAAATTTCGAACAGAGAGGGAGAGTACAGAGCTGAAAACCGAGGATAGCAGGAGCATTCACCAGGCTGGTAAGTTTCTCTTCTATGAATCCCATACAATCTAGGGTTTATGATGTGAGGTATGAAGAATCTGATTGAAAAATTAAAACCCTAAACATCAGGCTTTGAACGAAATTGAGGGCTGTCAAAGATGAACCAGGAGCCGAAATTTTCATCCAAGGTAAGTGTGTTCAAGTATCTTATCTTTGTGTAAGAAAATAGATGGAATTGAACTTTACTTTTTAAAGACAATGTTGAAATGTTTAAGGTTTAAAACTGTGAGAAGGAGGGGTTGTTGGACTCGAAATTTGGTGATAAAGGAAGGAGCCAAGGACTGGAAAATTTCGAGCAGGAAGGAGGAGTGGGGTTGCTGCTGTTCATCGAGGTGCTACGGGAGGAAGAAAGCAGATAGTATAAGTTTCCCTGCACAAGGTACAATTGTTCTATGCATGAGATTCTTGTAGAGCATAAGTTTAAATTCTGAACCAGTACCATGTTTATATATATATTAGGTTGAGAAATCACAGAACTAAGAATTTATCAACATTATGATGCATGTTAGAAAATACCAAAGACTGAATTAAAAAGGATTAAAATTGTATGAAGGAAGGAAGCATGTTGGACTTGGGAATCTGCGTAAATGAAGGCTTGGGGGGGAGGGGGCTGTCCATCGAATTTTGAAGGAGAAAAAGCCTCGTGTACTACAAATTCTACACATAGTACAAGCTGATTTATGCATAGGAACTTGGGTAGAACATAAGACTTAAATCTAGGGGTTATCATGACTGTTTTGTAGCCTTAAACCATACCAAAAACTGATCAGATTACTATTATTATTATGCATAGTAATACTAGAGATTAGGCTAAAAATAATTAAAACTTAGCAAGGTTAGTATTAGTTTTAATCGTATAATCCTTAAGTTAGAAAAACTTGAAGATTTGGTAAAATGATTAAGAAACTTGATATAGACAAGTGAAACAAAGTTGGTTATAAACTGGTTACGGTTTGACCCGTTAGCTACATGATTGGCCAACCCGCGGACCGCGAGACCTCGTACGCGATTATCGCGACCCGGGGAAACTATTATAAAAATTAAATGTTAAATGAACCGTAAAGTATTATGAAACCAAATTCTACCGGGTTAAAACAAAGATTTATGTTCTAGTTTTGTAAAAATTTAATTGAGATAACTTTTACTTGAAGTTGCAAGGTTTATATATTATAGATGTTAATGTTGCATCATGCAACAATGTCTAAAAATAGAAATTCTGGATTCAATAAAAATGTATAGCGGTTCATGACACACTTTTTCCAAAATGTAATTAAACATTAGTCGTGTATCGCGAATATCAAAATGCTTACTGTTGCATTATGCAACAGTATCAATATAGACTATTTAAGCTTAATAATATTTGAAGTTAGGACAACTTGCAATCAAGACCACAATTGATTATATACATCTAAGAAAAATACCATAGTAAGCATTGGATTCATAATTCATATATAACCCGAATTTTCAGTTAAAACAAGATACTTATATAACAAATAATTTTGTTATTATTATTGGTTTAGGTTGACTATCGAAAGTCAAACCAACAAGTAAATCCTCACCGTCAAAGTTGCCAATCAAACCAAGTGAGTTCCGTAATATTTCCTACCTCGTTATATAACAGTTCTTGGCCCACAAATAATCATTGTGGTGCAACAGTTGCGTGCTATATTGGTTACCAAAATTCGTATCTCATGAAATGTGCAAAATACTACGTAACTAGTATGCTAGAAATATTTGGTGCATGTGTTGTACCCCGTAATTTATATTTTTATATATATATATATATATATATATATATATATATATATATATATATCTTGTCGGTTACATTCTAGCCATTCATGTAGAAGAAATATGTAGGGACCAATAGCATTGTGAAATATTTGAATAACAGGCTAGGATACGGCTCACCAACAACTTCATAGTTGTTGATATCGGTGGTTTATAAATTTTGCAGGTAATCAGTACGAAACCATCAGACAAGTGGCTCCTCGAGTAATAAGGATATAGCGATCCATAATGATGTCAAGAATCGTTGGGCCCAGTTATTAGCATTCTGTTAGGATGCTAAGTCAAAACCTAATGTTATCGTATTTACTTTTAAGATTGTGAAACTTAGTAGGCTGTCTGTAACTAAGTAAACAGTTGTTTAATATTATTATATTATGTTGCTTCCGCGTGTATCTGATATTGACAGCCTGTTTTCCACAACACCTCTCCCATACCTGACAGGCGATTCGGGCGGGGTGTGACAGTAAAGTGTCAACAAAGTGCTCATAGGAAGATGGCAAAGAAGACAAAAATAAGACAGCTTGATCTTCATCCTCTATATGCACATCTATATTTTCCAAATCTATGATCAGCTTATTAAAGTCATCTGTATGTTCTTCTATTGACTTACCAGGAGACAATTGGAAGGTATAGATTCTCTTCTTGAGATAGAGTCTATTGGCCAACGATTTAGTCATATAGAGACTCTCTAACTTCAGCCACAACCCGGCTGCAGTCGTCTCTCTTGACACTTCCCTCAATACCTTGTCCCCTAAACTCAAGATTATGGCACTATGTGCCTTAGCAAGAACATCAAACCAGTCTGCTTCTTCAATGTAATCGGGCAGCTTATTCTCTCCATTAAGCGCTTCTGAAACTCCCCGATATACGAGCAACGCCTTCATCTTTACCCTCCACAGCCCAAAATCGTTCTTACCATCAAATCTTTCGATGTTCCACTTCGCCGTTACCATTGGAGTGACCTTCGATCTTTACCCCTTTCGAATAACCTTGAATTGATCTTCAATTAAAGCACCTCGCTCTGATACCACTTGTTGACGATAAAATCAAATTATGGATCAAAACAATCGAATTGACCAAAGCAACATATGCGAATTCTTATTGATGAACGAAGGAGAAATACAAGAACAGAAATGAGAGAATTACAGAGCGTCAATTAAAACCTAGCTACCTCTAACCTAAAGACCTAAATCGGAGACTAACGGCTATAAACAAACATTAACGACTAATTAACAAACTATTGAGAAGTTACAGTTAACACCCCGAACTTATGGAAATGTTCTCAAATCAGTCCCTCCTTGTGTTTTAATAGAAAACCTTTATAAAACCCTATCCACCCGGGTTCGACCCTCGTTCACTATAACTATCAGCTCACATTTCTCAACAAGTGTAATAACTTTTGTTTAGTTGATTATTTGAGAGATTTAAAAAAAACGGTCTTTTACAAACCGGTTCAACCCAAACCGGTTCGGTTCCATAGGTTTTGAGTTTTGTTACTTCAAACCGATTTGTAACCCGAATCGGTTTTGGGCTAAACCAATTTTGACCAGAGTTGACCAAACCGAGTTGACCAAACCGAGTTGTGTAACCGGTTTGCAATATATATATATATATATATATATATATATATATATATATATATATATATATATATATATATTGGAATTGGATTTGTACACCTCTAGCGGCAACGGCAACGGCAAGGGAAAACTAGTTTATTTTAAACAACAAAACAACCGAACAAAAACCAACAATTAAATCTTATACAACAAAATCATCAAATGTAGCAATAAATACTAATAAAAATAAACCCATCAAGGCCAAAATTCAAACAAACCATGTGAGGAAATCGGTCGACATTGTCACCTAAACCAACTCAGTTTTGTCCACCTTCTGGTTTTGTTGTATCCTTCAAGCATATGCTGCAGGTACAGCAGGTTCATCTGCAGAAAAAATGATATTATGTCAACAGATATTAACCCATTTGATCAGCTTCCTTTCAATTTCATTTTACCCGATGACCCACCCAGATAAGACAACTGAAAGCAACTCATGCAATGAAATATTATTATGTGATATTAAACAAGGCTTACCTCCTAAGGAAGGAGCAACAAAAACCTTGGACTGCCAAGAGAACTCCTCAGACTGCAACAATTCTTTCCTTAATTTCTTCAAGTAATCCTCCAAAACAAACGTATGCTCATCTACAATATCACATGACATTGCATCTTCCGCTAATTTCACTGCTGATATTTGAGATAACTGAAAGTTCTCTCCAACTCGCTGCAATTTTCTGGCAATGTCTTCCTTCCCAATCATCACAAGACAACCCAACAAAGATTTAAGCTCGCGTTTTGCTCCAGCTGTCAGGCACATCCCCTTCATATGCTCTACTAATGCCATTTCCTCATCCGGGCTAAAAACACTTAATCATTAAATATAGAATATAATACAGCTAGAAGGATAAAAGAAGATACTAGAGGTGGCAAGATTGATGGTTTGGGTGAAGTAGGATCAAAACAGGTATTTTATATGGGTCTTGTTGAATTCATCCTCATGAACTTTCTATCAGAAATTTATATTTTGCATATAAGACTAAGACTTTGTGTAGGTGAGAAAAGTGTGTAGTGGGTGAGTGATGGTGAGAATGAGATGAAATTGTTTGAGTGGTGGAGAAAGAAAAAAATATTAGCAAACAGCACCCATGGCCTCCACCACCATAACGCCTCTAGGGGCGGTATTCTCGTTGTTTTCAGGTGATGCATGCCTTATAACGGCATCACTACGCACCGCCTAACTAATGTAAAGACTGATAAATTTCATATGGGTTGGATTCGCTCCGTACATTCTTTTTCCAAAATACTTATTATAAATTAACTGATACTGACAAAATGTGGTTAGAAAGAATTAATTATTCCAAGGACAATGGGATGTTTCAATAAAATGAACAAAGGAAGTTTTATGCATAGTCTATTGGCCTACACTAGACTCATTTGGTGTCTTTCATAATTTTTTTTCTACAAACACAGAAAAATACAAATCCAATTCAACCCATTTGAGTAAACGGGTTCGAAATCGCCACCTCTGGAAAATATACAATATTAAGGTAACATAAGTACCTGCCAGCACGAATTTTTCCTTTCTTCTTTTGCCGCCTTATCCCTCTTTTGCTAGTGCCACTTGAACTCATGGAAGCAGCTGAGCCTTTTCTTGTTCTGGTCATGAATGAGAACTCTTAGAAAGGTAGTATATATGAACAATATAATAACAAAATGGATTACAAACAAGTTGGTAATTCAGTATAAAGACGAGCAAACACACACACAAACATATATATACATATATACATAGGGTTAGGATCATGCGAAAACACATATATATATTGCGAAAACGTGAAAACCAATATTAAAACCTACATAACTTCTTCATACGTTAATATTATTTTAAAAAATTTCCACCAAAAGTCTTAGAATTATGTTATCATCAATTCTGGAAAATAAGATTTTAAAAAATTAACGTTTCGTTTTTTTTTTGTGTGTAATGCACATGTGCATCACACAAAAAAACTCAAATTTTAGCATGCGTTAATATGTTTTTATTCTAAGTCGCACCATATATCTTATATTTCTGCTATTTTTTTGTATTTTTCGCATTTTTTCGAAAGATGCACATGTGCATCACACCAAAAAAAAACCTCATACGTGTGGTATACTCAATAATTTAAAAAAAAAAATTGCACCCTAAATCTTATAGTTGTGTTATCTTTAGATCTAAAGAAAAAAAATAACATTTTATAATTTTTTTAATTCTATGTTGCACATGTGCACTATGTAGCATTATCATTAGTACCATAAATGTTTTAGTGTTTTTCATAAGATTTTGACATGAGTGTTTTTTCGCATGATAATTCGGCTTTGTGCAGTACTAATAATAATGATGCACATATGCAACACACGAAAAAAATACGAAGTGTTGATTCTTTTCTAATTTTTTTTTCCAGAATTAAAGATGACATAACTCTAAAACTTTTGGTGCGAATTTTATGAAAAAACATTAACGTATGAAGAAGTTATGCAGGATTTAATATTGGTTTTCACGTTTTCGCAATAAAAAATGTTTTCGCATGATCCTTACCCATATATATATATATATATATATATATATAGGGTTAGGTTCAAATGAGAACTTTTTTATTTTGAGAACTTTTAAGAACTAAATCTCAACCACTAATTTCAGGTGGGGACCACTATAATTCATTGGGGGGGGGGGGGGGTTTCCATATATATAAACTAGTGGCTGAGATTAGTTCTTTTTAGTTCTCAAACCAATTGGTTCTCAAATGATCCTCTCTCTCTCTCTCTCTCTATATATATATATATATATATAGTGAAAAGTTCATTGTAAACACCCCCATAAGTGTAGATAGGTAGACATCTTTTTTCACCATTAGATCTCTTGATCTAATGGTTGAGATTAATTTCTTTTTTCTTTTTTTTTCTTTTTTCTCATTATTCATAAAATTTCACATGTGAACATATGTGAAAGAAAACTATTTCAAATGCGAAAGTGTCTACATTGAACCTCACCCTATATATATATATATATAGGTTTAGGATCAGCTAAAAAAACCATTTCACCTAAGAAGGCTAGGAAGCAACCACATGTTGACATGTGGACATAACACATTAACACAATGCATAAAAAGTAAAATATGTTGACACACTAACACACTAGATAGAGTGTGTTAGTGTGTTTTTGTCCACGTGTCAGCATGTGATTGCTTCCTAGCCTTCTTAGGTGAAAGTGTTTTTTTAAAATAACTTTACCCTATATATATATATATATATATAGAGTATGAAATATTAATAACCATATTTGGGCATATGAGTAACTCATTTGAGAACTAAAAAGACAATTCTTAGCCACTAGTTTATATATAAGGAAATCTCACCCATGTAATTTGACATGCGTCCCCCCTGAAAATTAGTGGCTCATAACTTGGTTCTCAAGAGTTTTCAAAAAAATAAACGTTACTCATTTGAACCTAACCCATATATATATATATATGATATATATCATATATATATATATATATATATATAGTAGAACTATGCTTTATAGGGTAGAAGTCTTTTTTTTGTGCTTGAGAACTTCTGAGAACCTAAATCTCAACCACATCAATTTCAAGCGGCGAGCCACTATAATTCATGGAAGGGTTGACACATATAAATAAACTTGTGCGTCTAAAATTAGGTTCTTTTTAGGTTCTCAAACCTCAGAAGTGGCTTCTCTAAATGATCCTCACCACTATATATATATATATTGTATATATATATCATCCATATATATATATATATAGGGAGAGGATCATTTAGACAATTGGGTTTGAGAACTTTTGAACATCTGAGACAATTAATATAAGGAAATCCCATGAATGAAGCTTCCCCCAAAATTAGGTCAGAAGGTCTCAATTCTAGAAAAAAGTTCTCATTTGACTACCCTATGTATCTACAATACCCTTTATCTACCCTATATATATATATATATATATATATATATATATATTAGGGTAAAGTTATTTTTATTTTGAGAACTTTTGAGAACTAAATCTCAACCACTAATTTCAGGTGGGACCACTATAATTCATGGGGGGGTTTCCATATATATAAACTAGTGGCTGAGATTAGTTCTTTTTAGTTCTCAAACCCAATTGGTTCTCAAATGATCCTCACCCTATATATATATATATATATATATATATATATATAGGGGTTTTCCATATATATATATAGTGAAAAGTTCATTGTAGACACCCCCGTAAGTGTAGACATGTTGATCTAATGGTTGTGATTAATTTTCTTTTTCCTTTTTTTCTTTTTTCTCATATTTAGAAAATTTCACATGTGAAAAAAGAGTCATTTCGCATGCGAAAGTGTGTACAATGAACCTCACCCTATATATATATATATATATATATATATATATAGTGAAAAGTTCATTGTAGACACCCCCATAAGTGTAGACAGGTAGACACCTTTTTCACCATTAGATCTCTTGATCTAATGGTTATGATTAATTTCTTTTTTCTTTTTTTTCTTTTTCTCATTGTTCAGAAAATTTCACATGTGAAAACACATGTGAAATAAAGTAATTTCACATGTGAAATAGGGTGTCTACCTGTCTACACTTATGAGGGTGTCTACAATGAACCTCACCCTATATATATATATATATATATATATATATATATATAGGGAGAGGATCATTTGAGAACCAAATGGGTTTGAGAACTTTTGAGAACCATTCTGAGCCACAAATTATATATAAGGAAATCCCCCCCATGAATTTGAATGCTCCCCCCTTAAAAATTAGTGGTTTAGAATAGTTATCAAAAATTCTCAAAGAAAAAAGTTCTCATTTGAACCTAACCCTATATATATATATATATATATATATATATATATATATATATATATATAGGAGGTGGTTCAAGAGAAAACCAAACTAACTCTAGAAAACCAAGAAAACTAATTGCAGCCAATCATAACATTTCTTGCTTTTAATATTTATTTAAAATAGAAAAGGTTAGTAATGTAATTTGACCACTACTCTAATTAATTAATAAATTAATCATTTAATACAAAACAGTTTCCTAATTTGTCTCATCTATCTCTCATTTCTTTCCTGCTGTATCTTAAGGTTACATATAGGTATCTACTCATTGAAGTTATATGTTATCAGTTATTATCCGCCAAGAGCAACACAACAAATGAGTCTATATAAGGTTACATATACGTAACCACTTATAATAAGGTTTATAATCTAATTTTCATCAGGTTACTTCTTTTACCATCTCGTTGTACCATATATGTAATCATGTATCAAGTTTATCATCATGTTTATGTAAACGTAACAACTCATTAGAGTTTATCATCAAGTTACACTTCATCTTACATATATGTAATCATAAGTTTTCGTTAAAAAATAAGAATTTATACCTTTGCAAACATGCTTACATATATGTAATCTTATCTTTTATGTAGCGATTAGTATTTATAGCTTCTTAGTTATGATTAAATATATAATTACATGTATGTAACTTTGTTAATATATGTTGTTCTGTAAACTATATAATTGGTCTTTACGTAACCACTTATAATCTTACGTATATGTTATCAGTTATTATCCGCCAAGAGCAACATAACAAATGAGTCCATCTAAGGTTACATATACGTAACCACTTATAATAAGGTTTGTAATCTGATTTGTCATCAGGTTACTTCTTTTATTATCTCGTTGTACCATATATGTAATCATGTATCAAGTTTATCATCAGGTTTACGTAAACATAACCACTCATTAAAGTTTATCATCAGGTTACAAATTATCTTACATATATGTAATCATAAGTTTTCGTTAACAATAATAATTTATAACTTTGCAAACATGATTACATTTATGTAATCCTATCTTTTATGTACAGATTATAATTTATATTAGTATTTATAGCTTCCAATTTATGATTAAATATAGATTACATGTATGTAACTTTGTTTATATATGTTGTTTTGTAAACTATATAATTGGTTTTTACCTATGTAATTACATATACATAATGCGGTTAGAGATGTGCTTACATACATGTAAGCAAGTTTACATATGTCTGTTACGATTACTTGAAATGTATTTTAAAAATGATGAAGATGAAGAAAACAAATGAAGATGATTGAATTCTTTTAAAAACGTGTAATGTATGAGAGAGGAGAAAGAATGTAGGAAATTATTATGGAGTTTTTTTAATTATGAAATTGTTATCCTTTTTACCAATTTTGCCCCTTACATTTTAATTGTAATTAATGTCAGATTTTTTTTCTTTTTTTGAAAATGACTTAATCTTGTCCATTCAATTTTTAATCAATGGCAATTAAGTGGTTTCCTTGGTTTTCTAGAATTGGGTGGTTTTCTCTAGAACCCTCCCCTATATATATATATAGGTATATAGGTGTATATATATACATCAAGTCAATGAGAACTTTGCTGACATCCATTGCGGATTGAATCTCGAGCGTCACATTCAGAGGATCACTCCAATCATGCCAGTGGATCATATGGTGTTTCCGGCTCATATGGTGTCTTTTTTTCCCACACCGAAAACACTCATATGACCTCTGGCTGTATGGATGATCTATGATGGACGCCCCAGATCATATCCGCATATGGATGTAGCGCTTTTTACTGTGATGTAGCTTAACTCTAAACCTACATCATATATATATATATATATATATATATATATATAGGGAGAGGATCAATGGTTTTGAGAACCATTCTAAGCCACTAGTTATATAAGAAAATCCCCGCATGAATTTAAGTGCCCCCCCCCCCCCTCTCTGAAGATTAATGGCCCAAAATGGTTCTTAAAAGTTCTCAAAACCAATTGATTCTCATTTGAACTTAACCCTATATATATATATATATAGGGAGAGGATCATTTGAGAACCAATTTTATTTGAGAACTAAAAAGAACTAATTTGAGCCACATGTTTATTACATGTATCCCCCCTCCCATGAATTGTAGTGGTCCCCCCCCCCCCCCCCTGAAATTTGTGGTTGAGATTTAGTTCTCAAAAGTTCTCAAAATAAAAAGTTCTCATTTGAAGCTAACCCTATATATATATATATATATGTATGTATGTGTGTGTGTGTGTGTGTGTGTGTGTGAAAATCATACCCAGTGGTGTAAGCACTCATGCCACTAAAACTGCTGCTAGCTTCTGAAACAGCATCGTCATCTAGTTCATTTATTGATCTCTCGTCAGCCTGAAGCTTAGCGGCAAGCAGTAACCGCCGCTGCCGGACCGCCAGATACCGAGCCAAATACTTACCAATCTTCTCTAACCCTTCCTCATATTCTACTATCAAACTAGTCCCACATTCAACCGCACCAATTTTCACATCTGAAAGCAAATCCTCAATCCCATGCATTAAACCAATTCTCAAAGCTTCTTCCCATTCCCGAGCACTAATTAAAAGATTAATCCCATTTTTAATATCATTACAATAATCAAAAGCAATTTTGGCAGCTTCACTTGGTTTCCCAATTGTTTGAAGTTCTTCACAGAGCTCATGCGCCATTTGCATAATCTCTTCTTTTTGTAATTTCATGAGACCCGCAACAGAAAGTACACCGCCCCAATTATTGGAAGATCGATAAGATTTTAAAGCCTTTTCTAGATTATTGCAACATAAATATGTGGTAGCAGCATCTTCAAAGCATTTAGTATTGCTTAACTGATCTCCCCATGCTTCAAGGACTTGCTTTTTTTTAGTAGGATCTGTTATTAATTGAAGTGCTATAGAGAAAAGTTGTGGGTTATTTTTTATGAGACTAATACAATCTTCAAAATAATTGTCTCCCGCAGCAACGATGTGTTGGAGTGCCTTCTCGAATCTCCTTAACTTAAGGTCAATTTTATACCTGTTAGACCAATACATAGAAAGAGACACAAGCATACTTATATGTCAGAATATATGGCATCACAAACTGAATAAAAAGTTAATCAACTTTGATCAAATTTCTATTTCGGCTCAATCAACTTTTTTTCCAAGTCAATCGGTTTACTACACTACACCACATCAACACCATGCAAGGAAAAGTCAACATGGTCAACATTAGTGCCACGTTAGCTACTACATCATCATTATGACGTAAATATAAAACTATTTTAAATGTTCATGGTTTTTCTGGCCCAAAATGTAAGTTTTTTTTACTGAAAATACCCCTATCAAGAGAGATTATGAGGTAGGGTTGGTTTCCCGGGCGTCTTTTTTCACTTTATCAGACTAACAGTTATCTTTTCTCCAAAATGAACTGAACGTTTTGGTATGTGGATTGGTTTAAAAAAAACATTCGGTATCAAACCAGAGCATTCATTTAATTCGAGTAGTATAACATATAACATAACAAATAATACGCTACAATGTTTCCTAGCCCTAGATGTTTTCTCCTTGAGTAGAATTATTATTTTTCTTTGCTTAATGTTTCTTTCTCTAAAAGTCAATACATGCAAATTAATATGTTACATAGTCCTAGAAGTTTCAAGACATCCCAACTCATACAAAACATAGCTATCTTAAATGCCATATAATCCCAAGCAGTGAAAGCAGGCCTAGCAACATCTTGGGTTCACTTCTTAACTGTTATTTTGGTTTAAAGAGATTAAAAACTATTAACTAAGGATTTGGCTCACAGTTTGACCAAAAAACTGGATCGCGAACACCCCTAAGTGAAGCATCATTACAAAGAACCTAAATCTTAAAAGCAAGCTGATTTTGTATTTTGCTTGTGCTTTAATGATTTCCAATAAAATAATATCCGGTTTGCATCAATACCTCATTATAAGAATTGGCAAGACTTCAAGTTCCTGAAGAAATGGTAAGAACTCCTTTGGGTCCTGTTGTGAGTTCAATGCAACAATAGCTGCAAGATTTAAGTCATAAAGACCCAAAGCAGCTTCAAAAACAGCCTCACTTTCTGAAAGCCACAACAGATGTTTCAAAGATTCCTCAGAGGATGGGACCCGCTTTCTCTCTGTGTCGTTGCGCTCTGATAATTCCATTTCACGGATAACTTTGACCCGCTCTAAAGCTTCTTCAAGATACGGTGGGTCACTTCGGGCCAAAGTAGTTAAAATACAAAGCTCTCTCGCTGGGCTTTCCATTATCTGATCCTCAAGAGCTTTCCTCACAGCCAGTAAGACAGAGTTTACCTTACTTTGACCACCCAGAGCTATAGAATCTTTTAATTCTTTACCTTTTTCCTCACGTGTATAAGATATATAGCTTCTATACAAAGTCTCCATGACATTTTCATTCTTCAAAGAACAAACAAATTCAGAAATGTAGCTTAGACTATCTACCTGCTTTACAAATTCTGAAGCCAATGTAAGAAAATCTTGCCAGCCCTTATGATCGACAATTATATTAAAATCAATCCTGTGTCGCCTTACCATGAGTAGCGAATCCCTAAAACGCTCTTGAACCAAAGCATTTACGATTGATTCTAGTACCAATTTTCTTGGATAGATGCTTTCTAAATTTCCACGGATTGTCTGTATGATAACAGCAGATTCATCTCCATGCACAACTCCTAAGATTTTTGAACCTTTCTCCCATATTTGTATAAACTTCTTTCCTTCTTCTGCATTTTTTCTAGTTATTATAACTGGTACAAAATTCCCATATTCGACCTCTGTTTGACCAAGTACAATATCACGAATCTCAACAACATATAACAAATCTTGTTTGGTTGCAAGAATTAAATGTGTTATTGTTTGATTGGTGGAATTTGAGTACAGTGCAAAACTGCTACAGTTGTTACATAATACATTCTGATTCACATGCAGTTTACCACTGTTATCAAGCCCGAACACTAAAATAGGGTCAGAAATCAATGACCCAAAATCTTCAACAAGCCCCACACTCATCCACGGGCAAGAAGATGAAAACCGCAAATCGTGACGCTCATAAAGGAAAGAACCCGCTTCGTACTCAAAAATATTCCCACCGTTTAACTGAACAAAAGCTGACCGTTTTTTAATCGGGTTAGAAACGATCGCGGTCACCGAACTCTCAATAGAAAGTTTGCTAACAACGTTTGCATCAAATCCCGAGCCCGTTACTGAGCCTGGAATATGATCCTCAGAGCATACGAGTTCAAGTTCCTGAATATAGTACCTTGAAGACATTTTATTATCTGATGGTTCTAAAATAACACCAAGAAGCACGTGTGAATCCACCCATGTGAGATGACGAAAAGATGCAAGATCTTCAGTTATACACAACTCAACACAAAATACTTGACCTTCCAGATCTTGCCAGGTGTCAAGTCCAGGAAGCTCCACAACAGACAAACTGCCATCTGTCAATGATGCTGCCAAGATGTTCTTAGACGAGCAAAAGGCTGTTTCTCTAACAGAACAAGAAAACTGAAGCTGGAAAAGATACATAGGAGGCGGGATTAAGGATAAAGAAAGGGGGGTTACTAAAATCTTTGAACCGTCAACAACTAATGCAACTGAACTATCGGTAACTGATGAGATCCAGATGAAATGATAAACTTTCATTTGGCCTTCAAGAGTCCAACTTATTAAATCTAGAGGCTTTATGGGGTCCCACATGAATCTCACTCCATCATGTTTTAAGTGTCTGATTTCTTGTTTTAAGTACCAATGGTTGTTGCTGAAAAACCATATCTTGATGGAGTCATAAGTTTTTGTTCTAACGATGGCAGCAAGCAAATCTGAATTACAGTTCCATTTTAGATTCTCGATCGTGGCATCAATTCCCTCAGTTGCGGTAAACGAGCTCCTTTCTAACCCGTTTTTCTCGAAAAAAATTATTTTTTTATCACAAACAGCAGCGATTTTTGCTCCAGATGGCATCCATTCCACGATTTCTCCCATAAAAGCCTTGGGCTCTGAAACTGAATGCAAGTTGCCTGTGTCTCGTTCCCATATTTTAAGCTGCTTTTTATTCAAAGAATTTGGCATTGAGCTTATTATAGCAAAGTATTTCCCATCACCTCGCCAGCTGGCTGGACCTCCAGGTGTACATTCTGAGTGTGGGCCTTGATCACCTGAGACTAACTTTAGTACTTGTATCAAGAAAAATCTAATCAAGAAATAGCAGCAGAAGGCACAAAATTTGGCTGTGCAGATGTTAAAGCATGGGTTTAAAAACTAACCATCCATCATGTGTATGTGTATGGGTGTGTGTGTATACATTTTAGCACAAAATCAGTCACAACACAGCTGCTTTTCTTTTAATGGTTAATTTTTACTCAAAGTCATCGTTGTTAGATAGCCAGTGAGGTGAGATTCATTCAAATTGTGTTTCTATCAAAACATATCTCCTTGGTAGGTCTGACTGATACAATATTAGTGTGATGACTGGAAAGGTGGTTTGTGGTTGGTGTATCAGAATAATAATAATAATAATATTTAAACACAATAGGAAGTTCTTACGGGTGTCAGCAGTATGATCTTGGAGTGGTGTCTCATACAACAAGTCCCAGTCATGAGTCATTACCAACATTTGGCCTATCCCAGTTATAATACAAAGCAAATCGCCATCTGGACTGGGTGAGATAGACTTAACACCGCCTTCGACTCTGCCAACAACCTCCATTGATGATGCAGCAGCACTAGTATCCACGTTGTAGAGTAACAAATCACCAGATGAAGTTCCAATGAAGAGTGATTCTTTCTCCATGAGATACTCCATGGAAGTGATAGAGTCACCAGCATCCAGATCAAGAGCCTCCTCAGCCACAGTAGTAGTAGTTGATACTTGATGATGATTCTGCAAGCAAGCAAGCAAGCAAATATCACCAGGTAGCGTCTTGTCTTTTTAGATACGTAGTTGATAATAAGTTTGATTAGATTGTATTGGATAATGCTTTTTTTTGTTTGTTGAAATTGAATTGATAATACTTACTTGAGATTGAGAAGATTCAGAAGCAAGAAGAAGAAGGATGGTGTAAATGCGGTTAGCAGAAGAAGCGAAGAAGAAGCGATTCTGCTCCATGTCGAAAGCGGCGCAACAAATCACTTCAGTTTGCGGCGACTGTAACTGGAGGAGGAGGTTAGAGGGCGACAGCTCCCATGACAGCTTCAGATTCTTCATCTTCTTTCTTTCTCTCCCTCCAAATCCAAATCCAAAAAATCCAAATCCTCAGTGAGGAGTAAGCGAGTGTAGTAGTGCTTCAGGGAGGCAGAGAGATGCCAACCAACCAACCAACGAACGTACGTGCCCTAGATTCTGCTTGCTTGCTTGGGGCTTTTATAGGGTTTATGCACACCTGACCGGACGGACGATAGTTTTATTTTGGGGGCAATTGTATATATTCCTTATTAAATTTATTTATTGTATATGTATCTAATCTAAAATTTTAATTGTATATTTTCCCTTTTTTTTAAATATTGTGAATTTACCTATTTTCATTTATTTTTTAATAAAGAAGTTAAAAATTGACTAATTTATACCCTTATTTATAAAATCTAAACCCTTAAACCCTAACTACTAACCCTCAATTCTCTCCACCTCTCGCAGTCGATCCATCATTTCCACCTTCCCTTTTTTTTGTTTTCTACACCTAATATATCCAGTCTATTCGCTTTCTTTCTGATCCATAATTATTTGAATTATTTATTGTGAAAGATGATATTGTTCCCAATAGTTGGTTCGATTTATTTATGAATTGAGAATTAGGGTTTTTAGAAAGTTGGAGGCTGTCGGCTGTGGGTTTTCTTCATGAATGTTTGCGGGAGAGTTGCGGTTGTAGAAGTTGATCGGAGGGGCACATCAAACGGCTATTGATCAATGTTGTTGAAAGGTCCTTGGTTGTTGTCGTGATGAATGGGGTTCATGGTTTTCTTTCCGGTTTCTACAAGGTTGCGTCTTTCTCTTATTAAGTCATGATTTCGTGATTACTCCGATCAAGAATTAGATTCAGGCAATACCATTTCGGAAAATCAAATGGGTGGCAGAGAGGGAAACATGCTTGTGTGTACCTTACTGGGGTTTCTCTCCTAGGCCGATGAACGTTGTTTTTACGCGTCTTGGGTTCGCTATCCAGAAAGGCTTGGCGGCGCAGCTTATTGCCCGTCTTCCTTGTTTGGTATCTTGAGTCGCGTCTGTTTGTATCCCTTTTTTTAAATAAATATAAATTTTAGAAAAATTGGAGATGAAATGCGAGCGACTCCACAAGAAGTGACTGTAGACCCAGATAACAATCAGAATCAATCCAATTCGCCAGCTAATAAAGATAATTTGCTAAAATAGATGGATGAAGATGGCTTAACAACACAAATTGGCAAACCAAAAATCTGAATATTGGTGGCATGATTAACGTGATGCATCTTGAACGGTATCAACGTATAAATGTATTTTGTATATTAAGAGGGTTAGTTTTGTTTTTAGTTCATTCTTTGTATACTTGTTTTGTATCTTATTCATTTATATAATACCC
This sequence comes from Deinandra increscens subsp. villosa, assembly GCA_039602395.1. Classification (NCBI taxonomy): domain Eukaryota; kingdom Viridiplantae; phylum Streptophyta; class Magnoliopsida; order Asterales; family Asteraceae; genus Deinandra; species Deinandra increscens. The sequence goes on from JBCNJP010000018.1 coordinate 27,995,245, forward strand.
TCTCCATAACCCTTTTGGGTATGGTTTTCATTGAAGACTATTATGGTATCATACGCCTGACTGATCCTCTCCTATTCCCCTCTCCTTTTTTCATCTTCCATCTCCCTGTATCTCTTCTTCTTCCTCCTCCCTTTTTTCTGTTCCACCATGTCGACTACTTCCTCTTCATCCGACAACAACTCCCACTTGAATACTGCCCTCCATATGCTATCCAAACTCACCTCCACTAATTACTTGCTTTGGAGAAACCACATGAGCAATCTCCTTACCTTTCAAGGTCTCATCTCCCATGTTGATGGCTCTGCCGATTGCCCACCAGAGACTACCATCATCGATAACAAATCCGCTCCAAATCCCGCTCGCGATGTCTGGATATCGGCAGATCAGAAAACAGTTCTCATTCTGCTCACTTCCTTGTCCGATGAGGCTGCTGCCGAAGTGTTGAATCTGACCTCTGCTCGTCAGATCTGGGTTGCCCTTGAGGCTGCCTATAGCAACTCGTCAGTTGAACGGATCCAAAACCTCAAGGATCAACTTCGCAATCTCACCAGAGGCACCCAAACGGTTACCGAGTTCGGTCGACGGTTCAAGGAGATTTGTGATCGTCTTGCTGCTGTAGGGCAGTCCGTTGATGAGTCAGACAAGTCCCGTTGGTTTCTTCAGGGCCTTGGTCCCGATTTCGGTATGTTTTCTATTGCCCAGCGTGCGATTCAACCGCTTCCACCTTTTCGTGATTTACTCACTAGGGCTGAAAGTCATGAGATTTACTCTCAATCTGTTCAGCCGGTTGTTCCCCCTGTTGCTTTTACTGTGCAGCGCGGAAAAGGCAATAACGGTAATCGTGGCCGTGGGTCCACCTCTAATCGCGGAAGTCGAAATAGCAATAACAATCGCAGGTTCTTTAATCGTAATAACAATAGGAACCGCAATTCGTTTGGAGGCAACACCAATACTACCTTTCATGACCCATGTCAACTTTGTGGGTTGCATGGTCATGCTGCACCCAATTGCCCATCGCACACTACTGTTAGAAAGGAGGTAACTCCTCATGAAATTGCTCAAGCTTTCAATTCGCAGTGTCATGTTGCCACTTCCGGACCTGATTGGTACGTCGACTCCGGTGCTACAAACCATATGGCCTCCTCATCTCGCCATGTAGATCAATCCCATCCTTATTACGGCAACTCGAATGTGATTTTTGGTAATGGTAATACCCTCTCAATCTCACATAAAGGTCATGCTAAAGTTGCTCAAAACATAAATCTAAAGGATATTTTAATTGTCCCGCATCTTACCAAAAACTTAATATCCATTAGCAAGCTTACGGCCGATAACAATATGGATGTTCTATTCTCATTTCCACACTTTTATGTTCAGGATCGGGATTCGAAACAGGTGCTCGCTCGAGGTCGGTGTGAACAAGGCTTATATGTTCTTCAAGAAGATCATCATGCCCTTAGTTCTAATTTAAATAATAAGGCTACGGCCTCGTTTGAATTATGGCATGCTCGTTTAGGGCATGTCAATTTTGATGTTATTTCCCTTCTGAACAAGTTTGGTTTATTACATGTCACCTCGGTTTTACCCAAACCGGTTTTGTGTTCTAGTTGTCAAATGGCCAAGGGGCATCGTCTCCCTTTTGTTGATAATGAAAAAAGGGCTCTTAATCCCCTTGACTTGGTTCATTGTGATTTATGGGGGCCCGCACCCGTTCAATCCATTTATGGGTATAAATATTATGTTGCCTTTGTGGATGATTACTCCCGGTTCACTTGGTTCTACCCTCTCAAAGCTAAATCTGAATTCTTCAACACATTGGTCATTTTTTCAAAGTTTGTGGAGACTCAATTTGGTAGAACAATTAAGGTTTTCCAAAGTGATGGTGGAAAGGAGTTTGTTAATCATCAAGTAAAACATTTTTTTAACACAAATGGCACCTTTCATCGGCTATCTTGCCCCTATACACCCCAACAAAATGGGCGAGTCGAAAGGAAGCATCGTCACATCGTTGAAACAGGATTGGCTATGCTTTTTAATGGGCATGTTCCCACACACTATTGGGTGGAGGCTTTTAGCACTGCGGTATATGTGATCAATAGAATACCCACTAAAATTCTTTCAAATGAGTCACCTTTCCAAAAACTCTTTTCCCAAATCCCTACATATGATAATTTTCGGGTTTTTGGGTGTCGGGTTTATCCGTACTTACGTGATTATGCGGACCATAAGCTTGCTCCTCGAAGTCTCCCTTGTATATTTATGGGGTATAACTCGCAATACAAAGGATTCAAGTGCCTTGAACCCAAAACTATGCGTGTTTACATTTCGAGACACGTTCGGTTTGATGAATCGGTATTACCTTTTACCGGTCCCAACACCTCAGATTACTCCAAACTTGCCCTTACACAATTTTATGAAGATTTGAATCTAATTGAAACCAACCCACCTACCCAACCAAACCCACTAGCCAAGTCACCTACCCAACCAAACTCACCCGTAGCCCAAAATCCTTGTACCCTATGTGATGATTCAAACCCCCCTCCCTTACCTACACCCCAACCCACTACAAATATACCACCTTCCACCCAGCCCCTAAACCTCGACTTACCTTCTGTCGCTACTGCCCCCTCGCCTCCTATCCCTCAAACCCAATCTACTACATTAAACCAACCTCCTGCCACTCCTATCCCTACCCAAACAACTACCGTTGGTCCCCAAAACACCCACCCCATGAGTACTCGTGGCAAAGAAGGTATCGTCAAAACCAACAAACGTTATGCCAATATCGCTCACACTCCTTCTCAATCAAATGACCCAAAAAGCTTCAAAATGGCTCAAAAGCATCGACATTGGATCGATGCCATGGAAAAAGAAATGGCGGCTCTTCAAACCAACAATACTTGGAAACTTGTTCCTCGACCCACCGATTCTAATGTTGTTGGGTCAAAGTGGTTATACCGAACTAAATATCGCTCCGATGGGTCCATTGAGCGGTATAAAGCACGTCTCGTTGCTCAAGGTTTCAGTCAAGTCCCTGGACTTGACTATAACTTCACATTTAGCCCAGTTGTGAAAGCCTCGACCATCCGCATCGTGCTATCTCTTGCCGTCATCCATGGGTGGAAACTACATCAACTCGATGTCAACAACGCCTTCCTTCATGGATCGCTTGATGAGCAGGTTTTTATGGAACAACCACCGGGTTTTGTGGACCCAAAATTTCCTCATCATGTTTGCCACCTTAATAAAGCTCTTTATGGGCTTAAACAAGCCCCTCGGGCTTGGTTCCATCGCTTGAGCACATTTTTAGTTAATAATGGGTTCTCATGTAGTAAAGCCGACCCATCTCTTTTCGTGTTTCGGAAAGAAGCATGTATTTTGTACTTACTTGTCTACGTGGATGACTTGATCCTCACAGGTAACAAGGAAGAAGTTGTTTGCGCCTTCATTAAGAAAATTAACACTGAGTTCTCCACTAAGGACCTAGGAGAAATTAATTATTTCCTTGGTCTTCAAGCATGCAAAACAAATAATGGGCTCTTTCTTCATCAAGCTAAATATGCCTTTGAAATTTTAGAACGATCCAAAATGACAGAAGCTAAGCCAGCCGCCACCCCCATGTCAACAGGTCTCCTTCTCACGTCAGAAGGAACACCCTTTGAGGATCCCACTCTATACCGATCTATCGTTGGTGCCCTTCAATATCTTACCATCACGAGGCCTGACATATCATACTCGGTGAATCAAGTGAGCCAGTTCCTTCAGTCTCCCACCATCACTCATTATCAAACGGTTAAACGAATTCTCCGTTACATTAAAGGCACTATCGACTTCGGTTTGACATTTTGCAAACCACCTCACACGTCCATTCTTGGATATTCCGACTCAGATTGGGCCCGATGTATTGAAACACGTCGATCCACTCACGGCTACTCTATTTTTTTGGGAGGAAACCTTGTATCTTGGAGCGCCAAAAAGCAACCAACCGTGTCGCGGTCAAGTTGTGAAGCTGAGTACCGTGCCATGGCAAATGCCGCTGCCGAAATCATTTGGATTACCCATCTTCTTCGAGAGCTCCATGCCTTACCACCAGATCGCCCCACGTTGTTATGTGATAATCAAAGCGCCTTATTTTTGTCTCAAAATCCAATATCTCATAAAAGAGCCAAACATATAGATCTTGATTATCATTTCATTCGAGAACTTGTCACATCGGGCAAACTTCACACCAAGTTCATTCCTACCAAGCTTCAGGTGGCCGACATCTTTACCAAGAGTCTTTCGAGGCCCCAATTTGAGTTTTTTCGTGGTCAACTCTGTCTTGGCCCGCCACCGTTTCGCTTGAGGGGGGATATCAACGTATAAATGTATTTTGTATATTAAGAGGGTTAGTTTTGTTTTTAGTTCATTCTTTGTATACTTGTTTTGTATCTTATTCATTTATATAATACCCTCTCCATAACCCTTTTGGGTATGGTTTTCATTGAAGACTATTAAACGGGAACAGTAACTACCCACTGTTAATCTTTTTTTTTTAAGATATTTTATTTAAGGGTATAAATGTCATTAAACTAAAATTCATTAACAATGTGTAAATATGCAATTAATTTTATGGATTGGGTAAATATGCAATTAGGATTCAAAATATGGGAAATATGCAATTTTCCCTTTTATTTTAGGTTTACAGAATTTTAATAATTTCCAGTTGGTCGATATTAATTTGAATTACGTTTATTCCCTATAATAAACTAGTTAGTATTGTAATTCATTGCATCGTTGTTAAGTCATCCCACTGTTACCTCTTTGTTGACTTGGCATCCTATATATCTTTTTTAACCAATCTTGACAACCGCTCCTCCCTCTACCAACGCCTTTGTTGCCTCTGCCACCTCTATTAAACGTGGCCAAATTCAAAACCATGAGTTCTTTCATCACCCCTCTTCTTCACTTCCTCACTTCCTGGTAAGTCTTTTCCTCTTTTATGTGGAAATGAAAAAACCATCCACGCGTTATTGAGTAATTGGAATCTTGGGGTTCCTCACTCCCTGGTAAGTCTACCTCCACTGCCTTTGTTATTGAGTAATTCCCCGAAAGCCCATCTTGATTCTCCTCAATAATCTCGAATTCTTGCTAAAAGTTCATAACTTTATCCTAGAATCTTGGAGTTTCTTAGATTCTTGATGTGTTATTGAGTAATTGTTGGGGGTTTTAATTTAAAACAAAAAAAAACATCAAATTAACTAAAATTACATATGGGTTGTCATGGATAACTTTATAAGAACTCATACCTCGTTTGAATTTCTGCACAAATTCAACAGATTTGCTAAAAATCTAACCACTTTGAACAACCAGAGTCTTAATTTCTTGACCCTAAATTTGGCCCCAAGAAACCACACATCAAATCAGATCTTCCATTCACAAACATAGGCTTCAAATATCTTTAAAAAACGAACAACTTTCTTCCTTATCAATTCCATAGATCTTCGCTCATCTCTCTCGCATGTTCGTCTCTTTTCTGCATTTGATTTTACTCGTAAAAAGTTCGATTTCATCAAGTTTTGTTTCAATATGCGACAGAATTACTGTAAGACCTCATCCCTTATGTACCGGTGTTTAAGTAAAAGAAAACACGTACAAGAAAATTTCATCATTTAGGCTAATATAACCGAGTTGATTATATGACCATCACACAAATAAAGTGTAGTACTTCAAAACATGTCTCTCTCAGAGTATGCTACAAAAATATGGTTTCATTCGTTATTAATAAAACATTATTTCTTTTAAACTTGTGTTCGATTCATTGCAAAGCCCGCCTTGATCTTGACACGCAATCTATTGCTTACATGCCATCAAGTACCAGTAACACATTAGTACTAATGGCATAATTTCAACAAAACACATTACCTACTTCATTCAAGAGAAAACAATCAAAATTATCGACCCCTAGCTCCAGGCGTATCGCCTAAAACCCCTATTTGGGGTTGGCGTATCCGCCACAAACCACCATCAGCTCCTGGAGCCACATTTACAGCAGCCATGGAATTCTTTTTTGGGTTTTCTATACTTAGCTAAATTTCCACATTTTTCACCCAAGATGCAAAATTTCCATACCAACTCTACACTAACTACTCACTTACCTTAATAACAACAATCAAAGGAGATTAAAGTTCAAATAACTGAAAACATTCATAATAATTTGTTGGAAATTACAACACTGTTAATCCTAACCCGTTGACCCGTTAACCCCGTATCATACAAGCAGCTGGAATTACTTACTTCACATCATCAATTTATGTTTACCAACTTCCCCTTGACATTAGTAAACTTATGCCAAAGGTCACACTTTCACCGAGGCTGCAACTTGGATTATGAATGATCAAAATCCCTATCTTACCTGAAGGTTCTACTTAATTCCACACTAAATTCCACCTTAACCCAAATGCGTCATAAACATACTAATTATAACATACTTTGACACATACCCCTTAACCTGAAGGGTGTCACACCCCAATTTTTTTTTAATTAAGCGGAAGCAACACGTGGCGGTGATCAAAAGTTGGTAACCCATGGTGTTTTAGTAAACGATAGTTCAAAACATTGAACATATTATTTATTTATTGATGGATGATAAATCACCCATACAATAGGTCCCTTTGAAACATAAGTTCAAGTTTACTAAAACAAAATTAATTTTAAAAGAAACCACGACAACATCTTCTTTATTTCTCCCGAGTCGAATCCAAGCCATTAGATACCTGAAAAATAGGTAAAAGCCACAATGTCAACACTAGGTTGGTGAGTCCACTAACAAAAATGTTCGGTTTCCACTTTATCATTTAATCCCACTTATTCAATTCATGAATCAAGGGAGTGAATCCAAATGGAGAATATTTCTGGTTCGTAAACTAGCTAGGTTTACGATGCACAAACTAATCGTAAGCTTTAAATCAAAACTAGACCCATATTCGATCGTATTTCTCACCATGTTCCGCGATCAGAGCGACTGATCAGTGAGTACGGGTGGTCAACCCCAGTAGATCTACCAATACATCTCACGCTACATTAATGATCTAGAAGGCATTGTTCTAAATTATCCAAATTCCAAATTCTACAATAGTATAGGCCTTGCTCATCTTGTTATGAGCGTGCGCCGACACTCACGAATAATTTCGTACCCACAATATTCTCAATCAATCATTCGTATCAAAATGCATATTCATATAATAATAAGCCCAAAAACATTTAACAAAAATGTATCAATTCAAATTGGGGCTTTAAGTTAGTGAAACTCACCTTGGCTTTGCACAACATAATCCCAATTACCAGTTAATCTTTGTTAACCGCTTTAACTTCCAACATAACTTTTATCATAATCTTGATGCCCTAAAACATTAGACATCCTAAGGCTTACTTTACTATATTAATAATAATCATTTTTAGTCTTTCGGGCCTTAGCCGGATCCGAAACCGGTGTCCTGAATGGTAATTTGCCGAAAGCAATCACACGGGTTGGTTCAATCCCAAAGAGTCAATCTAGATGGTTTGCTTGGGTGGGTTAGTCGCGGGGCCAACCAGACCCGTTTACCGAGCCGCCTCGGTTAAATTGTCAATACAACGGACCATCCGTCCCGAACTCTTATATAGGTTTGGACATCCCGAGTGGGTACGTCACCATTCGGATCCGCAACCAATTAATCATGGACCATATCAAATACAAGTATACATATATGTATATATTTCGATTTTTATTCTTTATTTTTTATTCATCCAAGTCTTCACGTTATTGATGTGTGTTTCTCATAACCGACCGTGTAGGCGTTATCACGACCAAGAGGCGGAATTACCATGAGAAATCACACATATTTGTGTTTTTAATTGGTGACGGTCATTACCGACCATATAGCCGGAATTACTATGATCTAGCACTCATGTCTTTTTTATTTAATAGGAGTTGATCATTACCGAGCATTTAGGCGGAATTACTATGATCAAGCGTCCACGTCTTTTAATAGTGTTGATCATTACCGACCATTTAGGTGGAATTACTATGATCAAACATCTATGTTATTATACATATTACTCATTATTTATCATTTATCGTTTTATCCAATTTTAAATCCTAAGTCCATGATAATCGTTTCGAGTCCGAGAATAAAGTTATACTATGCGATATACCTTACCGGTTATAATGCGTATCCGGACCTGTTTGAGTCCAAAACCGAACGATCGCTAAATTTAACGAACAAGTAGTCCATTCCACTTGTTTTTCCAGCACGAGTAACTCTCCGCTCTCCGTTTTCCGTTTTGACCGAACCTGTCTTCGCAGACCTTTGATCAGCTCTGATCGAGTCAACCGTGTTCACACGAATCAATAATCTAATTTTTTTACACAAATCTGTAACAAACTGATCAACATAAAAACTAAACTTCCCGACATCCGATCGGAATGAAATTCTCAGGGAGCGTGCGCTTCGGTATGAGGAAGCTACTGTCCAAATTTAATGAAAATCCGACAGTTGAATCGGTGGGGATCTACGATTCTTTGGACCTGTGTCACACAGCTCAGAAATTCCGATCAGTCGGTTTTAAGCACATAAACATCATACTTCTGGGATTTATCTCGCAAATCCGAACGGTCAAAATCCCGATATGATCCTTGTGCACCTTCTGTCAAACATTTGGTCACTTTTAACGGTTAGATCTGCGTAGATCTCACATGTAAAACCGTTGGATTTTTAGACAGATTTTGACAATTTGATCAGTGAACTTTAACATGAAAGAACGCATACCTACTTTTGTCTGATCATCGATCCCTCCGGTCAGATTGACCATATATGAGTTTCGCACCTGTTGTCCAAAATTCAGCTCGATCTAACGGTTAGATCATCGGGGAACGTGCATGCAATAAAGCTACGCTTTCATGCATGTTGTCAAAACGTGACAGATTTTTAAACGGACGATTTCACGAACTTAAGCAAATAATTTGGGAAAACTAAGCTTACCACTGCGTTCGCAACGTCCAGAAATGGTAGCAGGGTGAGAACGGCCTTCCGACCATCGTCGGCCGTCGCCGGACCGCCGTGAACCGCCGCTGGGCCGCCGCCGGATCACCGCCGGACCACCACCGGAGTTCTCCTCCTTCTCTCTACTCTCTCTCTCTCTCTAAAATCTCAGCTCATTTTGTTGAAATGAGGAAGAGGACAAGTTTTTCATTTATATAGACCTAATTATTTGACAGGTATATACCCGTTTGATCAGTCCTATACCGCGCATTTCGATTACCGTTAACGTTTTAAATCTTGCATCCAACGTCAACGACCATCATTTCAAGACTGAAATAATTTTAGGGTCTCATAAATATTCTTGAAATATTTATTTCGTCGGATATTACCTAATCCGGTGAATATTCAGTTTTCTTAACGGTATAAACTGGTGTCCTACCGGCATTACAAACGTGACCGTTTTGTGAACTGAATATGATATCTTGACTGTAACCCTCTGAAAATCTTAAAACAATTATTTAAAGATAAATGAGTTCACTAGTAATATCCAGTATAGCTAACCGAGTCCATACCGGTTAACACACAACTGGGCCCAAATCACTAAAATGGACTTTTTCGCTTCGTTACAACTCAGAATTAAGATCCATTTTCGCCTACGGTCCTGGTTTTTAATTCTTTATCATATGCAATTGGACTCACCCATCAGCACTCTCTCAAACGTGTCGGGTGAAATTCCATCCTTATCGTGTATCCAGGTTTTCTCCGGATCCTCTGGTGTATAGCTTTTCCCTGTTTACTCGGTGCTCATCCTGTTATTTCCTATCACAGGTATCATAAATACAGTAATCCATCATCATCCTTTTTATTTACTCTTAATTCTGTATTTTATACATTGACTTAGTACTAATCCTACTCGAAAAATGCTCAGATGTCACAAAGGGGTCATATACATTCTTCATAAACACACTCTTTGTTTTACCAGTCTTATCTAAGCAGGTCATATTACACACTTTATATAGCACACGTCGGTGTTATACACACATCCTTACCCACAAGTCATTTAACATCTTTTGCATATCACAGATTGGTGACACACACACACTTTACCCCCAACCAGGTCATTCTACATCTTTTGCATATCACACATTGGTGATACACACACTTTACCCCAACCGGGTCATTCTACATCTTTTGCATATCACGCATTGGTGATACACACACTTTATCCAAACAGGTCATTCTACATCTTTTGCATATCACACATTAGACACACTTTACTCAAACTTGTCACTCTACATCTTTGGCATATCACACATTGGTGATACACACACACTTTACCAAAACGGGTCACCATACATACTCCGCATAATCACACTTTTGATATATTTAATATACCCCAAACAGGTCATAGAACACACTCACACTTGATTTATCTACATTACCCTAAACGGGTCATAGAACATACTCCACATAAACCCATAATTTCATAAAAGCATACTTTATGTAACATCCCAATTTGGGGATATCCTAAATTAACCAAATTACCGGTTAATTGGCGAGATTATGTGGAAATTGAGAATTTTTTTTGTTAAGGCCCAATTTATAACCACATAATATTTGGATATTGTAATATATAGTGTTTTGATGATAACAGGAAAGATGCGATATTTCGTCCCAAATCCTAAATTCGTTTAAAATGTAAAATTATGTGTTAGTGTAATATTAATTATTATTACACTAATATAAATATTTTGAGACATGTTTATGTGCAATATGATATTGACATGATAATATGAGGTCTTGTGTGAAAATTCTTGGTATTTTGGATTAAAATTACATAAGGGCCAAACATGGGGGGACCAAAGTTGCAAATAGGCATATCTAATACTTAGAAAGATCTGGAAAAGAAAAGACGATTACGTATTCCTCTCTTCCTGCATGTAAACCCTCCCAACACCTCATAAAAATAAATTCATGCGAATTGATGGAGGAAGGCTGTGAATTCTTGTGTAGAAAAAAGGATTTAGAGACTCAAACCTTGCTTAATCCATTAAAGATTGTTGGGGGTAAGTTCTTCTCTTAGTTGCATGTCTAATCTCGAAATTGGAATGCTAAATTAGACTAATAGAAGCAAAAATTCGATGTTAAGTGTTATAATAAAGGTTAGCGATGTGATTAGGATACTTGATTATCCGTGAATCACGAAGTAGATATGGGATTTGGGCATGAAAGCCTAAAATTCAAAAATTTGGGTCCAAGTCCTTTAAATGGGGGTTTAGGTGATGTGTGTGGTTTTGGATATGAAAATATAGTTGAGTTCGGGCTGAAAAACGTCAAAATAACCTTGAAAATATTAAATTATAATTGTTTCTAATGATTATTGTGACTTTTAAGGTTAAAACAAGTTTGGCACGGAAAACGAGGTGAAAATGAAGAAAAGTCAAAGTTCGGGTCAACCGGTCAAACGCGGAAGTCAAAATAAAAAGTTGCTGAAAATCTTCACGGATTGCATGCCTTGAAACACCCTTTCACGGCCTAGACCAAGCTGTGAAGATCCTGACCAAGCTGTGATGCTGAGCCGCAGACCAGTCACCGGTGAAACTGCTTCACGGCCTGACTTGCATGCTGTGAAAGACCCTTCACGGCCGTGAAGGACCCTGCCCAAGCCGTGAAAGCCCAGTCCAGGCCGTGTAACCGAGAACAGTGGCCAGTCAGCCTTTCACGGCCTGATCTGCAAGCCGTGAAAGCCCTTTCACGGCCTGGACACATTTTTGGAAATTTTCAGATTTCGACCCTTATAAATAGAGGGCTCATTTTCACCATTTGGGACATCTTGGAGAGCAGAGGAAAAAGCCAGAGAAAGCCCTCATTGAAGCCCTTCGAAGATTTGAAGATTTGAAGCCTTCGACGAGTCGTAAAGTAGCGATTTTCATCATTTCGAGCTTTTATTCGGTATTGTATTTACATTTAGCCATGAATTCCTATTTGAATCAGATTTGTTCATGTTTAAACATTAACATGGTTGGCTAAACTCATCGTATCGCTTAGGCGAGGCGAATCCAACCATGGTTTGACTTTAATTTTGTATCGGTTTTGCTTATATTTTGCATTTATGAAGTAAATGTTATTATTGCTTTGAGTTGGTTGATGAATTGAATTCCTATATTGTGTCTAGTAATCTCTGGTCTTGTGGAACCCTAACCCTAGCTTGCAAAGCCATCTATCGTTAGGAGACTATAATATAGCCGAATAACATAACCTGCGGCGTACGCGTGGCTAGAAATAGTCGCGATCATTAGGGAAACCCTAGAATTCGATTAGGAGTCCACCATAGAGTTTGAGTGAGAAATCACCTTACCCTTAGCTAGTAGATACCCTTGCCATTGTCAAGTAGTCAAGCATTCACCGATAACTCGGGTCTGTTCCTGCTTAGTCGTGTCTAGGACCTACTAGGTCAACCTATCAACCCAATTGTAACCGCTTCACAACTCTAGGACCGTTAGGGCCAAACCTATCCTAACCCTTCGACCAGTTGTGAGTTGAGCCACCGATAACTCGGGACCCAGCCTAGGGCACTTCATAAACCGCAACCTTATCAGTACTTCACCATGGACCAGTAGTAACCGTGTAGGGCGTGTCTATAACCCTAAACGTGAACCTATCCATAGGAACTAGGTAAGCCTTGTCTTAGGACCCCAGTTCATCCCAGAGTTGAGTCAGAACGCATTACCGATACACCTGTCAAACCTAAGTTGGAGGAGCCATGCCTAAGTGATCCTTTACCACATATCTGTTTTCCAAACAACATTTTAATTACTGTCATTTTCTGTTTTCTAAATTAAAATCAAATTTCAAAACAAAACAAAAACCGGCTGAATTATAAAATCGATTGTTTTCAACAAGTTCGTGTCCCTGAGGTTCGACAACCCGGTGTTTACCAATACTGTGCTACACACGACAGGTATACTTGCCTTAGTGTGTTGGTATAGTGCCCTGGTGAATAACCAGTTTATAAATTTAAAATTTGATAGTATAGAACCCCACTTTTTATATACACTAAACAACACATCATTAGGCTCTACATTCTAATAATCATATGTAATTGGGTTGTAAATGGTTAATTTATGTGTGACAACACGAGAAATAGATGATTGAATGTGAATATTTGAAATAAGGAAGAGAACCTACATGGTTTAGACTAATTGATGCTCGGTATGAACATTGCACACTAAGTGTTTGATGATATGCTTAAGTGAGGTTTGTTATCTGGAAATGAGACTAATTGTAGTATTATGCATACTAGAGACCATGAAATAAGAATGAGTATGAATTGTGAAATTCATGTTTGTAACATGTGTTAAAGGAAATTGTCTAAAACCATGAAAAGATGAAAATCTAGTTGTGGGGTTGTTTTGTAAGTGTCGTATAAGATCCCTCGTATGTCCGTTTAGGATGTATGATATATGATTGAAAAGCTTGTTTTGAATACTATGTTTTGTATTTTAACACCAGAAACTGAATCAGATGTATAATGGGTCAAAACAACACGTTAATATGGCCATTTAGAATTCCAACATGTTGTTTGGAAAAAAAAATATAGTTGTTGTCCTGTTTTTAGAAATGATGTATAAAAGCATAGAAAAATCGTTAGAAGACGTGCCATATACAACAGGAAAGGTCTTTCAGTCTTCTACATTCCATCTCTGAACATGGAATGTTGGAAAAATACGTAGAGTCGTCAAAAAGGTCCATTACAGCAGTATTGCTGAAAATTATGATGCAAGAATTCACTTTTCTAAAAAGCTAGTAAAAGGTGAGCAAGTTGAATTGCTTATGTATTAGATTTTATATTAATAATTTATGATACCGTGTCGATCTAACAGGGATTGAATCCATGTTAGGCAACCGAGGCATCAGAGCATATGCAAGACTGGGTAATGAGTTTGAAGACCACAAGGTAACATCTATGCTATGTTACATACCTTATTGTTGACTCATAGATGCTATAATGATGTGAAATGTATATTGTTTATAAAAGTGATGGACTTGGTCCATGTGACAAGTCAAGAAGTTGTATACAACTATGTAGTCTAACAATTAGATTCAAGCTCTAAGAAACTGATGTTGAATGGAAACGAAGTCTCATTACGACATCATAGATGTGTAATGTTGAACATTGTATGTAAACCTACATGAATGCTAAATGGTACATAGGAATCATAATCATGTGTTAATACGATGTTAGAAAACCATGACGGTGTGTTAAATTGAAAATTGTAAGATAAATGGTTCGTAGGGATCATGATAATGTGTTAGAATGTTAATCGGGTGATGAATGGTTCTTGGAACCATGAAGCCAATAATTGATAAATGGTTATTAGAAAACCATGACGGTGTGTTAAACTAAGAATTGTAAGATAAATGGTCTGTAGGGATCAGGATAATGTGTTAGAATGTTAATAGGGTGATGAATGATCCGAGGGGATCAAGAAACCTATGCTATAGAAGTAATCGAATAATAAACGAATCAAAGGATTGGGAGAAGCTCATTTGGAATGTAAATGTGAATATTATACCCTTAGAAGGGGAGGAGCGGGTTGGAAGTTGAATTCTAACCATAAGCCATAAAGTTTAGGTCCATATAGTGTTTTGGGGCCTAAACAGATAAATGATCCATAGGAACCATTTTATAATGCAAAAGTGTTGCTTAATGGTTTATATGACTAGTTGGAACCCATGTTAATGGGTCAAATAGGTTAAATGGCTCTAAGGAGCCACAATTGTGAACTTGCCATATTGTAGGGTTACATGGTGATTCAAAACAATTGTACTTTAGAGGTAATGAAAAGAAATAGCCATAATATTTTATAATTAGAGCTCACTACTTGAAAGTGAGGCTTAACGGGTTAGAATTTAACCAATCATGTTAACCTAAAAGGATGCATGTTTTTTTCCACTTTCAAAATACAATCTCCACCCTATAATGTGGGCGGGTCACAAATCAAGTATACAAACGACATCGGATTAAAACATAAAAGGATCTCGTGGTTAAATCGTACATACGAAGGATATAAAAGGACCCACAAAAACGCACGGGTCATTATGCTTGTATACGATTAATAATGGTTGTTTTGGTCTTCATCACTTACTTCTCGTTTAAATTTAAATATATCTCTAAGTTAAGTTAGTTATTTATATATGATATACTAGATAAGTATTTTAAGGATAGATATGTAAAATTCCCTCAAATATCCAAAGTCCCAAACTCAAAACTTAATGTCGCGTTGATTTTTATTTTTTCATTTTAGCAAACTATTACAAATGAAATTAAAGGAGTAACAATCTGGCTATAGCAAAGAAAGGTCCAGCCGAATACAAACAATCAATCTAGTCAGAATCTTTAAAACATAACTACTACCTAGGGCCATGGTAATACAAAGGCTATCAATCTGCACCACACCTTCTTCATAGCCACTCAAACTAACTACCCACCGAGTTGACTCAGAACTCCTTCAGTACCTACGAAAACGCAGGTCAAGAAATGCAGGGTCAAAGGAGTTATACACCCGCGCAGACGGGCACTCCACATCCAAATGGCCCCGACCACCGCAATTAGTGCAAAGTATAGTCATATGCACACAGTCCCGGCTAATATGACCGGGTCGACCACAATTCCGGCATATCATGTCCCGAAAAGGGTCATCCCTCAAGGACAAGCCAACTGGGCCCAGAAAACTAGACGTGCCAGATTTAATAACAGAGCCTGTCAGGCTGGACGGGCCATACTTGGGACACTGGCGAGCAACATGACCAGATATGCTGCAAATGTTGCAAATTGGATCGTTATGGCAGTCACGAGCAAGGTGACCTGTTTTCCGACAGTTATTACAAGCTTTCTCATTGGTGCAGTCAGCCGCAACGTGCCCAGGTTTATAGCAGTTGTTACAAAGACGAGCATCGTACGAGGAAACATTGGGGCTATGACAATCACGAGCCAAATGCCCAATTTTACCACACATGTGGCACACAGGCTCATTGGGGCATTCACTCGAGACGTGTCCTGATTCCTTGCAGTTCCAACACATGGTGGTTGATGTGCATTCAGCTGCAACATGACTACAAGTAATAAGATGTAACATGTTAACCTTAGGGATTGAAAGATGGTAGGTAGTCTGTGTAATGGGTCAAGTTGAACCACAAATACCTTTTTGTCCATTTCAAAGAAAAAGCATATGAATATTTAATACGTTAATTATTATTACATACACAAAATGCCTAGATCTTTGAATAAAAGAACTTTGGATACACTTTGAGTGACTTTCAATCCACTTGACCGGTTCTTCTATAAGCTAAACATTCTTATTTGATCCGTTTGAGATGAAGCATAACCAGATCAACCCATTTTTTACTTTTAAGTAAAGGGGTTAAAATGACCACCTCTACCGAAAGATGCTTAACAACTAGTTGATCAAATGATGGAACTAAGGAGGAAAAAATATGAAGCAAAAATTCGGCATGGCAACAGGTAAATGTTGTCAACTGATTTACAAAATGAAAAAAATAAAAGTTAAAAATCTTTACCCGGGAAGCCCACAATTGTTGCAGACAGTGACATTTGGACAATCTCTAGCAAAGTGTCCAGGTCGCCTACATTTGTTGCACAGATAGTCTTGCCTGGAAAATAACCATGTCACCAAAGGGAAATTGTAATTCAGATATTTGACACAATAAAAATCTCCAAGCTATATGTGTTTATTATTTATTATTTAGAAACAGGCACAAGTAACTAGCTAGACCACCAGATCAGTAAATAAAATAATGATGCTTACCAAAACTTGATTTCTATTACTTTTTTGTATGAAATTTCATCGTACCCCCTTAAAATAACTAGAAAACATTTTCTTTATTAAAAAAAGAGGTGACAATAAAAATGAACAAAAAACATTTAAGACTATCTTGTACACTATAATAATTAGATTTTAGGCCATTATTCAGAACAGATATATGCATATATATTTAATATAAATATAATAACCGGGAAACTTCCATTGCTGGTTTTCAAGCGAGGGTCATGCCCTTCATTATGCAATTTGATATCTACTGATGGCTCGTCGCTTCCTGATATCCGCTAAATTCCAAAATGTCTATTTATATACATACCGATATGCGGGTTTATCCCTTTTGTACGGTGCATCACGATAGGAAACTCGGTCTCTGCTGCGGAACCGCTTAGCTAAACCAGGACTTTTGGTCCTGTCCCGGCTCATGATGGAAACTGGACAGCAACAGTACTCAAATATTTCAGAAAACACACCAAAATTGTCTCTAAAACCAGTTTACCACAACACAGCCAATAAACTGTATACTTAACTCATTTCAAGAACCCAAGCAACTACCAAACAAGATGACAATGATGTCATCACACAGAAAATAACATAATAATCAACAGCCCAGAAAAAGTAACCAGGAAACCATATATCACCTAAGGAATCAGTTACTAAAATGAATTTAGCAGATCCAACAAACTAAATAGTTAAATTCAAAAGTGACAAGTAAGTTCCACAGAAAAGATCATGGGGCAGCGGTGGAATCCCAAGAAAAATAAATTTAGTGGCCAACAGCCCAAATCCAATATAGAATAAAAGCATCAGACAGCAGAATGCCTGACTACAGCAGTCTACACCAGGGGACCAAGACAGCTTCTCAGTTTTAATTGCATCCATGGAGCAATGGTAGCTCTCTCTCATCTCAGTTTAAATTCTCCGTCCAGGTTTTCCTTAAATTTTAATTCTTTTGGGTTCTGTAAAGTAGAAGTGGTTTTACAGCAGATGAATGTAACTAGTAGAAGATGAAGTAAAAGGTGGGGAAACTAACTTAGAAACAGAGGCCCAAGTGGCCAGTGGCCTAGTGCAGCTTTAAGTTATTTTCTAATTTTTTCCATTTACATATTTGATGTCATTGATTTTGTGTTTGATTTGCTAGTTTGCTGCAAAATTCCTTTTTAATTTACTTGATGAAATTGTTTGTTGCTTTGTGTTTCACTGTTTGCTTATTAATCCTTGTTTGATAGAGCCTTTAGAAAATATATTTCATATTATCATTTTTTGATACATTTTTTTTATATAAATCCTTTTAAGGCTTTGAGGAATAGACGACAACTTGATATATAGTTTCTTGATTTCTACTTTGTGTCCAACATTAGTTGTTAAAACTAGACTAAACGAATCCTACAAATTGGCCTGAAGCAAGTACCAAGCAGTTAATACGACAAAAGTAGATAATTCAATCAACTTAAGCTGCAGCAGGCTAGGCTGTGTGAACCACCAGACATGCTCAGCTCAGCTCAGCATTGATTGAATACTCTTTCCTAAAGTAAATACCCATGTATCATTGTTAGTATTATATATCACAATAGCATGATCCAATATCCATCATCTCAATAGCTTCCTTAACAAACAAATGCTTTTTTTAACTCACCCAACTTTCTACCACTCAGACTAGGTAACAAGCTTAGTTCCATACAATCCATATGTAGTAGATAAGTGAAATGTAATTGCCCACCCTAGCTAGCTAGCTAGCTAATGAAATACGGAAGAAGAAGAAGAAGAAGAAGAAGAAGAATGCAATCTAAAAAATTGAAACCATATACTCCGATCGTCATCAGAACTACAGTCTACGGGAGGTACATTACTTAACTCATAATTGACGATGATTATCTTCCACAACCCTCAATAACAGAAAACTAGATCAATCAAATCAAATTTTATAAGTAAAACAATAGGATCTAAGAGAGAGAGATGCGGATGATAAATGGGCGTCAAAGTAAAGTAAAGTTGAAATCCAAATAACTGACTGACTGACTGAGAAGGCGGCCAAACCAAAGAGAAGAAAAGAGCAAAGTCAGTCAGTCAGTCTAACATGACATATATATATGTAGATATAATCGATCGACCATAACCATAAGAAGAAACTAACCTGTCAATTGAAACGCCCCCGCCGCTGAAACCCTAGATTCGTAGTAGTATGCATTTGATTTCAGAAATTGGGGAATATTATTATTATTATTATTATTATTATTATAAACGGAACGGAACGGAACGGAAGGGAAGTCACTGGTGGTCTGGTCTGGTAGTATGAGCTAGAAAGAAAGAGTTATGTGCGGTTTAGTCCATGTATTTTCATCACTTATACTATTTAACCCCTCCCCTTTCTACGCATATGCATGTATGTATGTATGTATGTTTTCATACAAACTAGGTTTAAAGCCCTTTGCAATATCCCAGAAACAAGAGCTGCCTCGTCATTTCGATTATCCTAATAATAAAACAAATAATTGTGATCATTAGAATACAATATCCCTCCCAATTTAACCGTTCTCCTGATGATCTCGAAGACTAGTAAAAATATAACCGAATGAAGAGGGTTATATATACCTGTATATGATCACAATCCTTAGAAATTCTTAAAATGTCATAGATAGATGAGGCATTTCTGATCGATCACGACATGATTGTATTATAAAACATAAGGATGGTGCCAATCAGAGGCGGAGCTACTAAGAGCTCAGGCGTAGCGCCCGCTACCCCTGAACTTTTAATGCGATGTGTATTTTTTTTAGTTTTCGGTATTTCGCTACCCCTGAAACGAATTTTTCGCTACCCCTGAAAATATTTTACGCTACCCCTCGAAGAAATTTTATTGTTTTTATTTAAATCATAACTTGAAAATATGATCAAAAGCCCGTTAATTACCTAAAAAAAATATCGGGGCCGCTGCCCCCGAACCCCCGTTAGTCTCGACAAATATATTTTTTTAACGCTACCCCTGAATTATTTTCCTGGATCCGCCCCTGGTGCCAATGATGAAACAAAAAGTCTCGCTCGAATAACAATGAAGTGATTATGAATGAAGTTTATAACGAATCAAAGTTCAAATGAAAGTTAGAAGAAGAGAAACTTTATTCAGAAATGTCACATGCGATTACACATAGTTAAGGTGTAAAAATGACAACATCCCTATCTTAACTAACCAACCGCCTATTTATAGGAATTAAGCGACTTTGAATTCACTTGCGTCCATCCAGCCCTTGCTCCGCAAGTGCTATTCACATCCCTACTGCTTGTGCCATAGCTAGTACCTGCCAGATCAGACTAGGATGAGACTTAATTATGGTTGCATCGGATGGGAAACACATCCGACACCTATATAGTATCATCAATAACATTACACATTAATCAAGAATCATATAACTATTAATTAGTGGTAATAAAACATTAAAACGGGTTTCAGGTGATGCATGGTGTTTGTTAGTTGTTTGCATTTATAAATTATAATAATCAATCACTACAAGAAAAGAGACATACAGTGAGGACAAATGTCCTCACAATAGCTCAAAAGGTCCTCACTATATACCTACAGCCAGGACGGGCCCTCACAATAGGTTCCTCTCGTTTGCTTCGTGGCTATATGTCTATTGTGAGGATTTTTCATACATACAGTGAGGACACATATTAGAAAAAAGAAAAAGATAAAAGAAATTAGAAATTACCTATTGCCAGGACTAGTCCTCACCATAATCTATATTTAAAAAATAGGATTATTCTCTTTTTATTTATATTACATACGTATAATAAATTGTATAAATACATTTATACGTTACCTTATACAGTTAATTATAATAAGATTTTAGAATTAATTTTAAATACGTTATAGCCAGGATTCCGTCCTCACAATAGATCTTATTATTTTTAATAATAAAATATAAAAAGTCCTGTCAAAAGGATACGGTGAGGGCAAAGTCCTCACAATAGGTATGCCTAATTTGCAACAGCAGCTTGCTGTAAATGTAGCTTCCCGCCCAGATTTTTTTCCGGATCGAAACCTGTTTTTCTTTCAACCTTTTCCAAGTCAAAAACATCATCAATCTTAAATCCACAATAGCAACATCAACAAAATAACGTTTCAAATTAAAGTCCGATGATGCAAACATATTTAGGTTACAAATAAAAACGACAAATGTCATAAGTCTTAAAACAACGTAACGATAACACTTAAGCATAGCTAAGATAACAACCTAACGATAACACCTAAGGAGAGCAAGGATGATCCTCCTCCTCCTCCTCCTCTTCCTCTTCCTCTTCTTCCTCCTCCTCCTCCTCCTCCCACGTAAAGGAAATATTATTTGCAACCAAACCGTTCTCGAAACCTTGGATTCGCCTTTTGAGGTAGTCATTTTCTTTCTTTACTTTTTTCTCTGCTTTTGCCATCATCGCATCTACTTCTGCTTTAGTATAGACACGTTCCAACGGGTCGGTAGATGGTCCAGGCATGGATGACGACGAATAGTATCGCATACCAGGTACAATATGTCCTCGGCCCCGTTTAAACCCCCTTCTTTTGCCTAATACCTCGTCGAGGATCTCCTTTTCGCTCATTGGGTTGGCGACACCCTGTTGTTGTCCAAGCAACTCATTCATACGGTCCTGGATAGTTACAAAACAAAAAATATTAAATATTATATAAATGCGAATTTTTAGGGAATTTTGTGTTTCAACTAAAACTAATTTCTTACATATTGTTGCTGAGCCAAAGCCGGCAATGGGATGCTCCCATCTTTTGTATGGTTTTTCCAAAAGCCCTCAATTAAACTTGGGTAATGGCCTTCTGCTTCATGCTTTAAACACATGAAATATATATGTATGGTTAATAAAAATAAAATAAAAACATTGTCACTGTTGGCTAAAGATAATGACTGCAACATCTAGCTATGTCAGATCATGAGAAATAATACTTAAAAATATATATATGTATGCTTTAAACACATGAAATATATATGTATAAATTAATAAAGTGTTGTTTATTGACTTATATCATTACATGGTGGAGCAACATACAGCAATGAAGGGTCACCAAGAATGGATGCTATTTGAGCATCTACAGAGGCTTGCTTATCATTCTTCATGAGACTAAATTAAGTTTAAAAAACTTTAAATCTTATACAGGCATGAAAGTCACATGGTGAGCATTTTTTTTTTGGTCAGAACTTTTACTCTTACATAACTTTCACTCAAAACATTAACTTGATAGGTCACTTCAAAAGCGATTGATTCGGTTCTTATTTGGCTTGACAATTGGGTAGATGAACTTTCAAGGACTATTTCTGAGTAACGTGGTAAATCCACTTGCAAATGGAAGAAAAAGGTGCTCAATGAAGAAAATGCTAAAGGGTTGGTGTGATAGGAATTTTGTGCATTATCTGGTTAATTGGGTTCTTCCAAAAAGGCAAATTGCATTCTTTGGAGTGCAGCTTCAAAATAGAATCTTGATGCGAATGAAGCAGTGGATAATCTAAACCTATAAGAGTATTCAAGTCTATAAGCTTAAAATATACAAATCTATATTTAGCCATAATCTAAACCTATAACAGTAGCCATAAGCTTAAAATATACAAATCTATATTTAGCCTTAGGTTTACTGTATTCAAGTATTTAAATTAATATTGTAGCATACCAAACCTATTATATATACATATATGATTGATTTAAAGATAAAATGACTTACCCGGTCAAATCGGGTCTCAACAAACGACTTGGTGCCCTGGCGACTCGGATAAGGTTGATGGGATCTATTAGTCGAGTTCACCATGGATCGATGAATGGCCTCAGGCCTGCAGTAGAAGTCAACCAGCTTACTCCATTCCTCTTGAGTCTTCATTTGAGGTGGAACAATAAGGCGAATGGCATCTGCATTGTCGCTCCCCCCATGTTTGATGAAGTGTTTCTGCTTGAACTTGTATTTAGCTTGGGAGTAGCAGTTTTCGCACAGCTTCATGATGCCATTCTCAAATTGCACCCTTCGGTTCTGATCATTCAAGTAGGGTTTGAGGTCAAAGTAGGTCTGCAATTCATATGAAATAATTAGTAATAAAGTATTTTTTTTTTACAATTTCAATATATTAAACAAAATGAACCTTTAGTTGGGGCCATATGGCGGTCCTCGACTTCTCGGGGACCTCATCCCAAGAGTCATGTGGGAGGGGGATTGTAGTCCTCACTGTGACCCCCAATAACGTTTTAAAATCTGATGCGTTTGTCCCCACCGGTCTCACCGTATTCTGGTCATCAAAGTCAAATAAGATGGGAAATGGTTTGCAACCATTGTTTTTCCATCTAGCTCGCAGCCCCTTGCATTGAGACACGCCCCGTTTTTTAAAGCTCTTGGACACGCCCTGTTTTCGAGAGCTCCCTACATATTCAAAGTGAACCAATATATTTAAAAAAAAGCAAACAAATTAGTAAAAAAATAGAAAGTAAACAAAAGATACAGCAAGATTTCTTACCATTCGCTCTGCAACCAGAAGATGGGTTCCTTCCTCCTGGTGGGCCCTCACCATTACCGTCACCGCCATGGCTCCTAGCAATAATGTCCGTCATCTGAAAAGTATATCTCAATAAACATGCATTATAAATATGTCATATGATCAGTAGAAATACAACATAAATACAGGTATAGCCCAATAAACATACACCATAAATACAATACGATAAACATAACATGAAGATATAAGTTTTTTTTTTAACAGCAAAATATATATTACCAAAACACCTCCAGCCCAGCGAGAGACTAGGAAGGAGGAAACTTATAGCTAATCATCAAAATGTCCACTCCACCTTTGCAGTCCTTCTCCACTTTCTTGAACCTGACACCAACTGTTTCTTTTTTTATATACTATACTATAACTAACATGCACAAACCATCCACTTCCTTGTTCTTTTTTTTATATACTATACTATAACTAACCTGCACAAACCTGCAGTTGTTTGATTCTTTTAATTAATCAATTAATTAATTATGATCAACACATACGTACCTACAATAATTAATATATCAAGTGAAGATTTCGTCAACATTACTTATTATTAATGGGAGCAGTGGTGATTGTTGTGGGTTAAACATTGCTAAGAACTCATGCATATACAATTATTGTTTTACAAGATGTGGTTCTGTTCCAAAATCACAGCCCACAAAATCACAGGTCTCATCCTAAATACAAACCAGAGTTTTGGCTAGGAATAATCTGTCCATTAGTTTTATAAGTCAAAAACCAACAATGTATATATATAAGAAGGAACAAGAAGACATATTTGAGAACTAGAGTTCGAATCATACTTGGTTCCCGAATCAGCAAGCTGCAAATGATGGTGGCCTTCAAAAATTGAGCAAAATAGTGGCGACTTGGTGAAGTTGTTATGCAAACTCTTGATGGCCTTCAAAATCGAGCAAAAGAGTGGTTAATGAGGCTGTGAATCGAGAGCCAGAGGGGTTGCAAATTGGAGGATAAATTGTGCGAATGAGAGAATAGAGAGAAAGGGGAAGCGTACCTGTGTCGAGGATAGCAGAATCAATGGCGTTTTTTGGTGGTGAACAGCTTCAATTCGGAGATTGGGTGGAATGGTGGAGACGCAATTTAGGGGAGATGAGGATGGTAATGGATGGCGACTTTAGGGCTGGAAATAATGAGAGGGGGTTGGTGATGGATGGAGATTGCGGTGGTAGACGATGGATTTGCGGTGGTAGACGATGGATTTGCGGTGGCAGCGATTTAGGGTTCATGGCTGCGCTCCATCGCCATTTTGGAGAAGCGATGATAGTGGCAGCGATATGGAGGGAATAAAGAGTAGATATGGAGGGAATAAAAACCCGTCCCGCTAAAAAGTTTCGGTCACCTATAGTGAGGACAATATCCTCACAATAGTAAATAATAATAATAATAATAATAATAATAATAATAAAAAAAAAATAATAATAATAATAATAAGGGGCAATTATACTCATAAATAGAATTAGCAGGAGAAAAGTCAAAATCGAACAACTGCAGAAAATACAATCGTAATCTACCTATATCATATAGAACCGACAAGAGCAAATTCGGAATCGAACCGCTGACAAAAATTACATTTAATCTACCTTTATCTTAATCGACTGCCAAATAGAAAAATCATTGCTTTACATGCCTGTTCCCAAAATCTTAATCGATTGCCACATCCGCTCGAGATATCAACTTCTGTTACTTGCTCAAGAACGATGACGACGTTCTCCTTGAGAAAGTCGGCGTCCTTTTGTAAAACACTAAAACCTAATTAAGAAGGATTGGAATCAATTAAAGGGTAATATTGTCATTAGATTAGAGAAGGGGATATATGCAATTATTTTTTGGTATGGGTAAATATGCAATTAGAGTTGAAAATAGGGGGAAATATGCAATAATAATAATAATAACAATAATACTAATAAATAATAATAATAATAATAATAATAATAATAATAATAATAATAATAATAATAATAATTACACTAATAATAATAATAACAACAACAACAACAATAATAATAATAATAATAATAGTGAAAACCGACACATTTTTGCCCCTCAAAATTAACTTAATGATTTTCGAACCAAAAATTTTGATGCATTTTTAATGAAACACTTTTGTCCAAAGGTAAAACGTTTCGCGTTGACGCCCCTCGGACCCCGCCAAGGCGTTGCCCCCGAACCCCCTTTAGTCCCAACAAAAAGAAAATTTATATACTACCCCTTAAATTTTATTTCTATATCCGCCCCTCCATACATACATATACTACACACATACGACTCCTACACA
Source organism: Deinandra increscens subsp. villosa (assembly GCA_039602395.1). Lineage (NCBI taxonomy): Eukaryota > Viridiplantae > Streptophyta > Magnoliopsida > Asterales > Asteraceae > Deinandra > Deinandra increscens. Next base: position 28,020,908 of record JBCNJP010000018.1, read on the forward strand.
AATAAATGCTATACACAATACATCCATCCATTTATACATACATACATACATACATACATACATACATACATACATACATACATACATACATACATACATACATACATACATACATACATACATACATACGGTACACACATGCATACATACATACATACATACATACATACATACATACATACATACATACATACATACATACATACATACATACATACGGTACACACATACAACTCCTACACAAATAAATGTCATACACAATGCATCCATACATACATACATACAAACATACACACATACATACATACATACATACATACATACATACATACATACATACATACATACATACATACATACATACATACATACATACATACATACATACATACATACATACATACATACATACATACATACATACATACATACATACATACATACATACATACATACATACATACATACATACATACATACATACGGTACACACACACACGCACGCACTTACATACATACTTACCTACATACACACACAATTGGAAATTCGTTCAAATACATTAGTTATTGAAAATATTAAAAAAAAAACCTACTGTGAGGACTTAATCCTCACAATAGGTTACGCGGGAAAATTTTGTTTTGGAGGGAGATGAAAATACGTTTAAATACATCAGCTTTATTAATAAAATAATTAAAAAAAATTAGTAAATCTCTACTGCGAGGACATGTCCTCACAATAGATTAGTCAATTTCCTTTTTGTTTTTTTTAAGGGTTGAAAATACATTGAAATATAGTAGTTTTTGTTAAATAAATGGAAGAGGTTATTAAGATACCTAATGTGAGGATGTGTCCTGGCTATAGAGTCCTTATTGAAAAGTTCAGGTTTTTTTTTTCAATTTAAGACTTTGCCTAGATAAAAAAATAAAAAATAAAAATAAAATTAACATACTGTGAAGACATGTCCTCACTAACGGATCACGGTCAAAGTGGTCCCACATTTCTTTCCAACTTTACACCTTGTCAAGAAATAAAATGGGAAACTAAAAATGAATTAAACTTCTGTGAGGACTTGTCCTCACAGTAAGTATGGTCAAACATGTTCACCAAGTCTTACTAATTTTTTTGTCATTTAGTGACCTATAGTGAGAAAACTTTATCCTCACAATACGTTTTCGTCACTTTTGATCATTTTTCTTGTAGTGAATTAGCTGAAGCAATACAAAGCTCTTATTATTGATTGAGGACTAGCTATATAGTTACTTACATGCATGCGCATGCATGCTATCTGTAACAAATTAATTAAGAAAAATGGCCAAGACCTTTCCATCTGGGGTTGTCATCACTTTTAGTCTTAGCTCAAGGTCACATAGAAGCACCTTTGTGATATATACAATATATAGTTAATGATGGTCAGGAAAAAGAAGTCAAAAAAGGAGAGAGAGAGACAAAGGTGTATAATAAGTAGTAGCTAGTAACTAACCATGTATAAAGCCGATCCATTCGATATTGGACGTAGCTGATATTTGATCAAGGCATCATGAATGGATTACATCCATCCATATATGGAATTGAAAGTGTGAGATATGGTTTAACAAAGTCAAAATTGATAAAGAATTATGTCATTTATAATTATCAAATCTCTTATTATTTTTTACATTTTTATAGTTATCTCATATTATGAACAATTATTCAGCTCGTGTACTACACATGTTGCTAACCTAGTTACATATATATCTAAGTCTAAAATTCAGTTACATATATCATGTTTTCATATAAAATTACCCTTTTAACCTTTCAATTATCAAAACTTAAAAAAGATGATAGTGAGAAACCATACGAAGCATCCAATCAAAACCCTAGACCCTTCGTTCATCAGAGGCCAATAACAACAATCTTAGTATTCGATTGTAACGCTCAGTCGGCAATCCTAGTATTCGATTTCTCAAATTCGATCAAGGGAGGCAACGAACGACTAACGTTCATTATTCGAATTCGAAGATCTAGGTTTGAATGCGAGTATCTTAAGGTAAATAACTAAATATAGACATATATATATATATATACTAGCCGTGTGCCCGCGCGTTGCGGCGGCGACAGTGTATAGCGTGTTATTCGTCTTCTGTTCGCGCGTTGCAGCGGCACAAAAATAAAACGGCTTACACGACAACCACTTGAATTTCTAGAACCAACAATTTAAGAAGACAAAAATAAATAGACCTACCGTGAGCCACCAACGTCATGTTTGGCAAGCTTTAGTAAAACATTAATTTCAATCATAACAGAATACAATAGAAGGACAACATTGCGACCAGTTAAAACAATCTATTCGGCTCTTCATGTTATCCCTACGTGAAGGATAACATTGACCCTTATGAGGAAAATGTTTTTTTTGTTACAAACACAAAATATGCATATCCTCCTATACAAGCATAATATTATAACAATAAAAATTTTGGTTACACATAAATACATTAGATTATTATATTTAAGTTTAACATAATAATAAAAGAAAATATTAGGATCCAATGACCCTGAATCTAAAAAAAAAGGTCAGCATAGTACAATAAGCATAAATAACTACACCAAGCCACAACCATTATCCAAAGTTACATCAACACAACCATTGTCCAAAGCTACATCACTACTAACAGACACATAAAGCTTCTAAACCCCTCGTTCCACCCTTTTGCAACACTAAATTACATAGCAGGTTTGAACACTCTTGTAGTTCACTTCTTTCTGTTGGGAGGAGTGGTTCCCTGCACCATTCCCATACAAGGGAGGACCCAGGTTCATGAGACCTAATCTGATCCCTTACCTTGATGTTCTTAATAGATTCCAATTTAAATAAAGATGGGAAGACTTCAGTTAACGATGTATCGAGCACCCATACATCCAACCAGAAGGAGACATCAGCGCCTGATTTGACCTCCCATTTCATCAGATTTTGAGCCTGCACTCCTCGATTATTCAATGATGAAACTGCTTTGGCCACATTTAGCACCATCACCTATCCATGAAAAAGCAAAAAGTGAATACTTTACTGTTAAAGCAGGTGCATCGTTGTCCTCACATTTTGTTGAGCTTCATCTTTTTGTCAGGTGCTCCATACCTGCTTTGTACAAGAGACTGAGCCTCAATTAATATATCACAAAAAAGGAATGAAAAACAACTTTTTTTAACTCACCCACATAGTCTTACTGAAATAACCCTTATATAAAATAGTCAATAAACAGCTACACAGTGAAATTTCTATTTTAACCCTGCATGTTCTGCTTTGCTCTGACCGATTTAACCCCTCTATCCAAAAAAAATAAAACATCTTATATAGAAAATGGATATTTCCCACCCAAATTGTAACGATCATAGTAGTGGTAGAAGCTAAAAGTATGGTTAAAAATAAAAAGACTTGAATGCTTACAAGTATAACGGTGCCATTCTGATATCTAGAGAATTGTATCGATGTACATAAATTTTAGTTCAGGTTAATGAACCCTCACCTAAATTATAAGTTTTCTTTGAGTATAATGAAGTGGAAATTAAAAAACATGTCTAAACTGCTTATCGGTCAAAATCATATGTTTTTTAGGTGAAATTAGCTTCAAACACATAACTTAATTTTTTATGAAAATAGATTTTGAGACAAAATTATAAAGTTTCACCGTACTGTGGTTCTAATAATGGGAAATCAACTTCAATTTTTTTGTTTTTGTCCCAATACATGTCCTCTTAAACTAATATCAAACACATTCTTATGTATATGGTTTCATATTTTATGAAACAGATCACCTGATATGTGCATAACATGAAATTTATACAAAATCAGGTCCATATAACAGAGAGTCCTGTGTTAGTGAATTTTTAACATCAGAATTTGAACAAATATGATAGATATTAATCAGTAGGATACCAGATGTTCTTCTAAGCATACTATAACGATATTAATCAGAAAGATATGATACTTACAAAGATGAAGAACTAAACGAAGCAGACATCTTGTAACCCACTCTTGACACAACAAAAGCCTTAAAAAGCCCTGCAAAATAGCCAAAAAGATCAGCCATGTCAAAAAAATAACAACAATCCTACATTTTACACCAGAATATGTAAATATAAACTTCAAAATCATATTTGCATTTAGATACAAACATTTCAGATAGCACTATATATTAGCATTCTTATCTGTGGTATATTTGCGTACCAGACAGTGAAGACGATCCATCCCATCTAATAATAATCGTACATTAGGATCACTTGCATTCTGCAACAAGAAGTTGCCAAAAGAAAGCTTGTTGTTACATGAGGTGGTCACAAAAATAAAGTAAAAGCATATATCATGAGGTATGATCTCATTCCCCTTTCAGCAAACCTGTTCAATCTGTATAAAAAATAACAAACATTAATACTCAATTAAATTAATCAAATCTGAATCTGAAGAAGGTGCAGGTGTATAAATGATAGCAATCTTCACCTGATAGCAGTTTTTTGCAACCTAACCTGAACCAGTCTTGACACTAATCAAATATGACAAATTTTTTAAGTCATCCCCCGTCATGACCAGGTATCTAACCCAACTGTATCTAACCCATTGTATATAAATGAAAGGTAGTAACCACATGAATCTAAACACAACAAAAAACAATGCAAGGATGAAATTTCATGTTTCAAGAATGTGTCCGGCCCATTTTCTTTGTAGCAAGAAAGGGAACTTAATCACAAAGCTTGTAATTCCATATTCATATGTCAAAGTTAAACATACCCATCCCATCAAAGATTGTAATTACAGATTCATCAGTCAAACTTAAACTTAAGAACACAAAAATCCCTAAAAATAAATTAACCCTAATCACAAAACTTTAGGGTTCGGGGAAAAAAAAATACCTAGCTTTATCTCGGAACACCAACTCTTTGTAAGAAATTACAATGCTTACGAAATCCCCTGAAAACATGTCGGGTAAACAGCATATCATTCTTGTAGAAAAACAAATGAACGAAATGAAGAATATAAGCAGATATGTAGAAATTGCGAAGATGATAGGGCACATCGGGAATACGGTGACCAAATGAAGTGAAGAAGGGAAACTAACCAGTCAATTTGTTCATCTTTTTCGTCAATCTGAAGCAAACCCGCAAACAGAGAGAGATGATAGACACCGAGTGAAGAGGAGATATGGTTGTTCTCTGGTTTTTCTCTCAAGGACGATGTGAAGCGAGCATCTGGTTTATGAAATAGCGTGATATGGAGATGAGGATAAGGCTTGGGGAAGTTGTAGAAACATCCGATTGACGTGAATCTAGAGAAGAAGATGAATACATTGACGTGAATCGGCGTGGCTGGAGATATGCCTTCTCCCGATAAAGCAATCGCATGCGGCCATTCCTTCTCTCGATATAGCGATCTTCACGCCTGCTCCCATGCGTGCTATGATTAACTTCCAATTTGAATACTTTCGTGAATCGAGGAGATAGCAGCCCAATAAAATTGAATATCAGTATCTTGCCCAACCGAGTGCTAAAGATGAAGCGGCCATCATGAGTAAAAGGGCTTGGATTGCTATTTTACAAAAATACCCTTGTTCTTTATGCTTTTAAATTGTAGAGTTGCTTTACATGTGATGCTTAACACACTTGTACATTTTGCATAATTTATTGTACGCGTCTTAAGGATTCAGCATTTTTCATGACGAAAATGCCCTTTAGGGCAATATGTATTATATATAGTAATAGATATATATATATATATATATATATATATATATATATATATATATATATATATATGTTTTTTAACATAATCCCAAAATAGATAATAAATGCTATACATGAACAAAAAGAAGAAATTGGTCCAAATGTTGCCTGTATTGGTGATATATGTAGAAAACTCGTAATAATCTAGTGTTCGAAACAAGCCAATGGGAGGTGATGAAGGATATCATGACTAGAGGGTTATTGCGGGTGAAAGCTAGAACAAAGCTTCTGGGGCAAGCTAGACATAATTTTTAAATTCTTTTTATAATTTTACTTACGATCAACAATGTCACAAGAAAGACTTAATGAGCTGACAATTGTAGCTATTGAGAACAAAATATTAGAGGATATGAACTCTGAAGACTTTGATTAATCAATTTGCTATAAAAAAATGTTAAAATATCTAGACGATTTATCAGTTAACTACTTAGATTGTCATTCTAAAAACTATAATGTTCTTATGTTTATTGCTATAACATAATTTTTTCTTATTTAAACTTTTTTTTCTATTTGTAATTTTTTTTCAAATGAGACCCATTTTTTTTAGCTCGAACACGACGAGTAAATCCTCAGTTCCGACCCTTTTAATTCACTAACATATCACTTGCATAAAACACGTCATAGGGTTTGGTTTCTACGTTTTCAAGCACATACATTTTTTTTCTATATCGATCGGTTAACACGTTTATTTCAAACATGTCAAAAGTGTAATGTTTTATATGAACACCAAAATTATATCTAAAAGTCTAATGTTTTAAATGAACACCAAAATTATATCTCGGTGTATTAGGATAACACAGACCATTTTCAATTAATCGGGACCTATTTTAAAGGGAGCTGCTGTACAGACACCCACCTCCAAAACTCACACTTCAATCCGGGGTTGATAGGGCGAACCGGCCCGGTTCGAAAAAAAACAAAACCGTCATTTCCGTCTCAGACGTGCTGTACGAGGTTGACTGGTCTGATCCGGGCTGGTTTCATCGAACCGGGGCTGTTTAGGTGCCTTTTTAACGAGGTTGCGACACATCACCAAACCGCCCCATTTTGGGTAAACTGCCCCGGTTCAAGTCCTATTTAAACTCTTAACTTTCCATTAACCGTTCAAACCTATTTCTTACTCTCATTCATTTAGATTTTTTTTCTCAAATTATATACCGATGTCGTATTACGATTTCATATTTAGTGGAGAATCTTCTTCCTCTGATCAAACATGGGTTCTCGAAACAAACCAGGTAAACGTTTAATTGATTTTATTTTTTATTTTTTAGTCATAGTGTTTAGTTATCAAATAGTTTATTTGTGTTTAAGTTTCCATTAATTAGGAAGGTTGTTTCTTGTTTTGTTAATTTTAAGCGATCGTATTTATGTTAATTTACTGTTATAATTATTGTTATTTTGTTGTAATTAGTTTTCTTTCTTAGCAGGATTGCGGCGTTCAGTCCTCTAACCAGTCGGTTTCTCACTTCGATCTGAATCAGGCGAGAAATTACTTGATATGGCTAAATACCAATTTAGTTTAAACTACCATTATTATTATTGTTATTGTTATTATTATTATTATTATTATTATTATTATTATATACTATAACATTTTGAATTTTCGGTGCCTTCTCCCATTCAACTGTACAACGTTGGAGCCAATTGAAAAAAGCAACGTCAATATATTTTCTTACGTGTTCACTCATCACTCATCTGTGGTGCGTGTACTTACTTTACCTTTCTCTCTATCTTTACCTTTCTCTCTACCTACCTCTCTACCTTTCTCTCTACCTTTACCTTTCTCTCTACCTACCTCTCTTCAATTTATACTTTCTTCAAGAACCAGACACTTCTCTTGAGATTTTGCTTATGGTGGTTTACGGTGGTTGCTGTCGGTTGCCGACGCTGTGGGCGAACTCACTATTTGAGATCCGTTGACGGTTTACGGCGGTTGCCGTCGGTTGCCGACGCTGTGGAGCGAACTTAC
>JBCNJP010000019.1:0-16295 GCA_039602395.1 Deinandra increscens subsp. villosa
AATAAAGTGTTTTAATAATAAATAGTTAATAAATTCCCCAATTAATCAATTAATCATTTAAATCAACTTTCGATCGTTTTAGTTAATTATTCGGTCTTTCGAATCGTTAGGTTTTCATCAGGGTTAGCTTCGTTCTCGCGTTCGTGATCTTCTCGCTTTGTGCTTTGCTATCAGGTGAGTAATCATAGCCCCGTTTTCGTTTTCATTATTTGGGGTGCAACATTGTATCTTATTCCAAAATCTTTAATCATTATTCTATCTACATTACTATACGATTCCATGTTGTGCATGTGTATTCTTGAAATGTCATACGTGTTGAATCTATATGTTGTATTCGTTTGTCGCTTGTCGCTAGTCATTAATCGCTTGTGTACCATTAACGATTGTTTGGAAGCCTATGGGTCAATAATAGCTATTGGCCGACAACCCACCCACTATATTGAAAATGTATTCTTATTTTCAATGGGTGATTGATTTCCTAAATGTCTAGGTTTGGTTACACAACACCTTTATAACATGTTACACATAATCTATGAATTTCACTTGTCACATGAATCGCTATTGTTTTACTTACATTCTATATTAAACCTATGTTTACTCACCAACTCTCGTAGTTGACTTTTTATATTATACATGTTGCAGGAAATGACTGTAGTTGCAGTGATGACACTTAGGGCTTGCTTATGGACCTAGAGTGACCTTAAAATTTATAAATAGTATCATGATTTGTTTGCATTTATTTGGATTATATTGTATGACATTATTTGTATATCAATAATGAATCGCATGTTTAAACTTAGTAACTATCTAGTTGTCATGAGCATCTGGACAATCATCGTGCCCCAACGTTTCCGTCGTTGGTTGGGGTGTGACAGATTGGTATCAGAGCCTTGGATATAGGGATCTAGGTTATTAGAAATGGATGACCTAGACTATACCTTAGGTGTCCCACATGACTAGCTCATGTTAGTATGCCTTACCTTAGTATATATGCCCGGATGCTTATTAAACATGCCTTTTCGAACTCTCTTCTTTCCTAACACATGGCACAAACTCACACACTAACCCTCGAGGCTTCCTAGCCTCTTTCCGTAGTAATGGTGCATTACGTGCCATTTAGGGATTGATTTCTTGATCTTTGTATACTCATCGGGGTTAGATTTCTGGCAAATAGACATGTAGTAACTGGAAGGGGGAAAGTGCTGTAACGCCCGTTACCCAAAATTCACCTTTTTACAACATTTACGGAAGGTAGGCCCATTTTTTTTATTTTTCTACTTATTTCCCAACAAGGTTTTAGTCTTAACTCATACTTTATAAATTTCACTAATATAAATATACTTTACTGAAAACTTTCAATCAAAATTTCGGCATGACCTACTCGTAAGTTCGAGGATCCTTACGAATAGGTCAACCTGTTTTATCAATATGACACAAACTCAACATCCGTAACCGAGACTGACCCAATGACTACAAAATCAAACAACCAAACAACTCATGGAGCTTAACTCCAAAACACAACAAAAAGGGTTAACATGACCCATTAAAAGTCTACACAATCAATGTGTGACCTTGCACTCCACTTTGTTGACCCGTTCTTAAGACTTGATTCCACGAGCCTTGAACCCATCTATCTTTGGATTGCACATCCTCCATTTCTTCTACCCAGTTCAAATCCATCTCCAAGTCCCATAAGGCTTGGCCGCAACGAGTAATAATCATGACATTCACCACCTACACAATTCACCACAAAACATTAGTCAAAGCTAAGTGAGGACTTAACACAAAAGTACCCATATATTTATAGCCTTGTGTGTTATCTTGCACGAGATGCTAATGATATGGCTTTGACTCCATTTCATCACTTAGAGCTTTTATAAAAATCATCCCCAAGGAACCAAATGATATCCATAATATTTCCTCACAGCCCATCCGAGATATGTACATATCCTGGAAAGCATAAACAACTCTATATTTATGAATAAATATATATCCTGCACCAATCACATACGGTTAGTCTTGTCATAAGACATTCAACCACTGACACTTCCATTCCAACTAGAAACTCAACAAGTGACATTTCCTTAATACAACATCAAGTTGACTAAGCCATCAAGACCAGCGCAGCAGACGCCGACCCAGCGTCACTACTCTGCCCTTAACCCAGTGCTACAAACACTCTATTAGCATCTACAACTTACGTTTTATTCGCATTTTGACACACAACTTCAAAACTCTTACATCATGATTCTACTTTAAAACAGACATAGAATTTGCCACAACAATCAGTTTGATGCATATTCTCTAAGTCATATGTAACTCCACTAGTAATTTCATAAGGCTTGAGTTAGGTTTACTCACCGTTGTAAGCTTCTTACCAGTTTCACGACGATGTCATTTTAGGTTACATACCATAACCCAATATCTCCTTGCTAACGCCTACTAGCTTCTGCGTACTTAACCACATATTAATAGTTCAAGATCTTTATAGTTATTCTCAACAAGTAATAGACCCATACGGATCCTTTGCAACAATTTCAACATTACCATTTTTACTTCATTTATTCCATGATCACAACAAGAATAAATTAACACATCAACACTCCATACATTACCGAACTTTAATAAACTCAATCATTGACTATTTATAACTTCCATGCAACATCATACTAAACTCATGGAAACACTTGGAATAAGATTATTTATGAGTCAAAGGACAATCATCTAAACCAAGGATCTATTATGCCATAGGCAGTACTTGATACGGGTTAAGTCACTCACCTTGGCCCGTAGGAATTTGTATGCTTCTTTACTGCCTTGACTTGTTGACTTCCAAACTTGAATACCTAACCTGTTGCAAGTCAACATACAATCATTAGGATACATAAGGTACAACCCGTTTATCCCATCATTTGTATCCCATCAATAAAAACTGAACATTCACACACTTATTCGTAAAACAAGACATAACATAATTCTACATGTTAACCGTCTATTTTTACCCATTTTCATCAAATTTTCATGGCTCATTTGTAAGTGTTTAGAAAATCAAGATACACCATATTAAATGAAAATCAACTACTCAACATCAACATATGATGTTCAGCCCATTAGAATATTCGACGCTCAACTACCCAGATTCTATAAAACTTCCCTCTTTTATTTTTTCTTTTTTTTTCTTTTTCGGTGCTGTACTTTCTGTACAGCACCTGTTCACGACCCTTTTTGACCCCTTAACCATTCAAATTATGGCAACATGTTCAAAGATAACCTGTAGAAAACTCTGAGAGCTTTCTGTACGTATAAAATACACCTCCATCGGAGTCACGGTTGATTTTATATGAATTATTTTAAAACAGGTCAGCATCTTTTTTTTTCTTCCAATCAGCATGCTGAGTTTTTCTGAACGTCCACAAAAATCACATATTTTGACCCACTAAACATCCAAATCAGTTTGGGGTGTTCAAATACGAAACATAGTATTCATTACAAGCTTTCCAACAATATATAATACACCCTACACGGACGTGCGAGGGATCTGATACAACACTTACAAAACAGACCCACAACTGGATTTTAATTCAAGTTCAATATAGAAAACATCTTTGGGGCATTTCCACAAACACCTTATGTGCATAACTTGGTCTAGCATGAACCTTATCAATACTAAACCACTTATCAATACTAAACCATATTAATCCAATCCACACAAGAAATTCAATTCAAAACTTAAATCCATAGGATTTACACAAATTAACACCATGAAAGTTAATTCTTACCACTTTGGAAATCAATCCAAACATAAATTGTGAGTATTTCAACTCCTAATAACATCAACTCACAAGTTTTCATCACGAATTCCATGAAACCCAAGCATAACCTTAACATGCAAGCTACCCTTTTATCACATAATATAATTCAATCACAATCACACAACAATTAGAGATTTCTAACCCCAAATTAGAGTTCAAGAACCCCCTAATTGCAAGTAATTTCGTATGCCCCAATTCCAACCCCAATTTTGCGATTTCACATAAAAAAAAACATGAAGATCACATACCTAAATCCCGAAATCGCATGAAAAAGCTAATAACCATCCACCACAACCCGAAATTAGAGGATTAGGGTTTGATTTCTCCCATTTGCGGCCACCATCCAACTGATCGATGAAGGGCAGGGGGAGGGGTCGACGCCCCAGACCTGCGACCTCTCTCTCTCGTTCTTATTTCTTTCTTTCTTTTTAACTCTTATTATTTGATTTTATTACTTTAACCCACTGATTTGGTTTTTATCCAACTTACCCCCTATAGTTCACATTCTATTAAACTTGAGACTAAAGTTAATAAATTTTCTATATAATAACTTTAGTCTCCTAACCTCATAACACATTCACACTTTAACCAACATTTTCTTTCAAACACTTTATAAACAAACGTTTAAATCTAGTATTTCTTGGAATACCATTTCAACATAATCAACCATTTCGAGGGGAAATATAATTAAAATCATATTTTAATTCCACTAAAACTCGGGGTGTTACAAATCTACCCCCCTTAAAAAGGTTTCGTCCCCGAAACCAAACCACAATCCCCTAACATGATTTATGTGTACAATTAGGGAGCTTTAGTTATTCCCAAGTAACCACTTCACCTAAGCATCATAACCACTAAATAATACGTTCTTCAATGTATGAGGTGTTGTACTACGCAACATAAAACAATATAAGGTGATCATCGTACCTTTGAAATAGGTTCCACTAGAAGATCACATACGCCACTGAGATTAGCATCCACATATCATGATCTCTAACACCATACATAAGGCTTCAAACGTGAGTTTGAAACTATAGTTTTTTTATTCTTATATCCCAAGTTCCCAACTATGCACTAGGTCATAGTGCACTTGGGTCCCCTTTTCGTCCACGTCTCCTTCCATAGCCATCACAACTGAAAAGTTCACGTTAGGCCAATAATACATTGTAACCACCTCCACAGTTTTACTCTACTTTGTTATCACAACATAGAATTTTCTACATATAACATACAATGCATTCTATTCTATCTTGTTGACACAACATAGATTCCCCACTTTCCAACATATAAGATATTTTTCTCTACTTTGTTAATACAAAATAGATTTCTCCACGTTTCAACATTTAATCTACTTATTCTACTTGTTAATTCAAATAGAGTTCTCCGCATTTCATCATCTAACGTATTTATTCTACTTTGTTAAAACAAAATAGAATTTTCCAACATTTCAATACTTCACATGCTTATTCTTCTTTGTTAAAACAAAATAGAATTTTCCCACTCTTCATCTCTTAACATACTTATTTTACTTTGTTAACACAAAATAGAATTTTCTAACATTCAACTTTGCCTAACCAATTACCCAAAATCCTTCCCTCTGCAACTTACCCCAAACGGGTTGTAAAACATACTTTACATAAACGCATTTTAGTTTAACCATCTTGCCTAACGGTCATAAAACATACCATACATAAACACTTGTATGGTTTATCCATCTTACCCGAACAGGTCATAAAACACACTTTACATAAAAATGCTTTTGTTTATCAACCTTACCCAAATGGGTCATAAACACACTTTACATCCACACACTTTAATCTATCGATCTTACCTAAACGGCTCATAGAACACACTTTACATAAAACGCTTTAGTTTATCAACCTTACCCAAACGGGTCATAAACACACTTCACATCTACACACTTTAATTTATCGATCTTACCCAAACGACTCATTTGACATCTTTTGCATAACACACATTGGTGATACACACACTTTACCCCAGCGGTCATCCTTCATCTTTTGCATATCACACATTGGTGATACACGCACACTTTATCCCAACGGGTCATTCTACATATTTTGCATATCACACATTGGTGATACACACACACTTTACCCAAACGAGTCATTCTACATCTTTTGCATATCCCACATTGGTGATATACACACTTTACCCCCAACGAGTCATTCTACATATTTTGCATATCACACATTGGTGATATACACACACTTTACCCCAACGAGTCATTCTACATCTTGCATATCACACATTGGTGATACACGCACACTTTATCCCAACGTGTCATTCTACATCTTTTGCATATCACACATTGGTGATATACACACTTTACCCCCAACGAGTCATTCTACATATTTTGCATATCACACATTGGTGATATACACACACTTTACCCCAACGGGTCATTCTACATCTTGCATATCACACATTGGTGATACACGCACACTTTACCCAGACGGGTCATTCTACATCTTTTGCATATCACACATTGGTGATATACACACACTTTATGCCAACGGGTCATTCTACATATTTGCATATCACACATTGGTGATACACGCAAACTTTACCCAAACGGGTTTTTCTACATCTTTTGCATATCACACATTGGTGATATACACACACTTTTCAAAAATAGTTCTTATAATCCTAGATCATAAACACCTAAGAGTGACAGTGGATGTGTATGATCCTTACATGATTCAACATAGACATATTGTTATTTTCAGCATCTTATTCAGATTTTAAGGATTAACCTCAAATTTACAACCATATCATAAGCTACCCACATATTGATCCATCATAAAAAAAAAACACATAACGAAGGCATAAATAATAAATAATAAGATATACTTACTTGTATGCCAATTGTGCCTGGATTCCACCACTTGAATTTTCAAGAACAATCCCCATATATAAGGTTTGGGATCATTGTCTCGAGCTTTGAAGATCAATATCTTCTTATCAACATCGCTTTGCAACACTTTCGTTGCTCCCACGATATTTTCCACCACCGGGGTCACAACACCATGTAACTCCCGGGATATAACTCCACTACCAGAGTCACAACAACATGTGAATCCTGGAACACCGTACGGGTGATCAATCCGCGGTATCCCCCGTGGTGATCACTCCGTGTTAGCCAAACGGTCACCCTAGATGGTGACTCTTATATCCGGCTAATTGCACAACTCATAACGTCTGCAACCAAGAAGTCAGTCGCTAGGGGCGATCTCCTCCAGGGTCTGCTTTACAACCATCTGCTAACTCCACTACCCTATAATTTTAGAAATTCAACCACATTAGTAAAACAAGTTCACTACTTTACATATCTGATCATTGTACATGTCAATGAATTTTCTACTCAATATATAACAACTATACTCATTCTTAACCCCCTTTGTACCAATCACCTTACATACGTCAGTACATAAACACAAATGTATGGTCATCAGTTAATATAACCACAAGATGGAGAGTATCCATTGGAAATTTCATACTAACCTGGTGTCTTCGGCCTCGTGATCAAGTCCCGGGTCAACGTCCACTTCCCATCAAGAGCACTAAGGTTGAGTTTGAATACCACCCGACATCCAAATCTCTCAACCTATGGCTCTGATACCAACTTGTATTGCCCGTTACCCAAAATTCACCTTTTTACAACGTTTACGGAAGGTAGGCCCATTTTTTTTCTTTTTCTACTTATTTCCCAACAAGGTTTTAGTCTTAACTCATACTTTATAAATTTCACTAATATAAATATACTTTACTGAAAACTTTCAATCAAAATTTCGGCATGACCTACTCGTAAGTTCGAAGATCCTTACGAATAGGTCAACCTGTTTTATCAATATGACACAAACTCAACATCCGTAACCGAGACTAACCCAATGACTACAAAATCAAACAACCAAACAACTCATGGAGCTTAACTCCAAAACACAACAAAAAGGGTTAACATGACCCATTAAAAGTCTACACAATCAATGTGTGACCTTGCACTCCACTTTGTTGACCCGTTCCTAAGAATTGATTCAACGAGCCTTGAACCCATCTATCTTTGGATTGCACATCCTCCATTTCTTCTACCCAGTTCAAATCCATCTCCAAGTCCCATAAGGCTTGGCTGCAACGAGTCATAATCATGACATTCACCACCTACACAATTCACCACAAAACATTAGTCAAAGCTAAGTGAGGACTTAACACAAAAGTACCCATATATTTATAGCCTTGTGTGTTATCTTGCACGGGATGCTAATGATATGGCTTTGACTCCATTTCATCACTTAGAGCTTTTATAAAAATCATCCCAAAGGAACCAAATGATATCCATAATATTTCCTCACAGCCCATCCGAGATATGTACATATCCTGGAAAGCATAAACAACTCTATATTTATGAATAAATATATATCCTGCACCAATCACATACGGTTAGTCTTGTCATAAGACATTCAACCACTGACACTTCCATTCCAACTAGAAACTCAACAAATGACATTTCCTTAATACAACATCAAGTTGACTAAGCCATCAAGACCAGCACAGCAGACGCCGACCCAGCGTCACTACTCTGCCCTTAACCCAGTGCTACAAACACTCTATTAGCATCTACAACTTACATTTTATTCGCATTTTGACACACAACTTCAAAACTCTTACATCATGATTCTACTTTAAAACAGACATAGAATTTGCCACAACAATCAGTTTGATGCATATTCTCTAAGTCATATGTAACTCCACTAGTAATTTCATAAGGCTTGAGTTAGGTTTACTCACCGTTGTAAGCTTCTTACCAGTTTCACGACGATGTCATTTTAGGTTACATACCATAACCCAATATCTCCTTGCTAACGCCTACTAGCTTCTGCGCACTTAACCACATATTAATAGTTCAAAATATTTATAGTTATTCTCAACAAGTAATAGACCCATACGGATCCTTTGCAACAATTTCAACATTACCATTTTTACTTCATTTATTCCATGATCACAACAAGAATAAATTAACACATCAACACTCCATACATTACCGAACTTTAATAAACTCAATCATTGACTATTTATAACTTCCATGCAACATCATACTAAACTCACGGAAACACTTGGAATAAGATTATTTATGAGTCAAAGGACAATCATCTAAACCAAGGATCTATCATGCCATAGGCAGTACTTGATACGGGTTAAGTCACTCACCTTGGCCCGTAGGAATTTGTATGCTTCTTTACTGCCTTGACTTGTTGACTTCCAAACTTGAATACCTAACTTGTTGCAAGTCAACATACAATCATTAGGATACATAAGGTACAACCCGTTTATCCCATCATTTGTATCCCATCAATAAAAACTGAACATTCACACACTTATTCGTAAAACAAGACGTAACATAATTCTACATGTTAACCGTCTATTTTTACCCATTTTCATCAAACTTTCATGGCTCATTTGTAAGTCTTTAGAAAATCAAGATACACCATATTAAATGAAAATCAACTACTCTACATCTGTGACATCCGAGAATTTCAAGGTTTACTTCCGTTAGACAATTCCGTTAGTTACGTTATAAGTATTAACTTAGTAACTAATGCATAACTAGGCCGAATACGTCCACGACCTTTGGTTGATCACCGAACCCGCCCATATGTGCTATATGTTTATTTATTAATGTCATTATGTGCAATGTGATTTAAACGCATGATTTAATATTATGAATAGCATGACAAATTGTAATTCCTTGATTATGTGAAAATTTCCTAAGTTGTGCAGCCAGCGAAACTACCGGGCGAAACTGTAGTGTCACCCGGTAGCCAGCTAAGTTAATCAGTTAAAACGTGACCAGAGCTAGTTTCGCCTGGCCAGCGAAACTGCCAGCGAAACTAGCCTCTGATATAAATAATCTTAATAAACCCTAGTTCTCCTATTTGCCTCATTTACACCAAAAACACACACATTCTTCTCTTGAAATCTGGTCAGCCGAAAACCATCAAGAGAAACCAAGATCTCAGCCTCAAGACAACATCCATTCGATTCCTTGATCGAATCGTGAGTCCCAAAACCTTCCTTTATGCCATTTCTATGTGTTTTCTATGTGTTCTTCATAAAGCATGCTTAAACCTTCATGATATTGTTAGATCTTCTGTAGGAATGCTTAGGAATGCTAGATCTATAATAAAGTTTGCAACTTTACGTCTGAAATCCAACCATGATAGAGATTTATGCTAATTAGGTCACTTTAGGGTTTTAAATGCATTTTGGTGATTTGATGATGAATATGCATGAATAAGGTGTTAAAACTTGTTGTTTGATGTTGGTAAATGCCTATGTATGCTAAACAATGAATTGCATGAAGTATGGAAGCTGTTAGGTTGATTTTTAGGCTGATCCGTATGTTTTTCGCGACCAGCGAAACTGTCATGTTCTCTAGGCGAAACTGTCCAGCGAATTTATGCATATCTTCAACCAGCGACACTATGCAGCGAAACTGCAGTGTCGCCGGGTAAACCAACCAGACCAGCTCGAGCGAATCTACCGAGCGAAATTCCCTGAATGAAAGTTCAAACCAGTTTCGGGCGAAACTAGGCTAGCGAAACTGTGCCAACAGTTTCGAGCGAAACTAGCCTAGCGAAACTGTGTCATCGGGTATTGCCTAGCGAAAGTGCTGCCCGTACACACAGCGAAACTGACTAGCGAAACTGCTAGCGAAACTAAGACCTGACCTAAAAACCAAACTTGTACAATTTACTTGAATGTTATGCCATGACTTACATGATTATGCCATGATGATACATGCTTTGATTGCTGATGTATATGAACCCTTGTTTATGATCAACCATCGGTGTCGCGTGTCTGTATGTCGAGTCATAGTTTCAACGTACTATGTTATGGGCCATAGTGACGTTAAGTAAAGATTAGACACCAAACTAATACTTAAGACCTAAACGTGTTCATAGGTCTTCGTTAAGCAAAACTTGGATTATATAACAAGTGTAGCTGTGCAACCAAAGGTGAGTGTCACTAACCCGTTTACTGTGAGTGTTAGGACCGATTTTCACTACGAGAATCTCGATCTTGAGCAAGAACATTGTTCGGATGAGAAAAACTCAAAACAACAAATGAAGAAGATGATGATGATGAATCATGAATAATCATAAACAAGAAAGATGAAGAACATATCGAATGATTTCATTAATCGAAAGATTACAATGAAGAAATCATGAAGAACACTTTCTCTCTCTAGAATCCATGACTCACTCTCTCTCTAGAATGGAAATCTCACACTCTACAAGAAAAATCATCATCTCCACATTCGGAGACTCCTTTACTTGTAATGGGCACCCTCACTATATATAGTGAGGGTGACTGACAACAGAAAAACATGACGAATGAACGAAATTACAAGTAAAGCAAATAACGTAAATTGATAATTAAATCAAAGCTGATTAAATTAATCCGAAGCTTGACTCGCTCGAACCGATCTTCCGTTGACTATTACGTTGACCGTTGACCCGAACGGTTGACTTTTCCAGAAAACGGTCTTCGGTCCAATCTCGCAAGCCTCGATCATCACAACTCAGTCTCTGAATCAATTCACATGGATTCTTCAGTCGAATGCTTCGGTAAACAGATTTGTTGGCGTCAGTCACATAAATTTTTGTTCTAACAATTTCCCCCTTGACTGACGCTTTCAAATATGTTCAACTGCTGAAGAATCGCTCTGTCGTACATCTTCAATGAGAAACTGATAAACCGGAGACAATCTGTCGTAGAAATTCACCCTCTGAATAAGCTTCTTCTGTTCTTGTTGCTCCAGTTCGAGATCCAAGTGTTCCGCTCACTCGGTTCACACGGTCGGGTACAATACTGAGAAAATGCTACATCTCGGAGTTAAAACCGCAACAAATCGAATTAGATAAACCAGTTTGACACCGAACATGCTCCAACTCCGAATAATCGACCCGATATCCAAATTCATAATATTCCTCTTATTTCTCTAAATCTCTCCAAAAACATCAAGTCGGAAGCGTAAAAATCAGATGCGGAGAGTCAAACCGTCGCGATCGGTTGCCTAGAGAAACCGGATAAAAAAATCTTGAAATCGGACAATCTCGCGAAAAACCGAAAGCCGGATGCTGACAGTTGTGAATAATTTGCGCGACTGAGGTTGGATGCGAAAATAAAATAAGTTGTTAAATTTCTTCAAGAAACGGTCATCCGAGAGATTTAAACGGATAAATTCCAATATTTAACTGAGATTCCAGTTAATCCGGTTAGTTGACGACAGCGCTGCATCCACTAAAAATAAAACCGTGAGATATAACGAGAAAGCTGAGTAATTAACCGGATAATAAAGCTAACCCGTCAGTGATCGATAGCAAACGTTACGCGCGACGTCAATAAACGAGAACCCCATTAAAATGAAATAAATCCGAGACCAATAAAATATTTTCTCTGAAATTCCGTCGCGGCGTTATCTCGTTCGTCTCGAAAAACTGATAAGAAAAACGCCCCCGTGTTTGACGAAATAAAGCTGAAAAATAAATTAGTGGTAAAAAATCTCTCCAAGAAGACCAAAATCCGTGTGAATTGGCATGGACCAATCAGAATTGAAGCTGAGAAAACCAAAATCCGTGTGATATGAAATCAGCCAATCATATTCAAGATTCCTTAAAAATTTATGGCTGAAAATTGAAGGATCTAACGGACAGGAAGGGTTAATCCGCGTGAAGGAGAGGCTGCCCAATCAGAAGGCGCCAGCACCAACAGCTCCAACGGATCTTTGTTGTTTGCAGACCCACGCGCCACTATTCTGGCCAATGGGAGGGCGACAGCATAAAAGGAATGTCTCTCTCCATCCTTCATAAATCAACGGTTCTTTAAAGAAAATGGGTCCCATGACTTTATCTTACCAATCAAATTTCGACAACAGAAAAGGTTGACCAGGCAATTCGACAAAAAAGGAGAGAGAAAACACATTCAACATTCCCTACAATCCAATGGTTGCAAGACACGTCATCTGTCTTCCTCATCTAACCGTAACCCTAATAATCGACCGGAGAAAGTGACATCGGAAAAACGAAAGCTACCGGAAAACCGTAAAACGCTTGTAACTCCCATGATTCTTGACGAAATTCCTCGATTTTTATACCCACGAACTCGTAACGACATGCTCTACAACCCTTAACGATCAGAATCTTCTGAAACGAACTCGGATAAAAACCCAGTAAACAAGTTCGCTAACCCAGAAGTCCGCTAAAGCTTCGAACAAGTCCGCTAAAGGTCTGAGAAGTACGCTAAGGAACAAGTCCGCTAAGCAGAAAACAAGTCCGCTAAAGCAAAACAAGTTCGCTAAGCATTTCGAGAAGTTCGCTAAAGCATGAAGAAGTACGCTAACTTGAAGAAGTCCGCTAAGACTTAACAAGTGCGCTAAGAACATCTTCATATCTTGAAGATCTGATGAACTTTCTGGAAAAAAATGATGAACACCCACACGAACAACTTCCTGAAGCAGATTCACGGTTCCAAAACGAGTGTAGACAGTAGATTCATGACTGATTCGAAGAGATAAGTCATTCACGTGATTGTCCTGGCCACAAACAATCCATAAACAGCAGCAATCTTTGATCAAAACAGCCCCAAATCTGGAAATCTCTCAAGAACACGAAGAACACACACTTACACCGTCAGTGTGTGTTTTTCCAGATCCGCTCAAACCATTGAGAATCAGACGAAACGGATGCTTCCAATGGATCCGGAACGCGTTTTCCACTGAGAATCATACCTCATATCATCCAAATCCATGAAGAAATGCCCAGAAAATGAAGAATCAAGCTCCAAAATCTTCAAAAACCCCAAATACGGGAAAACCCCAAAAGTTCCGAAAAAATGAGCTCGGATCTTCAATTTTCCAACAGATTTGAACAAGTAGAAGATAGAATCACATCTAAATGAACTCCCAAACATGAATCCATCATCCATATCATCAGAATCCATCCAGAAATGAAGAAAAAATAGAAAAAAGTCTCTAAAAAATAAGTTTTCTCATCTTCACCATTCAAGCTCAAAATCACAGATTCGAGTGACCAGATTCACGGTGAGATGAATCTGATCGGTACCCGCTCTGATACCATTTGTTAGGACCGATTTTCACTACGAGAATCTCGATCTTGAGCAAGAACAAGGTTCGAATGAGAAAAACTCAAAACAAATGAAGAAGATGATGATGATGAATCATAGATAATCATAAACAAGAAAGATGAAGAACATATCGAATGATTTCATATAACCGAATGATTAGTTACAAGAAATCATGAAGAACACACAATCTCTCTCTAGAATCCATGACTCACTCTCTCTCTAGAATGGAAATCTCACACTCTACAAGAAAATCATCATCTCCACATTCGGAGACTCCTTTACTTGTAATGGGCACCCTCACTATATATAGTGAGGGTGACTGACAACAGAAAAACATGACGAATGAACGAAATTACAAGTAAAGCAAATAACGTAAATTGATAATTAAATCAAAGCTGATTAAATTAATCCGAAGCTTGACTCGCTCGAACCGATCTTCCGTTGACTATTACGTTGACCGTTGACCCGAACGGTTGACTTTTCCAGAAAACGGTCTTCGGTCCAATCTCGCAAGCCTCGATCATCACAACTCAGTCTCTGAATCAATTCACATGGATTCTTCAGTCGAATGCTTCGGTAAACAGATTTGTTGGCGTCAGTCACATAAATTTTTGTTCTAACAGTGAGCCCGTTTGGGACACACTGAATAACTTAATGGAAAACAATGCTGACAACTTTACGAGTGCTATGCACCACTTGATGAAACTGAAAACTTAGAATGCTATGCATCTACTTGATGAACTTGAAGTGTTTTATGGGAAACACTTGTGAAATTTAACAAACTATTTTCTGAAACGAAAACCGTTTTAATATGGCTAGTGTAGGTTAAAGTCTAAACCACATGATATCACATGATTTCTAAGGATTGCCTTTTTAACTGAAAAAGTCCTCAACTTAATTGTGCCATTAATTGTAAAGCGAGGGGATGTTGGGTAGATCTACTGGAGTTTGACAAACTCCGCCTCGTGACACTGGAGGTGCACGGAGGTACAATATCAGCCTATCTGACCGTGATCCCGAGAGGACACGGGGGAGGCAAAGCCGCGATGACGAATGTCCGCAAAACAAAATGGCTGAAGGCTCTGCCTCTACTATACTTAATCGTCAGCTTTGGTACAAACTTCCTTAGTGCATGGAAACAACGGATTAGCTACCCGCGATATCGGTTGAGCACTTTAATTATACAAGACTAGTACATACCTGATAACTCTGTTACGGACAATAACTCTACTAAATAACAAATGTTTATGAATTGACGTATATAACTGAGCATTGCTTTTCACAAACAAATATTACGAATACATACGTTGACACGATTACGATTATGAGACCGGGCCAATGCATGACATGCCCACTGTGAACTCACCAACCGTTAGGTTGACACTTGTGTGGTTTTCACTTTTGCAGATCGTTGAAGAGTATCCATTGAAGGTTGGCATGGCACGTGAAGACTTTTACTTTCATTAAACTAACTGGGGATTTTGGTTTGAAACAATGATTTGTAAAGCACGTGGCTAGTGCTATGATACTATTGTTTTTATTCCGCTGCGTAACTTTTGAAACTGTTTGAAATGAATGTTTTGGACTTTACTCTGATTCGTTTAGTATTTGTAACTAATGGTTGTGGTCCTGGTTTGCTCGCACCCCTTAACGGTATAAACTCTGTTAGTGGTTATTTGGGGGTGTGACAACATCAACATATGATGTTCAGCCCATTAGAATATTCGACGCTCAACTACCCAGATTCTATAAAACTTCCCTCTTTTTTTTTCTTTTTTTTTCTTTTTCGGTGCTGGACTTTCTGTACAGCACCTGTTCACGACCCTCTTTGACCCCTTAACCATTCAAATTATGGCAACATGTTCAAAGATAACCTGTAGAAAACTCTGAGAGCTTTCCGTACGTATAAAATACATCTCCATCGGAGTCACGGTTGATTTTATATGAATTATTTTAAAACAGGTCAGCATCTTTTTTTTTCTTCCAATCAGCATGCTGAGTTTTTCAGAACGTCCACACAAATCACATATTTTGACCCACTAAACATCCAAATCAGTTTGGGGTGTTTAAATACGAAACATAGTATTCATTACAAGCTTTCCAACAATATATAATACACCCTACACGGACGTGCGAGGGATCTGATACAACACTTACAAAACAGCCCCACAACTAGATTTTAATTCAAGTTCAATATAGAAAACATCTTTGGGGCATTTCCACAAACACCTTATGTGCATAACTTGGTCTAGCATGAACCTTATCAATACTAAACCATATTAATCCAATCCACACAAGAAATTCAATTCAAAACTTAAA
>JBCNJP010000019.1:16795-34125 GCA_039602395.1 Deinandra increscens subsp. villosa
GTTGTGTGTGGCATCGGAGATGCACTTGCCTTGGAGAGATAAGGATGGATCATACCGGGTCGTATAGGTCATTATCCTCCACCCCAAAAAATTTTATATTTTCTAGAACCCTTCACCGGTATGAAAACCTTGGTCCACAAAACGTGTCGGCCTTTTTTGTTTCACTTTTTGAGTCTTCTGGGGGTCACACGGGAATACCATGGGTTGGGATGATATCTTTTGGGGCTCATTGGACTTTGTTTGTAGTGTGGTATATTTTGACAGGTCCCCTGCATGCAAACTCTAAATGCGGACATCCGCCAAACACCATGCATGAGAAACAAAACATCGACATGCAACTTGGGCCATATGATTACGGGAACAGTACTAGCCAAGTGGGGGCTGTTGGATATTTTTATAGGGGTTGGGCTGGGCTTGTTCTAGGCCCACTTACAAAGAAGAAATGTTGGAACTGGTTAAAAGTGTATGCTGGGTCTTGCTCTCAACTTCCCGCGGACCCTAATACGGGTTATAACAAAATGGAGCATGGTGAAAGTTCGGTGGTATTACATGATAATTCTGGACCAGTTCGATCTCCCGGGGCGAAACAATATTGGGACCCTAAGCCCAAGCTCGTTTGGGCCGAATCAAAAATTCTTATTATGGCCAAATGGAGAAGGAGGGTCCGGACTACAAATTGGAATTGTAAACTCAAGAAACGAAGGCACAAGCATTCATGTTCTAAGGGTCGATCCAACATTCTTAACATGGATAATACTAATCGGATCAGGAGGCCAAAGGTGCGGATCAACAATTACGGACCCTTGCACATTATTTACAGACATCATTCAAGAGTTGCTAGGAATTCTAGTGACACTTATTTCTGTGTTTATTTATTTAGTCATAGACTTGCGCTTTGTTATATTAGGTCCAAGGCTATGTGTTTAAAGCCTTGGCCGGACGACTTTTCAGACTCAGGCTTGGACATTAGGTTAGACTATGTGTTTAAAGTCTAACCTAGTCTCCTCCCTTTTGTTGTATTTTTTCATTTTTTCTCAATAAATGTTTACCATGGGCACTGCCCATTTCCAAAAAAAAAACCCTAAACCCTAAACCCTAAACCCTAAACCCTAAACCCTAAACCCTAAACCCTAAACCCTAAACCATAAACCCTAAACCCTAAACCCTAAACCCTAAACCCTAAACCCTAAACCCTAAACCCTAAACCCTAAACCCTAAACCCTAAACCCTAAACCCCAAACCCCAAACCCCAAACCCTAAACCCCAAACCCTAAACCCTAAACCCTAAACCCTAAACCCTATGGATTTTCATTTGTGTGTTTTTCCCTACACACACTTAACGGTGAGAGAGAAAATCCTCTAACTCTCACACACTTCCTCTCTTTTCCGGCGATGAAAAATCAACAAAAAAAGAACAATCAGGCCACTTCTGTACCCGTTAGGCGTTCTACAAGGCTAAACTCATCATCTACGGGCGATGGAAATCCTGAAGAAATAGCGAAGGCGGATCATCCGGGAAAGATTAGGAGTTGGGACGATCTTAAAGTGGTGGATGGTGGTAAGAATGTTGATCCACTGTTCACAATTATGGAGGACGATGGTGAAGGGTCGGATTTTTGGATCAAATCTGATCATGTTAGCGGAGGATTAGAAGAGAAGTTCATGTCTCATTTAAATGATTTTCTCTCATTTGAGGAGTTAAGGATGCATGCCCGAACTTTGAAAGAGAAGGTGACGGCTTTTTGCCCGATGAATACGGTCGCATCGATTCCATCTATATCCACGGGTCCGTTGTCTAATTCTGGATCGGCTAACAAAACGAATGTCACTACGACTAAATCGGTTTCTGGATCTGCTGAAGTCTCTGCCTCGTTTAAAACGGAAGAAAGAATTCCGGTGATGAAAGACATAGAATCTGACGCATCTAATGGGTGTTACGGGTTTACTACGGGATCGCAAAATCGAAACTCGGTGTCCATGGGAGTCCAGGAATCGAATACTAAAACTAATGATGCCGGGGGGTCGAACTTTTACGATCGTTTGATTGCTGATGAGTTTCCGCCGGAATCCATGAACTCTCCGGCCGGTGAGGGGGGTTCGTATCATCCGCCTGGTGGTCAAAAGCAATCCCACGTAATCAGGGATTCCTCCTCATTAATGCCATTAATTGAGAATATTTCCATTGGTTTGAATTTTGAAAATTCTAAAAATAGGGAGCCGGTTACCTTGGGTGTTACGTCGGAGTGCATGCATGCGGGTAATGGATCCGCGAATTCTCCACGGGTCCAGCTGGAAAACCCGGCGTCGGTTGGGCCACATGGGTCGGATTTGGGTCTTGCAAAGGACTCTAACCTTTTTTCTACTGGGCCTACACACATGCATAAGTTGGTGGACCAAGCTCTTGTTTCTATTGGGCTTGCCCAATCTGCAGCCCATCACGACATTGAGAAAGGGACTCAGGAGTGTACGAGTCAAGGTTGTAACATGCTTCAAATTGGTAATGTCTCTGTCCCTTTAAATAACGCTTCTGATTCAACCTTTGTTTACGAGCATGACAAGTTTACTACCCTTGAGCATCATGATATTGAATATGAAAAATTAATGGGTACAAAAATATGGAATGCGGATTTGTTTAACAAACTTATTCAAGGTTTAGACGTGGAGGATAGCGAAACAAGATTACTATATGATCCCCCTCCTCTTGATCATGATGGGAATAAGGTGGTTAAATTAAATAGCCACTTTATGGCGAAATGCAACCGGGCCTATGCATTACACTTATTTGGTTATTTAGTGGGAGCATCTTTGTCTTTCTTTAAGGTCAAGCAATGTGCCATCCGGATGTGGCATAGGTTTGGGCTCAGTGAAGTTTATAGAAATAATGCCGGTGTGTTTTTCTTTAAATTTTCAAATGAAAATGGCATGCAACAAGTTTTACAACAAGGGGCATGGCTTTTTGAGGATGTCCCTATGGTTTTGGACTTATGGCAACCGGACTCGTGTCTTGATAAACCGGACCCGGCTATGGTTCCTATTTGGATTTCGATTATAGATTTGCCTCTAAGTCTTTGGAATGGTGGCAATATTAGTCAAATTGTTAGTGGCATTGGCCGGCCCATTATGCTCGACAAGCCCACTTATGAAAGATGTAAAACCAAAGAAGGGGTGGTGGGTTATGCTAGAGTTTTGGTCCATGCTTTAGCTCAAAATGGGCTCCCTGATTCGGTTAAGGCCCAATTTCCTTCTACCAAAAATGGGGAAGGAAAAACTTGTTCTTTTAAGCTCGGTTACAATTGGAAACCCCCGGTTTGTTCTAAATGCAATGTTTTTGGTCACGATGATGGTAATTGCCCTTTATTGCCGAAACCAAAGGAAACAATTCCTTCGGTTGTGAATGATGCAACTAATCCGATTGTGGTTGATTCTCAACAAGGAAAGGGTGGTGATGAAGATGATGGGTTTGTGGAGGTTAAAAAGAAAACGCGAAATAAAAATCCTAAGCCCAAATCGAAACAGAACCAGCCCAAGACGGTGACTTTCAAACCGGTGTTTAAGGCCAAAGCCCAATCCTCGAACGCTGGCCCATCTCAGACGATTGGGGTGGATCGGCCCAGTGTGGAAAAGGTGCGGCCCAATGACAACGGTAAACAGCCCATAGTGTTATCTAATTCCTTTGCAGCTTTTAATTCGGATGACAAGGATGACACGGATGACAACTGGAATGATGATACGGGCCTTTGGGATAGTGAGAAAACTCTAGCTTTGAATTTGGTCAAGGAGAAGACGGTGCCTACCTCAACAGTGTTCTCTAAGTGGTCATCTAAGCTTAAAGAATACTTCGTGTCTCTTTGCATTGATCATGAACTACCTTATCAGCATTTGCTTGGAGCTGAAGTTGATGTCCTTTCTGAAGAAGATGGGACTGCTAGATTTATGGCAAATGATTGTATTAGTTAGTGTGTTTGTTTCGTTTTAGTAGCCTCTCCTTTTGGTTTGTGCTGCTTTGTTTGTAACCTCATTCTATTTTAATAAAAGTTTACCAAGGGCACTGCCCTTTTTCCAAAAAAAAAAAAAAAAAAAAAAAAAAACCCTAAACCCTAAACCCTAAACCCCAAACCCCAAACCCTAAACCCTAAAACCCCAAACCCCAAACCCCAAACCCTAAACGGCCCAAACCCCAAACCCGAAACCCTAAACCCTAAACCCTAAACCCCAAACCCTAAACCCCAAACCCCAACCCCAAACCCCAAACCCCAAACCCCAAACCCCAAACCCCAAACCCCAAACCCCAAACCCTAAACCCTAAACCCTAAACCCTAAACCCTAAACTTGCTTATGCAAAATGGTAAGAAGAAACATACAAAACTGTCAAAAAGCAAAATATACTGAGGACAAATCATATTCTGGATGTATATCTGTTGGAACAAAAATCTATGTGACTGACGCCATCAAATCTGTTTACCGAAGCATTCGACTGAAGAATCCATGTGAATCGATTTAGAGACTGAGTTGTGATGCTCGAGGCTTGCGAGATTGGACCGAAGACCGTTTTCCGGAAAAGTCAACCGTTCGGGTCAACGGTCAACGTAAAAGTCAACGGAAGATCGGTTCGAGCGAGTCAAGCTTCGGATTAATTTAATCAGCTTTGATTTAATTATCAATTTATGTTTATTTGCTTTACTTGTAATTTCGTTTATTCAGTTATGTATTTCTGTTGTTAGTCACCCTCACTATATATAGTGAGGGTGCCCATTACAAGTAAAGGAGTCTCCGAATGTGGAGATGATGAATTTTCTTGTAGAGTGTGAGATTTCCATTCTAGAGAGAGAGTGAGTCATGGATTCTAGAGAGAGATAATGTGTTCTTCATGATTTCTTGTAACTAATCATTCGGTTATATGAAATCATTCGACTATGTTCATCATCTTTCTTGTTTATGATTATTCATGATTCATCATCATCATCTTCTTACATTTGTTTTTTTGAGTTTTCTCATCCGAACATGTTCTTGCTCAAGATCGAGATTCTCGTAGTGAAAATCGGTCCTAACAAATGGTATCAGAGCGGGTACCGATCAGATTCATCTCACCGTGAATCTGGTCACTCGAATCTGAGATTTTGAGCTTGAATGGTGAAGATGAGAAAACTTATTTTTTAGAGACTTTTTTCTATTTTTTCTTCATTTTCGGATGGATTCTGATGATATGGATGATGGATTCGTGTTCTGGAGTTCATTTAGATGTGATTCTATCTTTTACTTGTTCAAATCTGTGAGAAAATTGAAGATCCGAGCTCATTTTTTCGTAACTTTGGGGTTTTTCCCGTATTTGGGGTTTTTGAAGATTTTGGAGCTTGATTCTTCATTTTCTGGGCATTTCTTCATGGATTTGGATGATATGAGGTATGATTCTCAGTGGAAAACGCATTCCGGATCCATTGGAAGCATCCGTTTCGTCTGATTCTCAACGGTTTGAGCGGATCTGGAAAAACACACACTGACGGTGTAAGTGTGTGTTCTTCGTGTTCTTGAAGATTTCCAGAATTTTGGGGGCTGATTTGATCCGATTTTGCTGCTGTTTATGGGTTGTTGGTGGCCACAACAGTTCTACGTGAATGGTTCAGCTTCGTGATTTCGTGCATCATTACGGGTTTTCCATTCATTCTCGGGACATGATTCAAGGTTCAAGAGGTATGTTCTTCAGTGTTCATCATTCTTTTTCCAGAAATTTATTCAATGTGTTTGAAGGTTTGAAGATTGTCCTAGCGGACTTCCCTGAGTTCTTAGCGAACTTCTCCGTCTCTTAGCGAACTTGTTCCGAATCTTAGCGAACTTGTTGTGCTTTAGCGAACTTGAGTCCTTAGCGGACTTGAGAAGGGTCTTAGCGAACTTCTCAGACCCTTAGCGGACTTCTAGTAAGCTTTAGCGGACTTGTTTGGCTAGCGAACTTGTTTTCTGGGTCTTCGTTCGAGACTGTTTCGGAGTATTCTGTTCGTATAGATGGATAGAGGATCGTATTTGGGACTCAACGAACTTAATTTCGTGAATTTTGGTGAAGTATTAACCGAGTTATGAGCAAGATACGGTTTTCCGGGAAGGCTTATATTCTCTCCGGTCGAATTAGGGTTAAGGGGGCTGTCTGCGATTTTTTTTATGAAGACAGATGACGTGTCTTGCAACCATTGGATTGTAGGGAATGTTGAATGTGATTTCTCTCTCCTTTTTGTCGAATTACCTGGTCAACCCTAGCTGTTGTCGAATTGTGATTGGATGAAAATATTGGCGTGGGCCAGGCCTCTTCAAATAATCGTTGTCCATTTATTGTTGTCGCGAGCTGTGTGGTTGAATGAAGTCAACTTGGGGCCCACGGTTGATTAAAAAACCCGTCGAAGAATTTATGGGATTGGTTGGACAGGAATTTTAATGGACCCACTATCCCAAGAAAGCCGTTGAAGGCTACTGTGCTGTTGCAATCCTATTGGACAGCCTTTAGTCATGCGAATCTTGAACCACAACCGCTGGATTTTTTTTTTCTCTCAGCCGTTGGATCATACGGTGTGTTTCTTTTTCTGTTTTCTGATTGGTCAGCCTCTACACCACACGGATCAGCATCTGAACCGTAGATCTCTATTTTTTCAGCCGTAGATGGCTTGGAGAATCTCAAATCCGATTGGTTGCTTTTTAATCATACGGATTTGGTTCTCTCAAGCAGTTTTTTGATTGGTTGATGAATATTCACAAGGATTATGGTTATGTTGAAGGATTTAATTGCCACTAATTAATTTTTCTGCATTATTTCGTTAAATCGCGGGCGTTTTTCTTATCAGTTTTTCGAGACGAACGAGATAACGCCGCGAACGGAATTTCAGAAAATTTATTGGTCACGGATTTATTTCATTTTATTGGGGTTCTCGTTTATTGACGTCGCGCGCAACGTTTGCTATCGATCACTGACGGGTTAGCTTTATTATCCGGTTAATTACTCGGCTTTCTCGTTATATCTCACGGTTTATTTTTAGTGGATGCAGCGCTGTGGTCAACTAACCGGATTAACTGGAATCTCAGTTAAATATTGGAATTTATCCGATTAAATCTCTCGGATGACCGTTTATTGAAGAAATTTGGCAGTTTATTTTATTTTCGCATCCAACCTCAGTCACGCAGATTATTCACAACTGTCAGCATCCGGCTTCCGGTTTTTCGCAAGATTGTCCGATTTCAAGATTGTTTATCCGGTTTCTCTAGGCAACCGATCGCGACGGTTCGACTCTCCGCATCTGATTTTTACGCTTCCGACTTGATGTTTTTGGAGAGATTTAGAGAAATAAGAGGAATTATTATGGATTTGGATATCGGGTCGATTATTCGGAGTTAGAGCATGTTCGGTGTTTTACTGGTTTATCTGATTCAGTCTGTTGCGGTTTGGACTCCGAGATGTAGCATTTTCTCAGTATTGTACCCGACCGTGTGAACCGAGTGAGCAGCAGCACTTGGATCTCGAACTGGAGCAACAAGAAAAGAAGAAGCTTATTCAGAGGGGGAATCTCTACGACAGATTGTCTCCGGTTTATCAGTTTCTCATTGAAGATGTACGGCAGAGCGATTCTTCAGCAGTTGAACAGATTTGAAAGCATCAGTCAAGGGGGAAATTGTTGGAACAAAAATCTATGTGACTGACGCCATCAAATCTGTTTACCGAAGCATTCGACTGAAGAATCCATGTGAATCGATTTAGAGACTGAGTTGTGATGCTCGAGGCTTGCGAGATTGGACCGAAGACCGTTTTCCGGAAAAGTCAACCGTTCGGGTCAACGGTCAACGTAAAAGTCAACGGAAGATCGGTTCGAGCGAGTCAAGCTTCGGATTAATTTAATCAGCTTTGATTTAATTTATCAATTTATGTTTATTTACTTTACTTGTAATTTCGTTTATTCAGTTATGTTTTTCTGTTGTTAGTCACCCTCACTATATATAGTGAGGGTGCCCATTACAAGTAAAGGAGTCTCCGAATGTGGAGATGATGATTTTTCTTGTAGAGTGTGAGATTTCCATTCTAGAGAGAGAGTGAGTCATGGATTTCTAGAGAGAGATGTGTGTTCTTCATGATTTCATTGATTGTAATCATTCGATTAATGAAATCATTCGACTATGTTCATCATCTTTCTTGTTTATGATTATTCATGATTCATCATCATCATCTTCTTACATTTGTTGTTTGAGTTTTTCTCATCCGAACATCGTTCTTGCTCAAGATCGAGATTCTCGTAGTGAAAATCGGTCCTAACAAATGGTATCAGAGCGGGTACCGATCAGATTCATCTCACCGTGAATCTGGTCACTCGAATCTGAGATTTTGAGCTTGAATGGTGAAGATGAGAAAACTTATTTTTTAGAGACTTTTTTCTATTTTTTCTTCATTTCTGGTTGGATTCTGATGATATGGATGATCGATTCGTGTTCTGGAGTTCATTTAGATGTTATTTCATCTTCTACTTGTTCAAATCTGGTGGAGAAAATCGAAGATCCGAGCTCATTTTTTCGTAACTTTTGGGGTTTTTCCCGTATTTGGGGTTTTTGAAGATTTTGGAGCTTGATTCTTCGTTTTCTGGGCATTTCTTCATGGTTTTCGGATGAAGTGAGGTATGATTCTCAGTGGAAAACGCATTCCGGATCCATTGGAAGCATCCGTTTCGTCTGAATCTCAACGGTTTGAGCAGATCTGGAAAAACACACACTGACGGTGTAAGTGTGTGTTCTTCGTGTTCTTGAAGATTTCCAGAATTTAAGGGCTGTTTTGATCCGATTAGCTGCTGTTTATGGGTTGTTGGTGGCCACAATAGTCTCGTGAATGGTTTAGCTTCATATTTCGTGCATCATTACGGGTTTTCCTTATCGTTTCTGGGCAGATTCAAGTTCACAAGTAAGTTCTTCATGTTCATCCATTTTTCCAGATTTCTTCAACTGTGTT
Organism: Deinandra increscens subsp. villosa; assembly: GCA_039602395.1. Classification (NCBI taxonomy): domain Eukaryota; kingdom Viridiplantae; phylum Streptophyta; class Magnoliopsida; order Asterales; family Asteraceae; genus Deinandra; species Deinandra increscens. The sequence continues at coordinate 25,761 of JBCNJP010000019.1, forward strand.
TGAAGGTTTGAAGATTGCCTTAGCGGACTTGTCCAAGTTCTTAGCGAACTTCTACTCGTCTTTAGCGAACTTCTAGCAATTCTTAGCGAACTTGTTGAGTTTTAGCGAACTTGAGGTGTGCTTTAGCGAACTTGAGAGCGTCTTAGCGAACTTCACGTTCGTCTTAGCGGACTTCTGGAAAGCTTAGCGTACTTGTTTGCTTAGCGAACTTGAAAGTGGGTTTTCGCTCGAGACAGTTTCAGAGACTTTCTGATCGTCCAGACCTGTAGAGAATGATCATACGAGTTCAGGGGTATAAAATACGTGAATTTTGGTTGAGTATTTGGGCGAGTTATGGCTGATTTACGATTTTCCGGCGAGACTACGTTTTTCCGGTGACTGTTTTCAGCGAGCTAGGGTTTCAGAGGTTGAAGAAGTTGGGACCGACGGTGACGTGGCTATTCTTCTATTGGCAGCCAGGGAATGTAATGTCTCTCTCCTGTGTCGGCTGAAAAGCTGCCTTAGCCTTAGTCAACCTTAAAAGGTTGTCGAATTCTTATTGGAGGAGCAGGGCGCGTGGGTCCAGCTAGAAGAAAGGAGCCGTTACTCTTTCTGGTTGTCGCGATTTTAGTGGCTGCAAGAGAATAAAGGCGCTGGTCCCACATGTGTAGAGAGCCGTTAATGGCTGGAGTGTTGTAGCGCCCTCATTGGCTGTCTCCACCTTCACACGGATCAGTGCTTCACAGCCGTTGGATCTCTCATTTCCTGACCGTAGGATTGCCATGGATACTGAATTTTGATTGGCCCATTTAATTTGACAAGGATCTTGGTTTTCTATGGAGATTTTTTATTGGCTAATTAATATTTTAGCATATTTCGTCAAACACGGGTATTTTCTTATCAGTTTTTCGAGACGAACGAGATAATGCCGCGACGGAATTTCAGAAAATTTATTAGTCGCGGATTTATTCTATTTTATTGGGGTTCTCGTTTATTGACGTCGCGCGTAACGTTTGCTATCGATCACTGACGGGTTAGCTTTATTATCCGGTTAATTACTTGGCTTTCTCGTTATATCTCACGGTTTTATTTTTAGTGGATGCAGCGCTGTTGTCAACTAACCGGATTAACTGGAATCTCAGTTAAATATTGGAATTTATCCGATTAAATCTCTCGGATGACCGTTTATTGAAGAAATTTAATAGTTTATTTGATTTTCGCATCCAACCTCAGTCGAGCGGATTATTCACAACTGTCAGCATCCGACTTCCGGTTTTTCGCAAGATTGTCCGATTTCAAGATTGTTTATCTGGTTTCTCTAGGCAACCGATCGCGACGGTTCGACTCTCCGCATCTCATTTTTACGCTTCCGACTTGATGTTTTTGGAGAGATTTAGAGAAATAAGAGGAATTATTATGGATTTGGATATCGGGTCGATTATTCGGAGTTAGAGCATTTTCAGTGTTTGACTGGTTTATCTGATTCAGTTTGTTGCGGTTATGACTCCGAGATGTAGCATTTTCTCAGTATTGTACCCGACCGTGTGAACCGAGTGAGCGGCAGCACTTGGATCTCGAACTGGAGCAACAAGAACAGAAGAAGCTTATTCAGAGGGGGAATCTCTACGACAGATTGTCTCCGGTTTATCAGTTTCTCATTGAAGATGTACGACAGAGCGATTCTTCAGCAGTTGAACAGATTTGAAAGCATCAGTCAAGGGGGAAATTGTTGGAACTTAAAATCTATGTGACTGACGCCATCAAATCTGTTTACCGAAGCATTCGACTGAAGAATCCATGTGAATTGATTTAGAGACTGAGTTGTGATGCTCGAGGCTTGCAAGATTGGACCGAAGACCGTTTTCCGGAAAAGTCAACCGTTCGGGTCAACGGTCAACGTAAAAGTCAACGGAAGATCGGTTCGAGCGAGTCAAGCTTCGGATTAATTTAATCAGCTTTGATTTAATTATCAATTTATGTTTATTTACTTTACTTGTAATTTCGTTTATTCAGTTATGTATTTCTGTTGTTAGTCACCCTCACTATATATAGTGAGGGTGCCCATTACAAGTAAAGGAGTCTCCGAATGTGGAGATGATGAATTTCTTGTAGAGTGTGAGATTTCCATTCTAGAGAGAGAGTGAGTCATGGATTCTAGAGAGAGATTGTGTGTTCTTCATGATTTCTTGTAACTAATCATTCGATTATATGAAATCATTCGACTATGTTCATCATCTTTCTTGTTTATGATTATTCATGATTCATCATCATCATCTTCTTCATTTGTTTTTTTTTGAGTTTTTCTCATCCGAACATGTTCTTGCTCAAGATCGAGATTCTCGTAGTGAAAATCGGTCCTAACAATATCATAACCCGCATTCTCCAAACTGCATTATCATAAATGGTGTTATCATGAGGTGTGAATACCACTCCTAAAACCTTTGGCTAGCTAAATATGATATAATTACGATGTCAATAAACCTTTGCATCCATATATTGTACCAATTCAACTACAGACATAAAGCAATGCATCTCAACATACGAAAAGACCAAAAAACAATTTACAAAGAGAATTTAAATAGGATACATACCTCAACGCATCATCTTCACAACAGGAATGTATATATATATATATATATATATATATATATATATATATATATATATATATATATATATGAATAAGACACCATTCTTTTGAATGTAATAAATGAGTAATACTCCAACCCTCCAAGTTGATCAGCAGAAATTGAAAATGAAAGTCAAAAGAAGTGATCAACTAACCTTAAGAAGATGTTGCTCTATCAGTTGTGTTAATGGTTTTATACATCTGGAAAACAAAAGGACAATTTGCATATAGAACAACACAAACATCAACACAAACATGATTATTATTGAAATGTTCCAGTAAGTTCAAAACGGGCTACTGAAATTGTGCAGACACATGATGTTAACCGTGGATGAGGGTCTCTGTTTCTAGGATTCGTTCCTGCAGTTGCTGCAACAAAAATATCAAAAAAAATTGAATTTTTCACCCTAAAAAAATAACAAACTGTAGCCAATTCGGATTACTCGAACATCTAAAAGTAACCTATTTTAGATACCTTTGAGTTCAAAGCAAATCAGTTTAAACATTATCGAATTTCAACAATTGCACATATAATCACAGAATCGACAGGTAATGATAGAATAAAAGTAGAACCTATCTACGAAACCATTGTAGAGACCTTTTTTTAATGATTTTAATCCAATTCCAATCAAACATAATTATAGAAAGAACTAATAGAACTAAAACATGGAAAGATAAAAAAAACTGAATTGAAGAGTGTGAACCTAATTTCTTTTTCATACCTTGATTTGGTTCAATTAGCCATGTAAATCTCAGATAATGGAAGAAGCAACAGCTCAAAGATGCAAGCCCGACATAACTGTGGATAGAATATGAGATGCTTATCTCTGCTTTCAAATCAGCAAAATCAAGCGACAAAAAAAAAAACGAAGGCGAAGAGAATACCTCATAAGCTTCCAATTTAACCTGCAAATTCGAGCAATGACATAATAATATTACAACAATTGCATACAAAACGGAGGCTACCAATATGCATATCAAAACCCTAAAGTAGTGGACGATGGCTTAAACGATTTCCGGCAATAATTGTGGAGACAAAATGCTAGCGTAACAACGAACTGAAATAGAACTGTTTGAAGAAAACCAGAAATAGGTAGAGCCTTGATCTCCTTATTGTTATTCTAACCTTTTAAAGGACAATCGGTGTAGTTGAGCGACGACCCAAAACCGAAACGTAGGTTGAAAACCCTAAACACATCAACTTCGTAGCTGAGCTTTTGAAAACCCAAAATCGATACACAAAAACCTCCGCAAAATTAGCAAGTTTTTTAAACGATGGCGCCGATCTGACCTGACGATGGGATGGAGGTTCATCTGACGTATCATCCGAGGGTTAAAGGACTGACGAAACATGATTTTGCCCTAATTACAGTGCGAGATCGCCGGCTGGGTCACCAAGAGATCTCCCGTACCTCTTTGCGTGTTCTGGTGAAATGGAACCTTGCCATTCTTCACGCCTAGGGTTTTTTTAGGGAAAGGAAGGAGATGGGAGAGCAGGTAGGTATGGGTACATCGATGTTTTGATCTGATTTCTCAGGGTATGGGATAAAGAAGGTGATGTCTCTCATTCACAAATACCCTAAAAGTTCTCAAAATTTACAAAAGTGCCACAACTGTTGCTGAAACAGTGATACACAATTCTATGCTTTAGGGGTTGTACACAATGCATAAGAGGCAGTACAATGCATGCTTTATAGACTTGTACTCTTTGTTTTGGAAGTTGTACTATTGGTTGTAATATGTATATATAGGGTAATGATACCAATGGACTTGAAGCAACATCAATTGGGCTTGAGTTTTTGGGACTCAAACCCTGATCACACAATATCGGATCACACGATAAGTTATCAAGGGGTCCATCACAAAACACACTAAAGCCTCTATTAACATTGTTCACCAGCATGTGAAACAATAAATTACACTACTAAATAAACCACAATACAAAAACAACAACCGTACCCAGTAAAGTCTTACTAGAAGCAAAAAACTAATAATATGGTCTGGGGGGGGGGGGGATGTAGGCAGTCTTACCTCCATCACAAAGGATATAGAGGCTGTAGGCAGCCTTACCTCCATCACAAAGCATAAATAGGCTGATTTCAGGGAGACCCCCAGCTCCGAAAACACAAGAGAACGCACAAGAAGTGAAAAAAAAGGGGCTAAAAATATAAATAAAAAGGATAAATAATTAGGTAACATACAAATTAGAAATAACAATAATTGAGAAATTAAGCAAAAAAAAAATGAAAATAATAGTGAACAATAAGGTATAAACCAAAAAGAAGAATGAAATAAGTAAATAAAAGTAGAATAAAATAATAATAATAATAATAGTAATACTAAGACGGGACATGTCACACCCCCAAAAATCCCACGCGCGATCACGCGCCGCAGGGAGCGTGACAAACCAGGATCGGCGTCCATTAGTTACACCAAATGACCAATAATTAATAAAAACGTTTCATATTTCATTAAAATATATAATTAGAGTTTTACAAATGCGGAAGCGTAAATACAATGAAAGTACTTATGTAAAATCTTTGTCACCCAAGGTGACATGGCTTGTTCAAAGACATTAAAAGTGTTTCAAGACTCATGCATGCATACTCGTGACACTCGAACCTCCGCAACCTGAGAAATAACATGCTAAAAAGTGTCAACACAAAGGTTGGTGAGTTCACAGGTTTATCAGTTTATAAACAGTTCCAGTTTAATGTAAATCGACCGTTCAACAACAGTCCCAGTTCAGTGTAAAACAACTGCTCATCGACAGTTCAAGTTTAAGTTCAAGGGTGACAGTTCAACAACAGTCAAGTTCATGTTCAGTTTAAATTCCAGATAATATATCAATAGCTAGCTAGGCTATTTTCAAGAAATCAGTGCACGTTTGACTAGTTAAACTAGCTATCCAGTTACTGAAGCTCGACAAGTTCAATTGTGCCTCGTTAAGACTAAGAAGTATATAACACCCGTTCGATATCCAATCGAGTCAGCGCGAATGACCCGGGTGGGGCTTGTCAGGCCCAGTAGATCTACCAAATAAGTTCCCGCTGATGTCACATTGACAGTAACTCTAAAAGTGAGGACTTTATCATAAGTGTGCCACTATCATTCAGGTGATATAATTATCTAACAGTTCAAGTGTTTGCATGTTAATCTCCCCCAACAGGATTAAAATAAGTAAAATGGGGCCGTGAAACTCACCTTCGGTTGCACAGCAAAATTCCAGATAAACAGTTAAGCCAAGTAGCAAATACGAGTCTTGTGCAAGCAATCAATCACCTAACGAGCATAAATGTATAAGTGTGTGTTCTATAACTAATAAATCTAACGTAGACGACAAAACGAGTGATCGTGGAATTTAAAACAAGTCGAGGATGGCTCCCGTGCCAAATCCGAGCGATTATCGAAATAACGCGAGAAATCACGATGCATATCACTATTGTATATTTTCTAAGTTCAAATATTCCAAAAATAAATATATATAATATATGTATTTAACTAAACGTTCAATTGACGTTAATAATAAATTTGCGAGGACAATATATTTATATATATTAAAGGTTCTCATAAAATATTCGATTATTTCAATAAAAATCCAACGGTATAAGTATATATATTAATCTATTCAATATATAAGTATATATATTACATTTTCATGTAAAACCCAAAATTTTATATCAATATATACGTATATAGATATTTGAATTTTATTTTTAATTTAAAACGACAACTTAAACATATTTTACAATTCAAAATATGATTTAAGAGGTTTAATGATTCCAAATATGTTTTTACGGGTCAAGTTACGATAAGGAACAATTTTGGTACAAAATTTAGTAACCAAATGCCCAAAACAACACAAAAACAACCAAAAATAAAACTATGGAGGTCACCGGGTTCGAACCCGTGACCTCCTGGTCACGCAGTCAAGTCTTAGCCATCCGGCCAGCAGGCCAATCATGTCAAGATCCCAGTTGTAAGCATTTTGTGTATAGACTGTGACCAGAAATCGATTACAGTGAAAACATGGAAAAAATGATGAGGCCGGGGCTCGAACCCGCGACCTCGAGGATACGCTGCGCGCCTCAAACCACCCGGACACCTGACCCGTATGTGTTATAACCCGACCTTTATTACATTTATTATGTAACAGTTGCGCATCATCTTCTCCCCACAAACCCTAATGTCGCCGGAGTTATTTTTCCGGTCGCCGGAAAAACGTGAAATGGAACCGATTGAACCTAAAGCAACGAAAAACAAGGGAGATTGATTACCTCAAGTCGGAGGTTCAAGGAGATAAGTTTTTGATGCCGATAAAGTCCCGAAAGTGAACCCGACCACTCCGATTACGGTCTCGTATTGAACTCGATCGCTTCCCAATCGATTGTCGATGTCACTGGATGCCAAAAGGGGTTCGATGGTGCTAGAATGGTGGTGAAACAGTGGCGGTTGGGTGGCCGGAAAAAGCTCCGGTTAAGGTGGTCCGCAACTCTTACGTCCGAGAGGTTTAGGAACCAGAGAGAATACAAGCGGTATGTCAAATGATGGGGAGGAACTGAGTTTATGGCTCATTACGATCAAGGTATGATCGATCGGTGCCCGTAACGGAAAGCAATTTAATCTCAATAATGACGCCGACTCGGGTGGACGTCGGTTGAAAAAAAGAGATCTCAAATAAAGATTTCCATCTTGGCAAGAACAGTCCCTGGCCACTTTACACATTAGGAAATCAAGTTTCTTCAATTACAGAAGTAGTCCCTTTAGTTTGATTGAATATAAAACAAGTTTAGGAAATGACAAGATTGGTCCCTCGAGGTTAAATAGTTTTAAACGAACTCTAACGGAGTTAACAGGGATAATCTTGGACGACGACTAAAACGAATATAACTCACTACATGATTAACACTTGACGTTTATAAGGGTATAAACCCTAGATACCCACATAAAATGATATATATAATAACTCGTAGTTATTTATTTTTGTTTTACATAAAATCATAAAATAAATCGTGTGAATATATATACATATATCACATAAAATTACAAGTTAACTTGTCACATGAGGTGACGAACGTTCACATGAAGCCACGATGTACGATTTACATAAAATCATAAAATATATACGTATATATATATATATATGTATTATATATATAAGTGTTACATAAAATCATTGGATATATATAAATATATCTCACAAAAGCATAAGTATAATTGTCATATAAAATGACACAGGGTTCACATAAAATCATAACGTATAATTTACATTAAATCATAGAACATCAAACGTCTAGACTTAAGTGCATGCTCATATCGTGATGGCTATACAAAACCCTAATTTGCTAAGGTCAACACAGTCAATCACATAAATGATCACACAACATTTAATACAGTTTATGTTCAGTTAATGCCAGGAAAGGATCTGAAAATGCGGATTGTCACAGGACATAACCAAAAAAGAAGAAAAAAAAACAACATTGATGTTAAACCTATCCCCAACCCCTAACTACCTTTTTCACCTCTATCCATCCTTAGCTTTGATCCTACGCCTCCACGACGTCTTATCCTCAATCATATCCTCTGAGAGGTGTAAGTCTAACAAATTCAGCCTAATACGCTTGACCCACGCCAGTTTCGACCTGCCTCTCCCTCTACGCCCCTCAAGAGTGATGGAATCAATCGCTCTAACCGGTGCGTTCGGATGCCTCCGTTTCACGTGTTCAAACCATATCAGTCTTCCCTTTGTGAATTTTC
>JBCNJP010000019.1:34625-81764 GCA_039602395.1 Deinandra increscens subsp. villosa
AGGGCAAGCGAAAGGATGAACTTGACAATAGATTACACCTGCAAAAGATATTTAAGATTAAAATCCTAGCCAAGAAACTCTAACGACAATGGTGATTAGCCAGAGGTGACACCCACCGGCCACAACATCGGTGAAGGGAGCGAGGCAGCCGAAGTGTTTTTTGTCTCTGACGAGATGAGGGAGAAATCAGATGGGCAGATACTATGACTTGGCGTTGGCGTGAAGAATGAAGATAGAGATAAGGCATGGCTAAAGCAGACAGCTGAAAGAGACGCGAAGTAGAGTTCGTAGGTCTTGGAAAATAGGCAGAAAGAGACGTGAAGTAAATTTCTTATTGAAAACAGTTGATTTTGTTTGAAGACAATAATTGTTTTTTTTGTATATACTAGGTGATGACCCGCCGCGCGTTGCGACGGCACCACCCTATGTGTATCATGTTACTGCTTCATCATGTGCTTTACAGTGAGTAATGGTATAAAAAAAACGTGTCCAAAGGCTTAAATCAAGAGAACCTCAAAACGATTCACATACAATTCACGTCCAACAAAAAGAAAGAGGTCAAAAAAACAAATAAAAAAGGCAACAAATTAAAAAAACGATGATGAAACATATACATATTCAAAAGATGCAACAAATTAGAACATCTAACAACAAAAAATCATGTAAACATCAAATACATTCAATGAATTGTACCTCCTCTTTAAAAGACTCTAATCGATACACACATAAACAAAAATGACCTCATCTATCGCAGGTAAAAGAAAAAGAATAGAGTACCTTCAAATTAAACAAAAATTATCTCATCTATCGCAGGTAAAAAATAAGAGAATAGAGTACCTTCAAATTTGGGGCAACTAAAACAAAACCTAACACCTACAAACCATTAAAGAAGAGAACCTTAGACAATTGCAATTCTAAGAAAATGCAAGTATTTATATGTAAAACTTAACCTAGGATAAGTAAAACTCATATCTTAATCTCAACTTTTCATAAACCAATAGTCATAGTAATTGGAGATGGAAAATTTCTTTTCTGTTTTTTTAGGTATTAAGTGATTAAAACTATTCTAATCATCTGCAGATCCTGTACTTTAAATGAAAACTAAAACTTAATAAATACTCTATGCTAGTATACATCACTTTCAAAATCTGTACAACTAACAGAACCATGAGGCTTATTAAAACAGTATGATAACTCTAATCATTAATTTTGACCGTACATATATGACCATAGGGTTCTCTTTCAGTAGGATCTCATGGAAAGCAACTGGGTTTGATTCTCTTGGTTAAAACACATGAACCTTTCCTCCAACTCATCATTGTTTAGGGTCTAAAGATTCATGCATAAAGATAATCAATCATAGAAATTAGATATAAATTATGTTTTTCACCTGTTTAGAAACTATGCAAGTGAAAATGAACCTGGAATCCCCTAACAATAGCTTCCTCTTTGGCCTTTGTGTGTTCAATCCCGGAATTGCTTTCAGTTCTAGTATCATAATCCAACTCCATGTCCACGGGTGCATCCTATAAGACTTTTGTTTGTTTGTTCGATCCTGGAATTGCTTTCAGCTTCATATAATTCACACTAATCTGAAAACATGAAAGAGAGGTCAAGATATTAAAATTAGTTTAACTTAACGTTTCAATAAAAGATCAAGATTTTAAATAAAATGAAAAAGTCTCACCAATTCGAGCTATCGAGTAATCGTCGGATGACCAGTCCCATCCGCCAACAATAATTAACGAAGCAAAATCTATTGAAGGAAGAGGAGATGTTTATTAGTAATATTTGTTGTTGTCTTTTCAATAAGCTGATAATAAACCTCCAATTCATGCAAGAATCATAAACAATTAACATAAATCCCATGGAAAGTTTGATGTCTCCAAGTTTTTTAAGCTCTTCCATTCCTGCCAACATAGAATGGATTAACCCAAACTTTTTTTTTGTACTACTTGAAAAGCTATAATTTTGCCAAATCAACCTTCCCAATCCCGCCTTAGATCCATCGAAAACTTCTCATCCCAATCGAAACCTGAAAAATCAAAAGTCATGTACAAATTCTGACTAAACTGAGTTCAGTTCAAATGACCCAATACACACAATGAACTTTTTATTGGACTTTTTATTGGTAGAGTCTGATTAATGTTGCGATATTCTTAACCAACTCATTTCATATAATAAATATTCGATACAAAACATGATATAATTAGACAACAATGGAACAAATTAACTTGTTTAATTAGGTCACACTAAGTCCATGTTCGATCCTATGGTGTCATCAGTCATGACAAAACATCATCAACTTCATAACCTGCAACATGTATAAAATAAAGGTCAACTACGAATAGTTGATGAATAAACATAGGTTTAGTGTACTACATAGATTAAAATATTGCGATAGAATGAGTCAAGCGATAAAATCCAATTATGATCAACAAGTCATATAAGTGATGTGCACCATGCCTAGACAGTAAGGGAGCAATCACCCGGCGCCCAAGCCAAGGCAGGCCAGGTGAGTCGTGAGCCAATAGATCTATCATTGTTGCCACGGCTCGATGGTTAATAGTACACATGCGATTAGCGATTACGGAATATCCACACATAGAATCCAACAAGTATCACACAATAGAATATCACACATAGAGCACAAAGAATCGCATAGAATTTTGCATAATAAAGAGTTTAGGGTTTTGAATACTGGTACATGTTGCACCCCAAAACATTAAAATGAAAGAGGGGCTATGAATACTCACCTGATGGAGGGGACACAATCTGAGACAAAGACACCACGAATAAGGAAAGATAGGCCCGATGATAATCTTGACGACTAGCGAGGTTGAGGAAGAATAAATAAATAATTAATTAATTAAATAATTAAATAGCTTAAATCTCATAACACGACCGACTCGACGACTCGATGGTGATTTGGTGAGGTGATACGTACGATATGGGTCTAATCCTAAACTAAGGGTAAAGTCAAAGATCCTAATCTTGACTATTTATGTGAAAGGTCAAACATGGTCAAATATAAGTCAACAAAAGTTAATTTTCATGGTAATTAATCAGGTAATTTAAATTTTAACATACAAGACCAGATCTAACATAATTTATCATGGATTATATATCTATATGAATCTAGCATGGGCCTAGTCAAATATATCATGAATTAGTCAAATCTAGCATGATAATCAGCTATTGGGCATAAAACAAACCCTAATTAGCATGCACGGGTAGATATAACTACTTTAACACATAAAAATACATGATTTGATGACCTCACATATAGATCTAAATTTCATGAAAAGAATATTATAGTTCTAAACCTTCTAGGATGTAAAAATGTCATCTTTGATGATTAAGACACACAAATCTAGCCCTAGATGACACACATATTGAGATCTAGTCAATTTAACATATAAAACCCAACCTTGATGATCATAACACATGAATGTGGTCCTAAACAACACTCATGAGGTAGATCAAGTCCATTTGAAACATAAAAATGAAATCTTGGTGAGAGAATCCTTATACCTAACCCTAGATGACATGCTTTTCATAGATCTGGTCATTTTGACACATAAAAATCCAATATTTATCAAAGGAAACCCTAGATCCATAACATATCAATGATTCGTCATGTTCAAATCTCAAATCCATGATCAAAATCACAACTTTTATGAAGATCCATACATCAAATTGCATGAAAGACCTAGATCTATAGAGATTTCATCATGGATTCAAGTGAGATGGCAAAATCATGCAAAAAGGTGAAACCTTTACTCATGAAAACCCTAGATCTATCAAATACAACATGAATTCATGCCAAAATTTATATAAAGTTCAGATCTTGATGGAGGTAGAAGAGAAGATTCAAGTTGCTACAACATAGTTTGAAGATCACATCCCGATAGGGATGAATTTAGCTTGATCATAAGCAAGAAAGCCTTGATCTTGGACCTCAAATCTTCAAGGAAGATGATCTCTAGGGTTCCCAACCGTTTGGGGTCGTTTGGGAGTGATTTGGGGGAGGAAAATGGGGGCTAAAGAGGTTCATGATTCTTAAATACCCGAAACTTAGGATTTCTGCCAAAAAGGACCATGGGCATACCGCCCTAAATGTAATCAATTATGGGCGTACCGCCCTAATGTGGCAGTCTGGTTCTTAATTATCAATTTCGCGATTCGCATGCTCGGTTCTTCGTTTTTCGAGGATTTCGAGTCCCATTTCTTTCCAAATCACTCAATTAAGGGCCCCATCATGTTCATAACATTAAATCCACTCAAAATGATAACAATTATGACACGTAACTCGATCATATGCGCAAATTAGGTAAAATTAGGCAATTTTGGTCGGTTTTGGCGTACGTATCGATTTTTGGCAAATCACCAACGATTTGCGACTCGATCAAGGGCGTGATGACTTGTGACATGATAATTGATTATTAGACTCATAAAAATGTTGAGTAGATTCCCAGTAAATGACAAATCGCGGACCAAAATCGCGTAAAAATCGGGAATTGCTTAATTATTAATTCGAGACACCCAATTTGATTCCAATATATTGAAATTAAGTATTTGGTTTCGAAAATCGATTATAACTCATTTTGATTCATTAATTAGGGTAGAAATACCCAAAACCTCATCCGGTTCGCAATACCTTACAAATCGGTAAATTTCGAAAGTTCAAAACGGATCGGGTTTCTCAATTGGATAATTTGCAAATGTTACAGTCTCCCCTACTTTAGGGAATTTCGTCCCGAAATTATAAGAGACTTAATTTTTTTTAGAGAGGAATAGTTAAAAGAGTTTTACCAAACCAACACATTTGACATTTGAAACCAATCATAGAGTCGACATAAGAGATTTCACCGAGGATAGAAGTATATTCTCGATTTACTGAATTAATTATATCGGCACCAAAATATTTACCCGACCGTAAGGGTTAGGTTTAGAATGGTGACTGAGGAGAATAGATTGTGATATAACCAATAATCAGAGACATAACCCACCCACACACACACACACACTATTCTCGGTCCGACTCCCAATGCACCCTAAAGGAATTACCGATGCTTATATATAGGGTGTACCGCAACTAACCCACCACATCTTTAATACCTTTAGTGAGTATTGTTTGTCTTCGGAGAACATCTTATTCTACACCACCAATATCAGACAACCGAGCATGATACAACAACATAGGCCGACCAACAGAAACTGAGATAGGTCTGGGGAATACACTACGACCAGTCCAGACTCAACCAAGAGACTAACCAAAGATAATGGACCATAGTCTCCCCTTCTTTAAGGACGAGACCAGGGGTTTAGGAGACTCAGGTGAGTAATAGATGCAACATGGATTTCTTCAAAGTATCCTAACTCAATCACATAGATTCACGTAGGTTCACATAGATTCACATAGGTCACACAGATTAAACCAAAACCAATATCGATAATAATAATAAACAAAGATGTGGAGCTTCAGACATCTTATCCAAACAAAGCGTCAAGTTCTGGTGAAATATGAGTCTCTGATTTAGCAAGAGTATAGTAATGATCAACACTCGAATTAACAGTACACAACCGTAAAATTCAAGTGATGAGCATAAAAAAGCTTAAAACAAATGATACCCAAATGAAATCGAGTACCACGAACTGAACGGAAAACCATGCATTGGATGCCATGAGCCGATTAGCACTAGCTTGGGTGTCACGACTAGCGTGATCCGAACGGTACATTTCAGAAGAACATGACTCCTCTGACTTGGAATAAACCACATGATTCATGGTGTATGAATTCGATGTCATGAATTGAATTACATGATCCAAGGCGCATGAATTCGATAACATGAATCGAGCAGCACGTCCCGAGATACATGCATTGATAACATGAACTGAACAGCATGACTCGAAATGCATGTAGCGGTAACATGAACCGAACAACATGCTTCGAAATACATGCATTGATAATATGAACCGAATAGCATGACTCGAAATTCATGTACCTGATGTTATAGACCAGATAGCATGACTCGAGATACATGAGCCCTATAACATGAATCGAATAGCATGACTCGAAATACATGATCCCGATAACATGAATCGAATAGCATGACTCGAAGTACATGATCCCGATAACATGAAACGAATAGCATAACTCAAAGTACATAGGTTCGATAACGTAAATCGACTATCACGACTCGAAATACATGAACTCAATAGCATGGACCAAATAACATAACTTAAAATGCGAGAGTCCTGATAACATAAATCGAATACCATAACTTAAAATGCGAGTAATTTGATAATATAAACATATCTGGAAATTAAGAATAACTTGATTAATAGTGATTTCCTGTCACATCCACCCATAGTACTCTCCAAAAGAGACCAAAGATTTAGAATTAAATGATACACTCAAAGAAATAGATTAACGCACTAACAAACAGTCACATAATGATAGCGTGAAGAAAGACTGAACCACAACCAAACAATCATCAAAGACATGCAACAACAAGAGTCGAACCGAAGATCGAATCCGTGAAATGATGGACATTGAGTCTAAAATTAGACTCATTAGTCAATGGTAAAGCAGTGCCAGGAAAATCTTGGGATGAAATCGCGCAGATCGATTCCACAAACCGACTATTGAGTAAATCAAGAGTCGAATCCACGAACCTGACTAGCTGAAACACCCTGGAGTTCCTAGTCTGAATACAAATGAGTTTCCCCACGATAGAGATCAGAGATGGGAACGAGCAAATTCATAAATCGCCTAAGAGAGCGATCACGAATTTGGAAAAAGAGCCGCGAAGTGTCGGCTGGAACATGGGATTTAGAACCAGACACTACCGCGAATCAGATACAATGAAAACCGGGGAAGCATGATGGGAACTAATTAAGGAGAGTAACATAATGGATAAGACAAAACCCATAAGGAGATAAACGGTCGCGCAGAAGCAAACGGTTCCCTGAGGATTAGAGACGATAAGGTAAGCATATAGGCAATGTGAAAGTCGATTTGGTGAACGGGAGGAAGACCCGATGTATCTTCGGATGTCTCTGATTCCCATTTCATTATGATGATCTCCCATAATTTTGGGTCCTAAATGCATGCACTCCATACGCAAGTAATTCTGGACATGAGCCCACATACTGGTTTACCATCAAGGATTATCGGGACTGAGTGTCCGGTGGGAAAGGAATGATTTACTCAAGGCATACAGATTCATAATGATAACTGAAATAAAACCACGAAGGTACACAGAGATGAGAGAAAGAAAAAGGGGGTCTGGAGGTGCCAACGGTGAACAATGCTGAAGAACGAACATTAACGAGTTAGGCCGCGAAGCAGACATAACTCAATGGTCATGAAGACCAAACATTCGAACGAATAGATTCAATACCGGTACATGTATAAAGGTATCTACTCGAAAGGTCCTAAAATCATAAACTCATACACATACAATCCCGTAAACATGTGGACTTGTAAACTCATAAATTCCCAAACGGGAACACTCCCCGACACAGATACCTAGAGGATACACGAGATATATCAAACGAAGGTATTTTAAAATGGTTAACTTGAAATTTTTAACGACACAGGAGAGTCATGTGCGCGTAGGCTCATAACTCACTTATGTACCCGCTTGTTTGCATGTATGCGTGTAATCCCGTAACCACACAACCCGTAAACCCGTGAACCCATCAATGATAATTTACCCAACGTACACATAACGATAATGATTATATAAGGAATAAACGATTCAGAAATCCAAATGAGACAACACATACCCGAGTACATAAGTGCATAAAAGAAATAGAGCAATAAGGTTTCAAACGACATCAAAATAAAGGGAGTCACTACATAGAAAGTCAATGATTTCAAATTATAACAACGCATCAACATAAGACTCATCAAACAGCATCCGAGCGGGAAGATCCAGCATGGGGTCCACGGACAGCATTGCCATTGACAACAGCGTTAACGGTAGCTAACAGTGGATGCGCCAGAGGAGTACGATCAGGGGAACCATAGCAATAACAATCCTAGGTGGAGACAAAGGTAGTCTGGAAAACAACAAAGGCTTGAGCAGGCATGGGCACCACAAGTTGAAATATTTGAGGCTGAGCTTGAGCTGGCTGGTGACTAGTGCTCATGAGATAGCTAGATCGGCGGTGGATACCCACATGATGACCAAGAAGGCCACAATTTGTGCACTTCCAACATGGAAGGTGGGTAGGGTGATGATGGTTGCACCAATTCAGGAAGGGTGATGCCCAACATAGGGCTTATTAGCTTTCGGTGCAACGGGAACATCCTGAGCGACAGGAGGTGCGGAGATAGCAGCATCAAATGGAGCAACAGGAGTTGTTGCCCTGGAAGTAGGTTTAGTCTTCCTCTTCTTCTTGATGGTTCTGGTAGAGGAGGACCCAACACCCGAGTTTCCTTGTGTTAGATCGGTAGGGTTCCGAGAGTCTTTGCACTTAGAAGAATCGCACGCCTTATGGTGTTTGGAAGGACAGGCGGATTCTGTAGCGGTAGCAGTGTTTATAAGGAGTATGCTTATAATTGTATAGTTGTGTTGCCTTACTCTAATGGGTTGGGAAGTTGATATTTGATGTGTAGTATACGTGCTAAAACGAATGAATTGCGTGCTTAGTTGGAAGGGGGGAGCAAAATTTGAAAATGGGTGACCATCCAATAATTTGGCTAAATTCATAGATGCAAGCAAAGAAAAAAATCCCCTGGTCATGGTCGCGTCACGCGACGGCTTTCAAAGGAAAAATCATCTGGTCATGGTTGCGAGCCGCGATGACTTTCAGAGGAAAAATACTTTGGTCATGGTCACACCACGTGACAGTGGGTAGGCTAGTCCCTCACGACACGCGAGGGCCTCCAGGCATGAATATTTATTGGTGTTTGTTAATAGCTAGGTAAAGAATAAGTGTAGCTCCGAGACGTGATTAAGGTGAAGTAAAAAACCGAACACTTGTGGTGAAATATTTTGAAAGTTATGAAATTCTAAAAGATAACTTACAAATGTTTTCACTAGGTTGTGGTTGTATTGGATTTAATTAATTAACCCTTTTGTTGATGAAACATGAAATATGAAAGTTGTTGGTTTTAAGTCGAAATTTCCTGAGACGAAAAGTCTAAACGTTTTCTAAATCGTGTAATCTGGGGATGAGCGTAACACTTTCTTAACACCGCTAAAGTTCGCAATAGCTCATTGTCGACGAATGCGCAGATCAGGTGACAAAATCTTTTCAGTTGATTGGGGCTCGTGTGTTTTGTAATCCGAGTCGTTAGTTATTTATGAAGTATGACATTTTTCATTAGGAACTCGTATTGCTCAACCCGGTCACCAACCGGGTATAAAGCTGGTTAGCAGTTATGATTGATTTTAGTTTGAAATAAAATGAAGCATCTATATCAACTTTATGTCGTCTTTGTCCTTATGAAAACTGCGTTATTTATCGTTATTAGCTGTGATTGATTTTAGTTTGAAATAAAATGAAGTATCTATATCAACTTTATGCCGTCTTCGTCCTTATGAAAACTGCGTTATTTATCGTTGTGATTGATGTTTGCTTCGTTTGTTGGAACGTATTCTTTTATCTTATGATTTTAATTCAAACAAATTTATTTCATAATCACATTTTATTTGTTAACAACTCACATTGTGCAGCCCGATCACCAATCGGATATAAAGCTAGTTATGATGGTTCACATAAAAGAAATGAAATTTGCTTCCATGGACATCAAAAAAGATTAATCATTATATATACATGGATAAAATTAACGACCCAACTTATATACAAAAATCATGATCTCAAGCAGGACAGAGAGGACATTCTCAAAGTCTAAATATACATTCCCAAAGCAGAAGACATAGTTTACCGAACTCTGACTTGAATGACATCGCCATCTTTAAGCTGTGTGTTAGGCAACACAACCTGGCCATTTACAGAAACCAGTTTGCCTTCGAGTCCAACCCTCGTAGCAGCATCCGCGGCCGTGCTCCCACTTCTCAACCTCACTATCTCACCATCTGGCCAGCACACAACTGCTACTTCCCCAAATTGATTGATATTAGCAGCAGGCTTTGATTGCTGGAAACCTGCCTCAGATCGCAATTGTTCCTCCCATTGGAGCATTGTCCTCAACAGGAGCACCTGAAATATATATCATCTACCTTTCTAAACATTCTTGTTGAGGACTGGATGAAATACTTGCACATGGCATTACCTTGTTGTTGATACCAGCTTCCATGGGGGTAAAGTCAGACCAACCACCAGACTCTGAGCTTGAGCTTGAGGCTGAGGAAGTTGAGTTCATCACAGAATCAACCTGCTTCCCCTCGGAAACAGCAGCCACAACATTCCAGTATTCGGTTTCCTCTGATTCTGATAACTCAATTACTTGAATGAATGTTGGCAGCAGGCGCTCAAATTGATCTTGCTGCACACCAACCATTGGTGTCACGTTGACAGTAAAAATGGGAAAGCAAATGGTTGCATTACATTATTTATACCTTATGGTAGATACCATCTCGACAGAGTGTATACCTCTCCAAGCAGGTACACCAATCCCCATGTCCAGGTTCACACCACCATTCACCTGATACCTGAGACATATATTCGTTAGCCTCTCTCTCTCCCTACAATTTGACAGCCATTTCTATATACTTTTGTAACCTTTTTGTACAGTCTTGCATAAGCCTCCCACCGCTTTCTTTGAGAAGAAGATCTTCTGTCAGCAACCGCTTCAGAAGCAGGGAGTACAAAGCTGGCAGCCACAAGCACATGTCTTCCATCCTCATCAACTCTGAATTTGCAAGATACATCAGACCTGTCCTACTTCTAGAAACCATAAACCCTAAACCCCTAAAAAGATACCTCACAATAACTGCAGCAAGCAAATGACTTCCTTCAACTCTAAGGACTGGATGTCCTACTTTCAGGCAACTGTACTTCTGAAACACTGCAGAACTTTTATCTTCCATGTCATTTGAGAGATATGAGGACGATGTTATTTGTGAACCAATTACACTGCTCTTGTTATTACCAGCCTCTTTATAAAGCCAATGTGCAGCTACTCCATGCTCAGCATATTCATGCATGCTCTGAAATAATTAAAAAAAAAAAAAAACCGATTTACTGTCAGCTACTGCTACCAAGTGGCAGACCCATAATAATTTTTCACCGGCGTCACAACTTTGTGTCATCTTATGTCTACCAATAGGGACTTTTACTGAGTCGGTCACTAAAACGTTTTTGGCTTTTTTAGTGTGAATTTAGGATATTGAGTTTGTTTGTAACTTTGTATTGGTTGTTGAAGGTGATTTCAGTTTCAACTTGAGTGTCATATTAAATAAAAAAAAATTCTTTTCTGATATTGTGTCCAGGGATGGTAGAACTTTGTTTGGGGAGGAAGTGTTGTCCGTGCAAGTTTAACTTTGAACTAATTACTGACTACAAGCTTAACCACAACAGGTTGTTAGCCACAACTAGTTTTATCATATGCCCCTAAACCAAAGGTTGAGAGTTTAAAACATGTCCCCAGTACCCAAGTGATGATCATGTTACTTTGATTTTCCTTTGTTTTGCTTATAGCCCAATCTGGCAATAAGATAAACAAAAAAAAGTTGAGTATAGTAAAGGAACGCAGGTGGTCTTGTTACCAATTCAGTTGTTGATTTTATGACACAAATTAATTATAGGGGTTGTCGTCTAGAAAACTTATGGGGTCATTCAACTTTTAGTGTCATTGATTTTATATAAAATAGACCTTCATTCTATAATATCATACTGATTGTGTGTACCTGTGTTCTTATTTGGACTTCCATGGGTGAGTTTTCCGGACCATGCACTGCCGTGTGCAGAGACTGGGATTATTAGATCAAGAGTCAAAATATGACAAGCAGTAACAAGAGATCTACAGAAACCAAACATCAACATGACAGTAACAAATTCAAATATACGTCTATATCATGGTAAATCAGAAGATGAATACTTAAACTCGTTATTGTTCCAAACAAATGGGGAGAAAGTGGTGTTCTTATACAAACTGGATTGCTAATTTAATATGTTGCCTGGTTGGGGTTCAGGTCTAATAACTGACAAGCCCCCCCCCCCCCCCCCCCCCTCCTGCATCATCCATCGAGTGATAAGAGATGCATTCTAACTTCACTGATCATATATCAATTTTCAAATTGATAATTGACCCGTCTATTAATAATGTTGGCTAGAACAAGCAAAGGCCAAATTATGTAAAGAAAACTTATGGTGCTCAATAATTCTATTAATTTTCTTGAAACTGGAGTTTATTGATTTTAAGCAAAATATTACAATATAATATGCTTGGATTACACCTACCGTGAAGATAACAGTGTGTACATGTCAAGAAGATGAGAAACTAATATACTGAGAAGGAAATCTTAACCTGATAGCCACTTGGCTTTGGATTGACAATGTAATCATCAAACTCACCATCAATTGGCGTCCAAAGCCTGCAGAAAGCCAAGGAAAAGAGAACCAAATTTCATTTATATTACAGATAATACAACTTCCAGACTAACAGATACATATTTAGGCAGGTTAATTATTATAAACCTGTGTATGATATTTAAAAGACTGTAACAACACCGAACAGCCTGTCCATGTAAAGTTCCACTTTTATCTCCAACGATTACTCTTAGTGCACGTGCATCATATACTTTACTGATACTCACATCTTTACGGTTCATCTGAGAGAAGAAAAGGAATGTCAGCAAACAAGCAGCCAACTCCGGCATTAGACATGAGACCTTAATGCAGCATAAGAATATCAAACGCAAGATTATTCAAATAATGTATTCTGAGTTTCTAGGGCTATTTATTAGATGTGGCAATTTAGACCGTTTATAAGAAAATATGTAGGCCCAGGTAGTATTTTTGTTGATACATCATATTGCGAAGCGATTGGGCCCCTCCCCAGACCCTGCGCAAAGCGGAAGCTAAGTCAAGCATGAGGTTCACCCTTCTTTTATTTTATCTTGAAATATTTACAAAAAAAAAAAAAAAAAAAAATTGTAATCATATTTCATGAATTAATTATTTATGAGATTTGGAAAAACATGGACAAAAACAGTTGACGGGTCAATCTGACCCCACAGCCTGCATTGACCTGTAACACGTCACTCAACCCGCCAATGAATGTGTGGACCACGCCACTGTAAAGAATATAATGCTTGCGGACTTTTTTCGAAAATAGTTCGTCTTTATTACCTTTTAGCAACTTGGAGTTGCATGAAAGGATGGATTCAGAGAGGTGTTAGTAAAGATTTTTCATTCCATTTTTGTTGTTGATGCCACACTGCCATTCAGTATTTGTATTCCTTCTTGTCCTTATTATATCATTCATCTAGATTTGATGAACAGGGAGGTGGAACAAGCAACCTCAAGGAATCGTGCTTACCTAATTTTTATATTCATTCAACACATGAACTATGGGTACCTTACTGTAGATGCTGTATAAACTTTTAAGACGGCTAGATAAGGTCACTTCCATTCCAGGAACATAGCTGCAAACATAAGAATGCCAACAAAGTCAAGGCTTGGAAAAGATGACTTCAAGCAAAAGATCCATCTCACATGATCTTACGAGGTTGAAATAAACAACTCGCGTTCCAGTTCTTCCTCACAAACGACAAGAGATGCTAGTGCAATTACAGCATCCCTCACAACTTTTGGTTTTGTTTGGGCCTCTGAGCGTGACTCGAGATCTTGAATATATTTAATTCGTTTTCTTCGATCAAGTAGAAGATCAAACGGAACAACAGCCTGCAAAAGATCCTGCAGGTGACAAGTTACCAATGTCATGTTAATATCCCAGATAAGGTATGGTCTTATTTGAGAATTAAAGGTTTATGATGGCCCATCCCTGTCAGCCACTATTTTTTAAAACCTACCTTCATGCTGAATACAACATCATCTATTGATGTTTCACGCTCAGGAATTAAGTTTGGTTCGTTGCTTTTGGCAGATAGTCGTCTATGATTGCCTGACCTGCTGCTGGGTGTCCACATAGAGGCCAGGTCAGATCGCATCTGGCGGAAGATCTGAGGCTGCACACAGTTACCATATGGTTCAAAATCAATAGACTTCATCTCTATACAATTAACACTTGGTATGAACCACCCAAAATAGAGGCACACCTTATTAGAATGTAAGGTTAATCTTAATATTTCATATGTGAAGTCGTGGGGTGCAAGTGCGGAGTCAGTTTATTAGCTTTATTTGTTCTGATTTTACTTTTTTTTTGTACTCAAGGAGACATCCCGGTGGTTAAGGTGTAAGCCCCACAACCAAAAGGTTGGGGGGTTTAAACCCTGCAAGGTGCAGGTGTGGTGCAATTTATCCTAGAAAATCTAGGAATTGCTATTCAAAAAAATGTGTGTGTGTTTTTTTTATTATTATCACCGAGAATTTGAGTTTTGAGATTCGGATTTTGTTGATCGCTTTTCTTGAGTTATGTGATCAAATTTCTAACAGATGGTATCAGAGCTCTGTGAAGCTCGTACCTGGGATCAAAAGGCCAAAGACGATCAATCAGCAACAGCATTGGCAACCAAACAGCAACAAACAGCAGAGATCAGAAAGGTTCTGTGTGAGCCAGAGACCAAAGACCTGGTGAAGGGTTCTGTGTGAACCAGAAAAAATCAAGAGAACAAAAGAGAGATTCATGTGATCAGCGAAACAGGTCTGTGTGACCAAGACAGCAGATAGAAACAGTCTTGACCGGCAGGCGGCAGCAGAAAAAGAAAAGAACCAAAGAAAGAATCATAGTCGATGGTGCCATTATACTCGTTAGAGAACATCAGTTTCGAAAGGTAAAAGATTTTTGGAGGCTACGACCCATGACAACATAAATAATGTGACAGCAAAGGCCTTTATCTTCCAATCCCTACCTGAGACATACTACCTTAAGTGGCAAAGCATAAATATACAAAGCATGTTTGGGAATTGATAGGGGTTTGTTCTCTCGGAGCCGATCCAATGCAAACAAAAAAAAAACAAAAAAAAAACTGGCTTTAAACACTTAGGAGTGGATGGAGAAACTTCAAATGGGTAATAATGAACCACTTGATGACTTTGTTGGGAAAGTTCAAAGGTCTCGGGTTGACACTTAAAGAGGAGGTAGTGATAAGGAAACTACTTAACTCTGTTCCGGGTAAGTTTATGTCAATTGTGGCGTCTATTTAACAATTTGCAGATTTTGAGACATTTGAGAAGACTATGGGTCGATTAAAGGCATTTGAAAAAAGAACAAGAGGACATGATATTGTTTTCTCTGTCACACAACCGATGGAAACAAGTTGGTGAAAGCAATAGGTATGGTGGTTGTGGGCGTGGGCAAAATAAACAGGCGGGATGGACACATTATGAGGATTATAAACAAGAGGAAGGAGGTGATGATCAAGAAAATCCTAAGGGCAATGGACGTGACTTACGTGGGAACTTGAGGTATTATTAACGTGGAAGGATAAACCACTTTGCATATGAATGTCTCGACTTCAAAGAAAAGGAAGAAGTGGCTACCTTAGTCAAATAAGATGACCGAGGCCACATTGTTCTGATGAGAAAGAGTGTGAATCAAGATTAAGGGGGGAGAATGTTAGGTTAACCTTGATATAATATATGTGAATTTTTGGGGTGCAAGTTTTGGGTCGGTTTATTAGCTTTATATGTTTTGATTTTGTTTCCTATTTAGTTTATGGCCTGAAGTTTTTATTTGGTAAGGTTTAATTTAGAGGAAGTCTTGGAGATCAAGTTTTGCTATTAGAGGTGTAGAAACTCAATGTAATGTGTGTTTTTTTATTAGATTAATAATAATGATAGTTTGAGGGTAGAAATTTTACTTTTGTTCATCGTTTTCTTGAGTTTTATGATCCAATTTCCAACATAGTATACATTTATCAAACTTACACGGTGTATAAGCGTAATAGAGTAAAAATACTAGTATGTGGTATAGTGTATATAAAAATATGACAATTATGGGTCAAATTTACACCACTATTGCTCAAGCTTTTAAATTTATAAACACGATAACTCGACAATCACCATACACCACGGGCAAGTGCACCCATCGCGGCGTAGTATAGTTATGGTAAGATACCGAGGTCGTCCAATGACACATGGGAAATGAGAGCTCTTGATACTTCACTTTCGTCAACGTCTAACCAAATCTTATATTAGAAAAAGGGTTAATAAAATATTTAAACTAAAAATAAGAAAAGAAAATAAAAGCGGGTTTTAAGGAATTCAGTCAAAGATAATATTACTTGGGAGGACTCGCCAAAGGTGGGATTGGTAACCATATTGTCAAAAAACTTAGCCTTAAGATTGTTAGACAGTTCAGCCTCAAATCCTTGTCGTGCGTGAAGAAAATACCCGAGAGGACCGTCTGTAAATAACAAATGAAGTGTGTTCGAATGCCATTTAGTTGTAGGGCCTTATGGTCAAATTACCATTACACTCGGATATGGTGTCATGAAGCCGTTTTATTGAGAAAACATTTTTATAAGGGACTAAGGTATGTTTCCTCCCACACACGCTTTCGCGCATGCACGGTTGGTCGTAACCAAAGTCAAGTTCACCAACGCATTCACCCCGGATCTACGCTACGACAAAATATTACCAACCCAGTTTCCTAACCAATACCTTTAAACCGCTTTCACATGAGTCCCGTGTTTTACTTTCATAGACATAAGCTACACGAATGTATAGTTTCCTATGAGAAGTGACTCTTCGTCGTTTTTCGTGCATCGCTTCCCTAAGCTGGGTGTCACACATCAACGACCGCGTTTTCCAGTATCGTCGGAAGTTCGCAATGTTCCATTATAACAAGGCACGTTTGTTCAAAAAGAATAATAATAAACCTCCAATATAAAAACTTTTCTCAAAGTCATTTTCCCACACCTTAAGGTAACTTTAAAGACTCATTTTACCGACCCAGGCATGTTTTTTCTACTTAATGAATTTATTATATGTAAATCCAATCCGTGTATGTATACTTCAACACCGTGAATAATCTTCACATTAATACATCTTATGGCAGGTTTACTCTAAGCCTCCCTGTACATTCCCTAAGTGACAATTTGCCGGTGATCACTTCCGTAGATGATTTTGTTTGTTTCATAGATGTATTTTGTATTTCATTTTTTTAATAACCCGGTCTATTATCTCAAATAATCTTCAATATCAACCTACCCGACATTATACCGATCTATTAGTTTTGTGATTTGAAACTATAATTTGATCAAAGGTTGCCTTACTTTAATGATTAATATGCATTGTAAAATTTTATACGCGACCCGTGAAGCTCACGGGTGTATAATCTAGTATAGATATATATAAAGTAAATGAGAAAAGTAAATGACTAAACAAACAAAGACAAATATATAATAAATAAAATGAAACAGAACGTGTGTTTATATAAATTAATTATCTAATAAATTAAAAAAAAATAAGAAATAAAAAAGATGTAAGGAGAGAGAGAAGAAAACAAAAAATAAAATAAATGTGAAAATTACACATTTTATGCACTATTTAAAAGTAAGGGCAAAATAGTCATTTTGTAAACGTTAACAGAATTTTACCAATTAGCGTTAGGGATTAAACTTACAACAAACCCTAAACGCAAGAGATAAGTGTAATTAAAGAAGATTAAGGACCAATGGTAACATTTGGTAAACACCTAAAGGATGAAAATTGTAATTTATTCTAAAGGATGAAAATTGTAATTTATTCAACATAATAATACTGACCTGAAGAACAGCAAAGCAGAGGTCTTCAAGTTCTGCTTTCAGAGCCCAAAGTCCTAATCTAGAAGCAAGAGAACACCAAATAACTAAAGTTTCTTGTGCTACTGCTTTAGCCTTGGCTGGGGGTAGAGCATAACTACAAGCATGCAAGAGAGGCCGTAAAGCAGTAGAGTGAGTCAATAACCCATTTGTACACATAATGCGTGTTAAGTATTAACCAAACGCAAAAATTAGATTTCATACACTAGGGAAATTTTTCTCTACTTCAGAAACCAGAACCCAATGAACCATAGGAGTAACGTTGACCATACCCATTTCCATCGAAAATAAATGGGATAATTTCATATATACCTCTAGAAACTTTTTAAAAATCATATATACCCAAACCAAATCCAAAAAATAATATATACCCAAAAAATATCTCTACTACCTTATAATGCATATTATGTCAAATGGTTGAAAAATTAAGATGTACAATTATTTAAGCACAATGTACAAGCAAAAATTAAGAGGTACAATATGTATTGCAGCATGTACAAGAGTCTATAGCATAGTTAGTTCCAAACAAACCAAAATCGGTTGAAATCAGTTCCTTTCTAACCACAACCACGCTCATTCGTTCCGACAACCACGCTCATAAACACAACCACGCTCTCTCTCTACCATTTCCGGCAACCTCTGTTTCCCCTTTCCACCTTCGCTTTTTCACAGCAATCTTTTCATGGCATGGCTTCTTTTTTGAACGGCAAGATGGCAAAAAGTTATTATTGAACGGCGGGATCGATCTTCCTCTCAATTGCAGCTCTAATTCAAAATTAATCTGGTACACGCAGAGTTGCAGAGACACGAAATCGGAAAAGCATTCAGCGCTTCCTTATCTTCTCTCTCAAATGAAGTCTCCTTCACTCGAGCAATCGTTCCAAATTTAGGGTTCCATTTCA
Source organism: Deinandra increscens subsp. villosa (assembly GCA_039602395.1). Lineage (NCBI taxonomy): Eukaryota > Viridiplantae > Streptophyta > Magnoliopsida > Asterales > Asteraceae > Deinandra > Deinandra increscens. The sequence continues at coordinate 53,380 of JBCNJP010000019.1, forward strand.
ATCTTTTGACGAGACGGTAATTGATGGAATTAATCAACACACCGACAGAAATTTAAGGTACTCAATTTCTTTCCACCAAGCAAATTTTGATTTTTGATTGTTAGGGTTTGAGTTTTGTTTGGTGGTTATATTGAGTTGCAGGTACGAGTTGCAGGTACGAGTTGCAGGTACGAGTTGATAACTGCGAAAGACGTGGATAGCCGTATTTCAACTTCGTTTGATGTAAGTTGAAGTTCATTTAACACAGTACATCGATTCTTACTTTTTATAATATGATCTGAACAACAAAACAGGATTGGGGTTTTGGTCTTCGTGGCTCGCTGAGGAACGATGAATTTGGGAATCGGGAAAACTCTTTTCGTCTATTCACCGCTTCTTTAAGGTTAGTTTTATTTTACATTCTTAATCAGAAAGTTCTTGGATCTCAAGAACCCTAATCTCCTTGTGATTCACAGGTAATTCATGTTATTACTCTATATCCAGGATAATTTATGGATCTTTCTTATGTATTCTAATGTTTACTAATCTTACTTTGGTTTGTTTTATCACCCGTTTGGTTTCCTAGGGGCTTTTGATTTCACATATAATTTGATCTGCAAAAGCTTATTTTCATGTTTTCTTTTACCAAATCAGTGTTTTTTAGGAAGTTGTAGAACCTTATTTTCTTAAGAAGCTGTTTTCTTAGGAGTGTGCTCCCTGCTTGCTAACTGGAATGTCCCCTGATATTTTTATAGCAATGTTGTCAAACCGTGACATAGGTAAGGTACGTACATTTTTTAGATTTCTTTTGTTTTTATTGTATATTTCTGCATAAAATGATGTTTTGTCAGATTTGTAAACAGGTAATTGTGAATTGTAGCTTCTATAGGTTTTGGTTCACAAAATGATTGAAGATTGCATATACTTCTCCATTCAAGGCATGAAACTCAATTTTTGTTCATCATATTGATATTGGTTTCCAGATAGTTCACTTAATGATTAATTTGTATATAAGTTGTCAAGTTTATTGGCTTACGATGTTATATTTAGACAGTCCTTGTCATTCTATAAAAGTAATATTGGTTTTTTCTATTTTTAGCATTTTTGAGTGCGTTAGGCACTGTCTATCTGATTGCAAAGTTCACATGCAATTCTTATTCTCATGTACACTTGTAGTAATGTTCTTTTTGAGTGGGTTATACCTTTGATATTATTTGTGTGTGTATTATAACAACATTATCTAAGTCACTTTTGCTACTTCACAGGTTTGAGTTAATTCAGCTATGTCTTCGGAGTTGAAAGAACCAATGAATGTTCTTCATGAACGGCTTAAAGTAATGATTGAAAGGTATTCCGTTTCACAATTGTGTAGTTCAGTTTTGAGGTTCGTTTGTGTTATATATGTACCAAGTACGAATAGTAAATATTAAGGATTATAGTGTCAGTATGTAGCTTGGATTACTTTGCGAAGGGTGGTAGCTGGTCAGATTGCGACAGTCATATTGTATTGCAGGTTGCATTCTATTTATTGCAGGTTGCATTTCTGTTTATTACAGGTTGATCAGGACTCGAGGCATGCCTAACCATCTTTCAAAAAAAAATTCAGCCAAGTTCTATCCTTTGATTCATAGTCCGTACATAATTTGTTGGTAAGACTTTGGTGTAGTTGTTTAGTCGTAGCAAAATGGGCGGGTTAAGTAGTGGGTTGGTCCAAGACGATCATATTTATGAAATTTCTATTCTCTTGTATGTTAAATTGACTACAAAAAATATATAATTACATTACATAATATATAGTAATATAGTAGTTTGAGTATATTGATCCAAATGGGAAAATAAGATTAGAGCCAGGTGTGTTAAAATCAGTTTTTTTTATCATAATTAGCTGGTGACTATTTTGACACATTAAGTTTTTGAAACTTCGACGTCTTTCATAAAATTAAAAAAGTTGTAATTTTGTATAGCTCTCACGCTCTTTTGGGTCATTTTTTTAGATATGCAACTGAACACAGATGTAGAGTTTTTGTAAAAGTACCTAAACAAAGTGGAAATATATTGGGAACTGACCCACTTAATGATCACAATTTGCTTCTAGAGGCACAACCTCTTGACGGTACAATAGAAGCCAAAAACACTACAAAGGTTGTCAATGAATTATCCAAAGAATAATCTAGAATTTTGGTTGCTCATCCTCTGAACCAAAAACGTGAAACTGAAGTGAAAAACACTGCAAATATTGTCCTTTTACGAGGCTGTGGTATTAGATGCACAGTCCAGTTGTTTTCTGCTGTTGATTTTATCATGATTGAGTTTTTTTAAAATTATTTATGTGTAGTAATGTTTTCATGTCTTTTATATAAGAATTTGAGCTTTCTGTTTTGAAATAACTCAAGTTCTTTTACTTGTCTTCTGCAGGTACATATTTGAAAGAATCCTGATAGGTTTATGATGTCGTCATGCTGCATATTTTCGGTGGAATAGCTATTGGTAAGTTCTTCCAAAGTTTATTTATAGTTATATGCTTTTGTTTAACAAGTATGCTGCTTCTTCTAGGAGTTGGGATAAAGTGTCCCAAGTTAGATGTGTACAAGTCAGCATCATGTGATCGAACTTTATTTAGAACACTATCTGTAGCTTCCTGGTTCGTTCTTCTTCACAAAGGAAGGTGGGTTCATTCTTATATGGTTAAAAGTGGACATAACTTAGATGGTGTGCTTGGAACTTCACTAATCGAAATGTATTGCATATGTTGAAGCTTCGAGACCGCTTTCAACTTACTTAATACATGACTGTTTTGAATTACTGTAGGCCAAAGGGTCGGATGTGGATGCTCTCCACATATCTCACATTCAGGTGAACCATGCGTAGAAACAGAGATGTCGCACATACTATGCACATGGAAGAATTAGCCGGTGACTCCTTTTCCCTTCTTAATTAGCCGGTGAAATCACAGCTGTTTAACATGACTTTGAAGCAAATTTTTAAGCATGCCATGAACCCCTTTGAGGTAATAATCTTATTATTTTTCATCCCTTCACCTCGCCATTTTGTTATGTTTTGTTTTGTTTTTCTTAGTTATGTTATGGTTGAATAGCAGGTGTGCTTACCATCCACACTAGAGGAGTTCCTACATCGGGCCAAGCTGCTGGTATTTTCAGTGCATCATTGGGAATTTTCCCATATATCAAGATTTAGGGACTAGAAACAAACACTAAATTAAATGTTTAGTTGGCTGCTACACCCCCTGGTATTGAATCTGTTGGTTGTTTAATTTGTTCATTGTGTTATTTTGATGGTATTGACTTAGGGGCACACAAAGACTTCAAATTGCATAGAAACTAATATATACAATAATAACACTCATTTTATGCAACAAATTAATAGGACTAGAATTGGTGTTGGAACTGTCAAATGAAGCTTTGTCATATTTATTAATTTATAGGTTTTGATATAAAAGATTCAATGTTAATTATGAGACTTATTGACACGCTAGATTTAAAACTATGTGTTTTCTAATGGCAACATATTTTTTTGTTAACGCATCTTATTTTATTATGTTATCAACCCGGCCGAATCAATCCGACCTGAATATTTTGGTGTTATCTTTTCAAAAGTTCGAACAAAAAAAAACCAACCCCATAGAAAAATCATTGGGTTATCAAAATATAGTAACTGTAGTCATTTATTTTGATTTGATGGTTAGGTCTAAAACCGAATAGTTTTTTACATACAACCCAAAAAATAATTTAACTACATTAAAAGTAATAATAAATGAGTTTGAGAAGATCATTGAGCTGTTTATGTACCTAAAGAACAAAAAGGAAATTTTATTATGAACCGAAGTACCTAGCAAGTAATAAATATAGAACAAAAAGTCCTGATTTCGCCACTGCTTGAAATTGTCCATATCAATAAATTTTTCTCTTTTCTCACCATCTAACACTAATGCTTCTTAATTTACGCGATGAATTGGTTCATCGTTCCATCTAGGTAGTCATGGATATACTTAAGCATGTGAAATGTCTAACAAGTATTTTACGAATAAATGTCTCTTGGATCTTCATCTCTATCCATTTTAGTGTAGGTGTCACCTAAAATCTTTAGTTAGTTTCAAAGCCTCTATACTTCAATAACGTTAGTTATTTTTGGACATTTTACCTTCAATAATATTCTCTATTCGTGTCGCACCGTGCTAACAGTAACGAATATCACGTTGTAAAGTTTGGTGCCGTCATAACGCGTCAACAAATGACGAATAACGCGCTATAAACTATCGCCGCCGCATCGCGCGGGTATCCCCCTAGTTATATCATATGACTATTCTACCCTTATTTTCTACTTTATGTATTTCGTGATGTAATTTTATCGTATTTTCCTCCTGCGGTCATGGTGAAACATTTATATCAGCCTGTTATCTCTATATAAACCTTCCAAACTCAGAAATGAGTAATAACAGTTTGAATATTATTGACAGGGCTACACACATGGAGGTTTTAACGGGTAGATGTATTATAACGATTATAACTAAATTACGGGAATCATCCCTATCGTTTGTTAAATTTCACCTTTTGTCCTTAGGAATAAAAAATTAGACATATGCTCTAAGGTAAATTTGGCATGAATAGAAGATCATTAGAAGGGTTGATAACATATATAAGAAGTTAAGTCTAGGTGTATATATGAAATTTTCATGAAATAAAAGCACATATTGTAAATATAGAAACGAGTCATACATGGTTCTCATGTTGTGTAGACGATCTGCAAGCTTGATGAGCACCACACGTGGATCGTCAACCATGCCCAAGAGCATCACTCGTAAATTATTTGCCTGCAATGAGTAGGTAGTTCAAGCTAATGTGTCGTGTCGTGTCGTCTCAGGGAGCTAGTATAAAAGCACAAAGGCAGAAAGGCAGGGAGGCATACCTCTTCATAACCAAGGGTAGCCTGATTCTTCACATTAATCCTGCGGTGTCTCCGTAGCAACTGCAGCAGCAGCAGCAGGATATACATAAATGTTTTCATCAAGTATAATATGAAGAGTTGTTGCATTGCTTAGGTGTAGAAGAATCAACAACAATAAACTACTAGTAGTGTTGTACCAACCTGATTGATATAACTCAACCTGGAAACACCATCTACGAGTTTTGCTATATCTTTACCAAACTCTGCCTCTATGGTGTTCAAGCTTTCACAGGTATCATCAACTACATCATGTAGTATGCCAGAAACGACTGTATCAATAGCCTGCAGCATTTGAACACTGCACTTGATGATGATGATGATGATGATGATGATGGTGATAATAAAAGAAGAGAAATAAAAAAGGTATCTCTATTCTATTTGAAGATTGAGATAACCGCATATTACCTTTTTCCCCTGGGAAGGAACCAAGACGGCTAAGATTTTGGCTGTATTGATGCAATGGGTTAAATAGGGGTCTCCTGTTTTCCGAAGCTGACCACGATGAGCTTTCCTGGCAAATGCAATTGCCTTGTGCACCTTTGGGTCGTTAAATACAGGGTATCCAGTAACATCCACCCCCTCCAGTAGTAAAGAACCTGCTGCAAAACAAACTTGACTCACTCACTGACTGCAGAAAGAAAGAAATAATGAAAATAATAAAAAAAATTACCAGGTTGTTCGTCAACGACTTTAGGCCATAAACAATCAACCTTGGTGGATAAACAAGCTCCGGATGCAATTGCAACGGCGGTGACGGCGACTTGAGTAATCGCGGACGTTACTGCCCCGTGAAGGGACCCGGACCCGGCTGCAATTAAACTTCCGGAGGCCAATATCGTCGAAGTTAGGGTTAGGGGCGAAGAAACCGTTGGCACAATTTGGTCCGGCAGCATATAACACTGGAATCTCCTCCTCCTCCTCCTCCTCCTTCCAACTGAAGAAGAAGAAGAAGAAGAAGAAGAAGAGAGACAGCTTCTTCTGCCACCCAACAACAACATCATCCTACTAGCGGTGGTTTCGCATGAACATGATGAATACATTGATCTCATCTGCATACCATAGCAACGCAACGCAACGGATCGGATTATTATTTCAATTCATTCACTCACTTAAACAAACAAACATAAAGGTAAATCCAAGCTGCTTGTTTGTGTGGTCTAATTTTCTCTCGTCTCCATTTCCGTTGTTGTGGATTATCTTTCATTTTCTTACTTTTACCTTTACCTTTTTACCTATACATTTTACTTTTGAGTAAATTGCAAATTTCGTCCCTCTGGTATGGGCCTAATTGCAGAATCATCCAAAATTAAACTTTTTTACATAGGATACTTTGTGGTATATGTTTATTGCAAATTCAGTCCTAAACACTAACTCTGTTAGACTACTTCAGTTAAGTTCAAGGGTATCTTTGTCTTTTTACATTAAATACAAGTTATTAATCCTATGTATAATCTTTTTATGCACATAGATAATTAAAAAGGTCTTTAAAGTTAAAGGGTCATTTATGTAAATATCTTAAACTACATAAAATTTAAACAATCAAAACAAAATAAATCAAAACAAGTGGGATCTTTGACCACTACAATTTTTGACTCTCCCATTTTCTACCCTATCACACCTCCGTCCATCACACCCACCCGCTACTATCCGACCACCGGCAACGCCGCCTTCAACCGTCAACCGCCACCACCACCACCTTCAACATTGTAGCCATCGTAGCCCTAAAATATGCGGACTACACGTCGACCCAATTGGGATCTCGTAGCCCTATGACGTTAACAATACATTACATTACAACAACCCTAACTTCAAATTCTCAAAAAATTGTCAATCAAAACACACAGATGATGAAGATTAGTGACAAACAAACCTACCTCTGTGTTGTTGAACAATGGGATTTGGATTTGAAGGGAAAGCAAAACCACGATTCTCATGTAAATCTAGTCAAGGAAAAGCATAGTGGATTACAATGGTGGCGACGATTGTCTATGCATTGATGACCGATGGTGGTGGCGGTTGAAGGCGGCGGCGGTGGAGACGTTGATCTGAGGAAGAAGAAGAGAAATGGGTTTTTGGGTTTGATTCCAGGTGGTGGTGGTTGTCGGTGGAGGAGGAGCGGGCGAGCAACGTCTCCAGTGGAAGAAGGCGGTGGTGCGTCGCCGGTGGAGGAGGGGGACAATGGTGTGTCGCCGGTGGAGAAGGGGGGTGGTGGTCCATCGCCGGTAGGTTTAGGAATTTGGGGGAAAGTGGGATACATGTATTTATTTAATTTAGTATTCTTTTTATTTTTTATAGTTTAGGTAATTTACTTAAACAACCCTCCAACTTTAATATAATTTCAAATCAACTGTGTGCATAAAATGAGTGTGCATAGCATTAATAACTTGTACCTAATGTAAAAAGACAAAAGTACCCTTAGACTTAATTGAAGTTTTCTAACGGAGTTAGTGTTTCAGACTGAGTTTGCAATAAACATATACCACAGAGTATCATATGCAAAAAAAAAAATCATTTTGGATGATTCTACAATTAGGCCCAAACCACAGGGACGAAATTTGCAATTAACTCTTTACTTTTCAAATTAAACTATATTGTGGTTTAAGAAATGAGAAATGAGGTCTATCAAAGTTTTTTGCGGTTGCGCGCATCTCAGAGAAATTTCACAAAGGGAAGACTGAGATGGTTTGGGCACGTGAAACGGAGGCATCCGAACGCATCGGTTAGAGCGATTGATTCCATCATTGTTGAGGGGTGTAGAGGGAGAGGCAGGTCGAAACTGACGTGGGTCGAGCGTATTAGGCTAAATTTGTTGGACTTACACCTCTCAGAGGATATGATTGAGGATAAGACGTCGTGGAGGCGTAGGATGGATGGATAGAGGTGAAAAGATAGTTGGGGGTTGGGGATAGGTTTAACATCAATGTTGTTTTTTTTTCTTCTTTTTTTGTTATGTCCCGTCTTAGTATTACTATTATTATTATTATTATTTTATTCTACTTTTATTTACTTATTTCATTCTCCTTTTTGGGTTATCCCTTACTGTTCACTATTATTTTCAATTTTTTTTTTTGCTTTATTTCTCAATTATTGTTATTTCTAATTTGTATGTTACCTAATTATTTATCTTTTTTATTTATATTTTTAGCCCCTTTTTTCACTTCTTGTGCGTTCTCTTTGTTTTCGGAGCTGGGGGTCTTCCTGAAATCAGCCTCTTTATGCTTTGTGATGGAGGTAAGGCTACCTACAGCCTCTCTATCCTTTGTGATGGAGGTAAGGCTGCCTACATCCCCCCCCCCCCCCCATACCATATTATTAGTTTTTTGCTTCTAGTAAGACTTTACTGGGTACGGTTGTTGTTTTTGTATTGTGGTTTATTTAGTAGTGTATTTATTGTTTCAAATGCAGGTGAACAATGTTAATAGAGGCTTTAGTGTGTTTTGTGATGGACCCCTTGATAACTTATCGTGTGATCCGATACTGTGTGATCAGGGTTTGAGTCCCAAAAACTCAAGCCCAATTGATGTTGCTTCAAGTTCATAGGTATCATCAGTTATAAAAAGTCAAAAGCAGTTTAAAAAGCAAGATTTTCTAGCTTTTTAACTTTTTTTACAAAAAGCCTAATAAAATAAAAAGTATTGAGTTTGTGGATAAATCATTTTAATTAACATACACTTAAAAAAAGAACTTTGTAAAACTTGACCCCATCCCAAATCATGTATAGGACTCGGTTGACGACGCTTTTGGATAGGCGGAGGCGTGTCTTGGAGAGCAAGACACAAAGAAAGAAGGGCCGGTCCGGCATTTGGGGTTTAACAGACTAGACTAGACTAGGGTTTTCTCTCCTTCTCCTCCTCAGGTTTCCTTTTGTTCCAATTTGTTTTTCTTTCATTGTGTCACAATGAGTCGGTTGTTGAGTTCACATCGTGCGATTCACGCACTCAGATCGTTGATCAACAGTCGGCAATCGCCGATTAGAGCGATCTCAACTTCAACACCTTCCTCTAATCAATCGTTATCTTCCTCCCCCTCCTTTGTCCGTCATTTCCGCGCCTCTCGCGATCCCAGCAACAGGTAACCGTTCCTTACTCTTCATTCTCTTCTGCACAGGCGTAAACTCTCGCCTGTTTGTGATTACGACCATCCATGGTTTTACGGTTTATTATTATTATTATTATTATTTCGGGATCGTTTAATCATGACATTCTTTACTTAATTGAATTTTTAGTTATGATACTCCACCACCTGTTAATTGGGGCGTTCGGATAGTGCCTGAGAAGAAGGCTTTCGTGATTGAAAGGTTCGGAAAGTACGCTAAGACTTTGGAGCCTGGAATTCACTTGTTGATTCCTTTTGTTGACAAAATTGCCTATGTGCATTCTCTGAAAGAGGAGGCCATTCCTGTCCCGGATCAATCTGCCATTACCAAGGACAATGTCAGCATCTTGATAGATGGAGTGCTATATGTCAAGGTGCCGGGGGAAAACAGTTTTATTTTTTTATATATAAGATTTAAATTTCCGCTTAATGATTTTAATGTTTCTTTGGGTGCAGATAGTCGACCCTAAGCTGGCTTCATATGGAGTTGAGAATCCACTCTACGCGGTCATTCAGCTTGCACAGACCACTATGCGCAGTGAGCTTGGCAAGATCACTCTTGATAAAACATTTGAGGAAAGGGACACATTGAATGAAAAGATAGTGGTTGGTTTCTCTTTTTAGTTATTTCCTAATTGCAGTGATCTTAATTGTAGTTAATGAATATGCTTGAAACTATGTTGATATAGGACGTCTAGAAAAGCATACTGTCAGAACACATCTGGTTCCTAAGACAAATGATACATTATTTAGTTGGAATGCCATCTAAAAAGATGACTGTGTTTTTACGGTTTTCTGATAATCTGTGCATACGGAAATCTGATGATGCTCTAAAAGTAGGCTTCTTACTGCAAGAAGCTTATTCTCATATGGTGTATCTTCTTATTAATTATATATAAAGCACTTTCAAGGATTGTCATGTGTTCCTTTTGATGCTAGCATCTCTTAACTTATATTTGCTTGACGACAAACTAAAGCCACTTGGTGGCTGAATTAGTATGTATAAAAGGTCAGCAAGAAAAGTTGTTGATATGCCTTTACATGGTTGTTACTTGTAAGGGTTACAAAACATATATAGGTTTAAAATAACTTGCGACGGGAGCTGAGAAAATAGTAAGAAAAGGCATGTGAAGTATGTACAAGATTTCAGGATAAAAATTGGGAGGATCATAATGCTAGGCTGCCTATATAAGAGAAAAGAAAGGTAGGGTTGTAACTCATATGAATCATTGAAAGGTGATAATAAAAGGCTTTAGTCAAAGATGATGAGGTAATAGAATATATATGTAGGGAGAGGATCATTTGAGAACTAATTGGTTTTGAGAACTTTTGAGAACTATTTTAAGCCACTAGTTTATATATATGGACCCCCACCCCCACCCCCACCCCAAATGAATTATAGTTGTCCCCACATGAAATGATGAAATTAGTGATTGAGATTTGGTTCTCAAAATAAAAAGTTCTCATTTGAACCTAACCGTATGTGTATATATATATAATGAATCTTTTTATCGAAGGATAAGAAAAAGAAAAAAAAAGGGTCTATATATATTGGGGGAGGAGGTATTGATAAGTTTTCCAATAGAAATATGGAGACCAGGAGACTATTTGATGATATTGATAAATTTTTTTATTAGAATATGCTAAGAGCTTTTGAGGAGGTAAATGTGTCATTACAGTATCATTATACTGATTGGATGCTTTATGAATCAGCACTTGCAACAACAAGATTGGTTTATGCCTGAAAGTTAAACACTATCATTGATTTTTTTAGTAGGCAACCCATGGGAATATATGGGGGAGATGAAGACATTTTGTGTATGCTTCTTTAGATTGGTTGAAGGCTTACAACATAGCATTGGAAAGCTTGTACTAGGTTATCCCACTTAAGGATACGGCTAATGTCACTGTAACACACGTGACAAACTGACTAGAGATGTTGCTCCTTGAAGGGTTGCATCTTAAGTCAACCTTGAGTTCTAATCCTTTTTTTTTCTTTTTCCTTTTGGATGATTTTCCAAAACAATTACAAAATAATACTCTGTTGGCTCATAATGTTATGCTTATGGAGCAGTACATGGGGATTCTGAAAGGTGTACAGGATCATTGAACATTGCTAATGTCGTGTGATTCACTCTTTAAGTTATGTAAATTCTCTGTGAATTGGTTGACAACACTTGAATACACTTTTTTTGCATGCTATACACATGTATTTTCTCTTTCTGTTGGTGTAAAGTCTTTATTCATTATGGTCGACCATTTTCTTTTCAAGAAAGTATGTTGTGTTTCTTTTTATCATGGATATTGTAAAAAGAGTTGGGAGTTTTGCCATCAATGTAGACATAATTAATGGCTTTAGTAATGTGCATTTCTTTCCAGATAGCAATCAATGAAGCTGCAAGAAACTAGGTTTTGTTTTTAGTACAATAGGCGTAAACCATGGTGTTGAACTGTTGATGGCTAGATTTCGTGTTACAGTAATGGTCATGGACTATTATATATGTCTACACAATGTTTGCAGACAATTTAATTATTAATCTAATTGTGTTTTTTTTAGTCTGAGAAATGTGCATTTCTTTGCAGATAGCAATCAATGAAGCTGCAAGAGACTGGGGACTGCAATGTCTTCGTTATGAAATAAGTAAATATTATTTTAGTCAAACATACTGTTGAGTTGATAATTTAGGATAAAACTATGTTTACATGTGATTTGTTTTGTATATAGGGGATATATCTCCTCCACGCGGTGTGAAAGCAGCTATGGAGATGCAGGCTGAAGCAGAGCGCAAAAAGAGAGCCCAGATTCTTGAGTCGGAAGGTAATAAAACCCCACCCTACTAGGGTCTCATTTGTAGTCTCATGGTGCTCAGCATATCATCATAATTAATTTGTTTCAATTGAGGGGCAAACTTGTGCTAAGATATGCATGCTGTCATTTTTGAAGGTTTACACCATACACATACATATACATTTATGTGTATCCATACAGCTATATGTATATAATTGCATACATATACATATATGTATATAATTGCATACATATACATATATGTATATAATTGCATACATATACATATATGTATATAATTGCATACATATACATACATATATGAAGGGCGGGGTTCATTGACCACCAAATTATCGGGAGAACAAACCTAAATCAATTTATTTTCTTTAACAATGCTTCATTTATTTTAGAATTTCTACTTCTTACATCTAGGTTATACACAAAAAAAACTATTAAACTCTTTATTTGTATGTTCTTGTTAATTATTTTTAAATGTTTACCTACACATGCAAGTTACATGTGGGGTATTCTGTGTTGTCAAACGCCCTTCGAGCGAGTGCCAATGTGCTAAATCAAAGTGCAGCAACAATAGAATGCCTTATGAGGACAAAGACGAGATGGTGTGATTTGTTTGGCAAAATCCATGTGAGGCGATGGCTTTTTCCAATCCATGTGATTTCTTTTTACTTTTTTATTTGCTTTGCTTATCTGTGACTTGTGTTGTTCTTTTTAATCTCTGGAGTGGCATTTTAGTATTTACAATCAGGTGATTTCCTTTTAATTTTTAATTGCTTTGAGCTTGTCTTTCATTTGTTTTGATTTTTTTTCATTCGCTAGATAATTACTAACCTAGAAAAACTCGGTCCACCTATCTACTCCAATATCACTATATATTAACCCAAGATACATCCTTATCCTTCTTCTTCTTCTTCTTCATAATACGGGACTCAAGAATGTCAAAAAGGCAAGAACAAGGTTAGTTTTTACATATTGTTTTTTTTCTTCAAAATCACAGCAACAACATTCAAATGCGTGTGTGTGTATATATATATATATATATATAAACTTTTGGTATTGCTTTTGATCATTTGGTATTCAATATATATTTTATTCTTTTTCCTCTATGTGCGCCTCTTTAATCCCAGGCTAGTGCTGTTTTTTTGCGCCTAGGCTCAGGCTAGGCCAAAGCACCTTGAGTGTGCCTATCCCCTTTGACACCATAGGGGAATATTACCCACAAATGATTTGCACATGTGTAGGTTTACCAGGTTCCATGAATAAATGAAATTTGTTCATATTTATTCTGAAGTTCATGAGAAAATAAATAGGCATTGCATTTTAACTTGATTCTTATAATTTAAGATAAAAAATGAATAACTTATTCTGTTCTTAATGTTTTCGCAGAAAATTGTGTTTGGATTAATACCATCCCATATATATGATCTATGTATCACATATATGTGTGTGTATATGTATGTATACACACATGCACACGCCTCCACTCACCCACATATCGACAATCTGTAAACTAATGGACATTCAATAATTTAATCAAGCATATTAGAAATCTTATGAACCATTAGTGATACCTCGACAATCTATATATTGAATGTCTTCTCACTAATAGATAGAACATAATGCTTTTCTTTCAATCCATATCATACGGTAATGGAGTAGTTTGCATTTGTCTGTCATATGATTATAAAAGTGGTGCTGTTCTAATCTTCAGGAGAAAGACAAGCACACATTAACATTGCTGATGGAAAGAAGAGCTCGATGATGTTGGAAGCTCAGGGTAAGTTATGTAACTAACAAGCGTACTTGTAGATCTTTATTCAACAGATATCATACTTCTTTTAAACAAACAGATCCTTAGTGGTTTCTTAATCATCAGCATGTGAAGTATAGTATCTTCATGGATTTGTTGGCACTTGTTGACTTTTAACATAACGTATTATGCTAGATGTTGGCTCTGTTTACTGGTCAATGCTGTTGTGTTTCTGTATATTTGTGATCTATATTGTAAGAAATGTAATAAAAGCTCAGAGGTTCTAATTTTCACTAGAGTCTTACGGCACTTATTGACATGCTCTCTCTCTCTATCTCTAATTCAATAAGCCATCTGACCATCCCATAAAATCACGAAATACCAACTGAAACGAAAGTTGGTAAAACAATGCTCACACCCACATTTCACGCTCCAAGAACCAAGAAAGTTGTTATTTGCTTGATGTGGAACCGTTTCTTGTGTTTAGAATAATTTACCCAACTATTTGTATTAATTAATTCAGGAGAAGCGGAGGCTATTTTGGCTAGAGCCCAAGCAACAAACAAAGGAATCGCGTTGGTTTCTCAAGCACTTAAAGAAAATGGAGGAATTGAGGTAAGCTTCTGTTGTGTAAGAACATATGGAAATATGTTTAGTAGTATCTGGCACTTGATGGAATTTGCAAAGAAAGGAAATGAGGATTGTTACCGAAGGCACTTTGCTGCTAGTCGGGCATAAAAATATATTAATTTTGAATAGTATGTGCATCCACAAGTTTTTGCAAGGCATCTACTGTAGTAAAGTAAAGCAAAAGTAATTGTATGTATGTATGTATGTATTATGCACGTGATTTGCAATTGTATTGAAAGCTGAAATTTGGTTTGCAGGCAGCAAGCCTGCGTGTCGCAGAACAATACATCAATGCCTTTGGAAATGTGGCAAAGGAGGTGAGTTGATAATCTAACTATGATGGCATCTTCTTTCCTTTAATCAATCATTTTGGCTTATATTATTTACCTTACCTTGTTGTTGTAGAGCACAACACTATTACTCCCTATGAGTGGTTCAAACCCTGCCAGCATGATGGCTCAGGCTCTCAACATATACAAAAGTCTAATTGGTCCGGATAACAGAAATACCCCCCTCCCTGACTCCACACCCCCAACAGATGCCAGGACCAGTGTATCTGCTGCTGCTGCTGCTGCTGAACATGAGACCCTAGGAGCACCAGTTTTTTCCCTTCAAGGAAAAAGGAACAACTGACCCTTGAATGTTTTACTTGTACTTAGGAGGCAATTGGATTGTGATTTTGTTTTGAGAATAATAGATGTCTTGACAACACCCGTGATTGAGAAAAAGGAAAGGCTCTATTCATACCAGACGTGATATTATTATTATTATAATTTTTTAATTAATTTGGTGTTACCAATTACAGCAGAATTAAGAAATGAATGATTTACCCATGCAACTAGACCCAATAATGTGAACCAACCTAAACACCTGCCAGCTGTTTCCGTCTCCTTGCTCACAATAATACCCCTGGTTGGGGACTTCATCCAAATTCACAGCGCATTTTGCAGACTAATCTGCAAATCAAACACCTACAAAAAGTTCTCTCATTGATAATACTCATTTCATGCAATGCATCCTAAATTCTCAATTTCTGGTCTAAAAATCTGCAGTAGTTAAGATCTCTTTACATATGAACATCCATCGTCTTTTATTACCAATTCAATAAATCCTAAACCCATTTCTCTTGTTCAGAAGCTAAACTAAGCATCCTGACACATTCGTAAGGTAGAGTCTTGACAATTTCATCCGATTAATGAATGTTTCCTAAATTACTAAGTTATCATAGACCCTAATTTTCCAAAACTTAAATTTCATGACACAGTTATGCCCAACCATACCTGGGAGTTATTCATATATAACGGGGGGACGTATTTAACTCAAAAACACTCCTAATCAATCACAGATTATAACAAAGAGCCATACAATAGTTCAAAAACCCCAAGACAAGAGTTGCCATTCATCATCGTCAATGGTGTTTATGAACTTAACAACAATGTGTACAACTTAGATGTACTGCTCAGAATCTTATGAATGATGGTATATCACCTTATCTTCTTGTTTTTCTTCTTCAACATGCTTGATCTTCCTTTTGTTTCTTTCCTGTCAAGACCACACATTCCCAGTTGAACAAAAGAACAACGTGGTACCCCTTTTGCTAGGTTTTACTTTTGATTCACCATCAACTTGGCTCCTCAAATTACAAATGTCTCGATTATTACTCAAACAAGACGCCCATCATTAAAACACTTAACCAACACATGAATCTATATTAACCTTCAATGTTAAAGTAACAACATACTTAATAAAAACCACCCTTCACATAAACTTACAATATGTTTATATATTATACTTGAAATGGGCGGCTGCTATACCAGTACTGAAATTCCAGCTTAATACACAATAACAACGGAAGGAGTAGATGATAAGGGGGAAAGAAAAACCTAAAGCTTCAGCTGGTTTTGGTTATGGGAACAGGCATCTTCTTTTCTTGTTTCTTAGAGAATCTTGCAGTTGACATGCTAAATAGTTTGTTAATCGACATCCCTTCACCCGAACTAGCTTCAAACCTATGCTTAATCCTTGCGTCAAATCCGTATCCAAGAAAAGCAGGAAAAGCCAACATCTCTCTAACCTCATAACCCATCTCCTCAGTTAAGTAATCCAACTTCTGTTTCATTGATTTATGATTGTATTGCAGTACCTGCGGGTGCTTCTTTCCCATCGCAAGGATTTCTTCACAGGTCAACCCATAATTCAAGAACAAGCTAATCACCTCCTGCATATTCTTACAACTAGTCCTGCACACCCATCCCATTGCCAAACCCAGCTCCTTGGTCCCATGTTCATACCCAATCTTGAGCAACAGGACCAATTTATGTGCAAGGTTGTCTTCAAACGACAAGCTAAGAAAAAGAGGGGCTTTGATTAAAAGTTTATAGATGTCATTGGAACTGAACCCACATTGCTTAAGGAATTGGATACGGGGATGTAACTTCCTCTCCCTGCTAGCACTGAACAGACTTGGATACACGAGTATAATCTTAAATATCTCTTCATCGGTTAAGCCAGCGAATGACCGGAAGAAGTGAACATGATTAGTATAGTGGTCCACACTGTAAGCTAGAATGAAAGGCAGTTTAAGCAAAACAGTAGTTGTTGCAGCCTCATCTCCCCCGCTCATATTCAGTAGAAACTCAATTCTAGGGAGCAGCTGCGAATCCAGATCAAAATTGAGAATGGCTGGGCGACCAAGTATCAAGTCAACACCACCAAAGCCTCTCAAATAGGAGACCATTCTTTCAATGTCTTCCAAGGACTTGAAACACAAGGCCTTGCCTAAATTGAGATTGTTGAGAACATGAGGGAGGCTCTCTATGGGAATCCCAAGATCCAAGAGTAACCCAACTTTTGCTTCAAAACCAGACAAAAACTTATTAGGGTCTGTGGCAGGAGTAAGAAGGAGGCGTGCAAGCTGGGCAGGCTGAATGACACCTTTGAGTTTGGGGTCGTGGGAAAGAAAAGAAAGCAAGGAATGGGTTTCTTTAGCTATCAAAAGGCCGGGCCTTTTTTTAATCAGTTTAGAGAGCAGATGACCAGTAATTCCAAGATTTTGAAGAAGATGGATTTGGGTGCGAATGGATTGAAATTGAAAAGGTGTGAGCTTGAGAAGAAGAGCATCCGTTTCTTTCTCGCTTATACCCAGATCAAGGAAGGTCCCCACTGCTACTGCTGCTGCTTCTGCTGTTGCTGTGAGAAAAAAATAAAGGGATAATTTTAAAGGAAGGCGGGCAGGCAGGCCGGAAGGTGTTTGTGAAAATGAGTGAGAGAGAAAGACTAACCCGAATCGATAGCACGGATTCCTGGACGCTTGTTTGAGAGGGTGAGGGATAAGCAACAACAATAATGGTCGTGAAAAGGGGAGCAAACAATACTTCTTCTTCTTCTTCTTCTTCTTTGGTATCTTATAAGCAAAGGAAACGAAGGCGAGCATGCTGCCTCGGTACAAGCGAGGAAGGACGAAGAAGAAGAAGAAAAGAGAGGTAGCATCATCGCTTCGCTTCGCTTCGCTTGGTCCTCCCTCCTGTGTCGTGTCAGTAGTCGATTTTCTACAATTCAATTCAATCAAAATGCTTCGGCGGCTGCTAGTATCAAAATGATCATCTTCTTAAATCAATCCTTACGATCCGTTCCCGAGTTTAATTAAATTAAATAAAAAAAAAATTAAGGAGAGAAAAGAAAGCTACAGAAGTGAATCTCTAATTTTATTTTATATTTGAGAGTTTCCAAATAAAAAAAAAATCTTTCTTGAGTTAGAAAAGAAAACAAATATAAAAAGGTATAATTTTATAAGTATACCCTTATCTAATCTTATCCTTCTCCGCTTTGAAAAATTGTCGATCCATGTCGTTCATGTTCGGGGTATCCAAGCTTAGAATACGCATTTGTTCTATGCGTATTTCTTCCTTCTTCAAATCCTTTTTTTTCTTTCCTTTTGGAGTTGTATTTTATCCCCCCCCCCCCTCTTAATTTGGTACGTTTCATTTGCTCTTGGTTAAACAAGAGGACTTGTTCCATGAATGCGTCGTCTTCATTTTTTTCTTTTTGTTGTCGCATGGCATTCTTCTTTCCCACCGGCCTTAGTAATACATCGAATTCCTCCTCATTCTCCAAGTAGACCGCGTGAGTAAGGTCAAAATTACACCGTCCCGTTGAAACCGATCCCATAGGACTATCCATACCAGTCGATGGCCGTTTGTTGTCGCTCGTACTCGAACCAACATAATCTTATGAAATTTGGGAGACCTTTTCAAAATGTCATAATGCTTGATGAGAGGTGTCGTGTTATGATTGTCACGATAGCGAGTGATGACTAAATTTAAAACGTCGACATCGCTTGCTTCACTTGCACGGTTTCATTCGAGCCCCACCACAATGCCATGAAACTTTCTAACTTTCTTTTTAATGTCAAACCATTTGCTACTTTACTTGTTGTTATGAAAAAATATATCTCACCCTTCCTTTGCTTTCGATTTTATAGCATGAAAATACAATTTTGATGATCAAAGAACATAGATCTAACCTAGATGACATGCATATTGTAGATCTAGTCATTTTAAGTCCTAAAGATTCAAACTTGGTGATCATAACATATAGATCTAGTCCCAAATAATATGCATGAGGTAGATCAAGTCATTTTGAAGCATAAAAGTGTAAATTTGATGGACAAATCCATAAATCTAACCCTATATGGCATGCATATTATAGATCTAAACATTTCATGATATAAAAATGCAAACTTGATTATCAAAGCACATGGATCTAACCCTAGATAGCATGCATGTATAAGACCTAAACATTTCATGGCATAAAAATGCAATCTTGGAAGAACAAACCCTAGATCTATGACATAATCACATGAAATCCAAGATCTATCCTAGATTCACAATAAAGTTTCAATCTTGACATGAGAAGACATTAGATCTATCATTTAGAACCTAGATCTAGCCTAACCAAACCAAGAACCACTGATCTTGATCAAGAAGAATGGAAGAAAGTACTTACCGGTAAACCGAAAAAGTGAAAAGAAGGGGTGTAGATGGGGAATCCTAGCATTGATCTTCAATCCTCAAGCTCCAAAAGGTGAATTAAGGCGAGGAGAGATGATTTTCAGATGATATCAGCCGTTTTAGGGGGATTAGGGTTGGGAAATGAGGAGCATGGAGGCTAATGTTCCTTAAGTATGCCAAATTTTAAGGGTTGCTGAAAAATGTGCTCCAGGCATATCACCCGGGGGATTATGATGCTCCAAGCTGGAAAATGAGAACCAATTTTAATCATACAAACGTCTTTATTTATAAGACACTTTGAATAAAAAGTATGATTAACCGAGTTCTTCAATATCAATTAAAAATAATAAATCAATATTTTTTTTTGTATGGAGTACATCAATGAAAATTATTCAATGTATACTTGTGAATCTAATTCTTTAATTGACCTTCCTGTAACAAAGTTCTGGTTTCGCTATTGTTTATTATGGTTATATTTTTCCAACTTTTCAAAAAAGTGATTTTTTTCTTAAATGGGTACCCATCGGGTTCTTCATATCCGCTGGGTTTTTTTACCTGTATCCGTTGGGTATTAGGAGGGGCGGGGACGGAAATGGGTATAGAGATTTAGGTTCGAGTGCGTGTACGGGTAATAAAGTCTCCACTATTACCCGCACCCGTTTACATCACTCATTATATTTTATTTTTATATTTAATAATATAATAAATAATGACGATTTTATCCTTTTAAGAGCATTCACAGCAGGTTCCTTATCCTTGTCCTTATAATTTATACTTTTATTATTACTTTTTTTCTCTCTTCCACTCACAACCATGATTAAATAATACTTTTATACATTTATCGTTACATTTTCTCTTTCTTCCAATCCCCAAATTTTAACAAATCATCAAACTTTTTATTAAATATACAGATTTTATAAAGTTTTTCTGTCTCCTCTACTCACAACCACTTACAACCAAAACCTCTTATTTCTTATTTTGGTTTAGAGAAAGAAGTTGTGACCTCTTATTTTAGTTTAGAGAAACAAGTGGTGTGGTGTGGTGTGGTTATCGGTTAATAAGATGGCGGCGTTTTCCAGCGTGAACATCACAATAACAACAATGGCCTCCTCCTCATCGTCACCGCTGTTTACGCCTCCGACCATCAAAATCCCTCGCGTTTTCTGGCCATGGCAGAAGGTATCTATCTATCAATGTCTATCCGCAATTCATTCATTCATTCATTATTAGTAGTTGTAGTATAATTATTCAATTCAATTCCATTCCATTCCATGTTTTGGTTTGGTTTGGTGGTTGGTAGGTGAAATTGGGGCCGATGACTGTTTCTCCAATGGGGTTTGGAACCTGGGCATGGGGCAACCAACTGCTCTGGGGATACCAGGAATCAATGGACACTGAACTTCAGCAGATTTTTAACCTGGCTCTTGATAACGGCATCAACCTCTTCGACACCGCCGATTCCTATGGAACCGGTAAATTAAATGGCCAAAGCGAGAAGCTTCTTGGAAGGTTCATAACCGAATTTCAAGGTTAGGTTAGGTTAGGTTTCCCCTTCAAAAAAATCAAATAAAATAAAAAAAAACTGTTAATTGTTAGTTGTTGTTGTTGGTTACAGATGCATAATATTGTTGGTTGGTTGGTTGGTTGGTTCAGGAGATGCTGCACGAAACAACATTGTGATTGCCACAAAGTTTGCTGCCTATCCATGGCGCCTCACACCCAACCAGTTTGTCAACGCTTGCAAGTAAGTCTATACATTTCTTCTTCTTCTTCTTCTTCTTCTTCTTCTTTCTTCTGTTGAATTGAAACTACATTATTATTACATTTTTAATATGATAATAAAATGATGATCTGCCTGCCATGCCATGCCATGCCAACCAGGTCTTCTTTGGATAGGTTGCAAATTGAGCAGATTGGAATAGCACAACTACATTGGTCAACCGCAAACTATGCTCCTCTTCAAGAGCGAGCTCTTTGGGATGGTTTAGTGGCAATGTATCACAAGGTGGTAATTATCACTCTTTCCTCAACACAAAAATCAATCTTTCTTCTCAATCAACACTTTAATTCTAGTTTCCTGCCTTTAACATTAAAACTCACGCACACAGGGTTTAGTTCAAGCAGTTGGGGTGAGCAACTATGGACCAAAGCAGCTACTCAAGATTCACGATTACCTCAAGGAACGAGGAGTCCCCTTATCTTCAGCTCAGGTACTTATGCATCATCTCATCTTGCTTCCCCTTCCAATCAACACAACGCACAATCAAAGGCTTTTTTAGGATCTGGATTGCATACTAGCTGCTTCAACTGACATACATGATGGAATAATAATAAAGACACTACAACCTAAAAAATTTCTTTTATACTAAGGAAGGAATAACATGACCTTGTGGAATGTATATCTAAACTTGCATTGATAGATATCAAGCTGATACATTAAAAATCCTTTTTAGTAATAATAGCATCGCATGAATGTTCAATAACATTAACCTTCCAGCTTAACAACCAGAAGTTTACTAGAGATACTACCAAACTCTTTGGAAAAGATAAAGAACATAAATTGGTACAAATATTGCTTAAAATCCTTAGGTGGGGATGTTAATCTTATTCTGAATGTAAATTTAAAAGGCAAAGACAAGATCAATATTTGGACTAACAATGTGTACATTAATAGTCTTACTTGTATTGTATTATTTAAATATCAGGAAAATTATAAAATCGAAGTGAGTTTGAGGACATGCAGATTTGGGAGTAAATTGTATGTGGGAGAGCAATTGAATGGCGCTCTTTGCGAACATAATAATTGAGAGAAGAATGTCTGTCGTGCATATAATAAGATTTGCAATAGGCACTGCGTTTAATTTTTACATACAATACATATATAGACAACTACAATCGGTGTGAAGGGATAAACACACCCTTTCACAACCAACCTTGAATAACTGTAACTTTATCAATACGGTTAAGGTTTTGACCCATTAACTAATACATAATCTCCTAATGACCCATGTACATAATTAACATAGTAATAATAAGTAATGTTTAATTTATTTTCCAACAATCAACCCTCTAAATTAAACTTCCATTAACTTAGAGGTCTATAATTTTTTTGCAACTGTTGTAGATTTCATGCAGCTTTTTGTAGCCTTTTGCTCTATCTTCTAAGTCATCACTTGAGTAAAGATCTTGGATATATCTCGAACCTCTTGGGCCGATTCCTTCTTTTTCTTCGAGTGATATACCAAAGCGGTGGCAGCCCTTGTTTTGATTTTGGTGATTCACAGTACTACTACTGGCCTCATTTGGATCCACATCCATCTGATCTTTGCTTGACACAACTGCAAAACTTGCACCGGCTTCACGGATCTGAAAATAGTTTTCTTCTTGAATATGAACTTTCCTTCCTTTGTATACACTTCAATACCATTCCAAAAGGTCAAGGTAGTTTACATATGTTAATCTTATGTTCAGCCCCATGTTACTTGAAAACCTGTAACACCCTCGTACTGAAAACACCCAAATGGGGTTTAAGTTCTGCAGCGGGAAATAAACTTGTCACCTTCTTCACTTTGCTTTACGTTTTGAAAACAAATACAACTTTTGGTCGCAGAAAATTTTGATTTAAAATATCGACTCTCGTAAACGATTAACGTTGTTCACCACAAAAGAGTTAGCAATTAACTCATTACATCCACGACTCAACAAAATCATTTAATACCACACAAATAGTATTTAACATCTTCCATAATATCCGTCCAGATGGTGTTCGGTTCTTCAAAACTTTAGCTTGATCGCGTCCTAGGCCTCCGTCCATTCCTTACCTACAACAAATCCCAGTAACACATTAGTAATTGTGATATTAAGTCTTTACTACCCAACATGATACCTAACATACGAAGAACAACTGAACAACCATAAAATTTCAGGACTGGGATCTCTCGTGTGTCGCGAGGGTCCAGACCATATCTCGTCGCGCTCACAGAAGGTTTCCAGATGGGGCCTGCCCTTCCTACTTTGCCAAAATTTGGGTTTTTACATATATTTCCCAGAATTATCAATGTAAGCATATCATGATTCAACTTTCTTCCACTTATTTGATTTAGAACTTGGTGCTCCTAAATCACATTATTTCACATACTTGAATGGGATCTCTATGACCACAATTCACATTCATCCACTTTACCCGTAGGTATCCAATGGTCAAAGACCAACTATTTCAACTCCACAGAAAGGTGCTTATTGGGTACTATGATCCCATACATCCAACTTCACCCGTAGGTGCATACATAATTCACACTCATTTAGTTCCACTAAACCCATACGGGTCAAAGTCATATAACACATGCTTTCATATTATGCCATGAACAACTAAATTGACAACCACTATGGTCCTCCACTAAGATATGTTCTCATACTAGGAAATCATTCCTCATTAATGCATACTTTGTAACTATTGCAAATACAACTTAATGACCTCAATCTCTTCAAGCTTGGAACTCCTTCCTTGGCCACCTATAGTTCACTTGCATTTTTAGATCAACCATTCATAATTATGATCATTCATGATACTTAGGTAACACCACGCATCAATTTGACCTAAACCACATACTTTAAAGTTCCACATTTCATTTAGGCATTTTCACAAACACTTGACGTGCATTGAAACACCTAACCTATCACATAAGGATTTAACATGCCATTCTACCACATCTTTGTACACTTGCATTCTAATTACAACCTCATGCCAAATTAACAATTTATAGCACATGATTAAACATCCTTAGGGTCTAATTAAGCAAACCGAGTTACTCATACCCCAAGTGAAACGATTTCTACTCATGGGGTTTAACCCATTCTACAACTTCAAGTGAATGCACACTAAGATTAGTCATGCAATCAACAATATACACACCATTTACATATATTTTATTCACATTATCAAATATCAAGCATCAATTCAACTAATTAGATGACCTCAATCTTAACAACTTAAGGAAAGGAACTTACTTGACAACTTAAGCATGAATGGAGAAGGAAAACGTGTGTAGAATGAAAGATCCAACCCCAATTCCGAATTTCATCACTTAATCTATCAGATTTCAACCTTGAGCTTCAAAATTTGACAAGCCCTAGCTCTCCCTCTTCTCCCCATTCACGTTTGCGACTTCTCCCTTAGGGAAAAGTCCAGATTTTTCTTTCAATCCAAATGTTACACTTCCGGCCCCTCTAATTGACAACTTGATCAATTCTAACCAAAAGGTCTCCTTTTACGCACAACACCCTAAACTTTCATTCTTTATTTATTACCTACCTACAACTTTAGTAACTAAAAATGCCCCAACTATTTATACTGGGTTATCATTAAATCATACATACCCAAGTATACTAACCAATAACATGTCACATTATCACATACTTTATATTGGGTTATCATTTAAACATCCTACCCAATAACTCCACGCAAGGAAAATAAATCACTTCAAAATTAGAACGGATTTCGGGATGTTACAAAACCCCATCATTCAGCCACTTTCTGCCAACTTTCATTTAGTGTAACCTTTGCATAAACCCCCTTGCTTCACCATCTTAGAGTATGGGAGGTATGGTTCTTTCACATGTAATTTTCAGAAAGTCATAAAGAAACCATTGTACAACCTTCCTAAAGTCAATTTTGAAACTTTCTTTGTATTTGTCTAAAGTTTCATAATTTGCACCATATCTAGGAAGGTTACACATTACATTCATGGATTGAAGATTAAAGTTGCGAGTCCCATGGTTTCCTTTCTGACCCATTTCCATTGTCTTTTGTTCCTTTTAAATCAGTTCATCCAATTGCTTGAAATATTTATACAATTATTCTTGTTCCTTTTCTTTCCCTTCACTGCTGTTACCTGTTTCTGATTCTTCTAAGATCTTTTGCTTTCGCTTTTGATCTTCTATGCACATCTGCTTTACTTGACAATCGACATATATCTCCCTCAAATGAAACTTCATATCCTTGTTTTATCAAGTATCTCCTTTACTCAACAATCGACATATATCTCCTTCAAATGACACTTCATATCCTTATCTTATCAAGTGTTGGAGACTAAGAACATTTCTTAAGAGGTAAGGGATGTTAAAAAAATACCCGGGACTGTTTTTGATGTCCCTTCGAAGTTTTTTTTGCATTCCCTACACCCATCATGAAGACACCGAAGATTTTCTTAAAGCAAATAAACATGTCCCTATGTGGTGTCATGTGATTTTTGAATTAACATACCAGGCATCGTTCCACCGTTCTTTGTATTGCGTTCCTTGTATGATGTAGTCCTTCCCTAGATATCTAGTCCCTCTGTTTCTTCCGTACTTCTTTGCCTTGCAGAGCTTTTGCATGTGGCCAAGGTTATGGCAATAGAAACACATTGTTGCTCTCATTCTTCTCTTCAACTTCTAACCGCCGAATCTTCTAACTTTGCTCCCTTTGAATCTGCTTCTCTCCTTTTGATCTTGATTGATTTGCAATCCGGTAATCCGTTCTTGTAGACCTTGATGGCGCTGATTATTATTCTAACCCAACTGGTCGAATACGCGTAAGAGTTTGGTGATCTCTTGTGGACTTTCTTCCTGATTTTGGTTCGAGACTAATAGCCCTATGGATTTGCAGATTTGAGAGTAAATTTTATGCGTGAGAGAGCGATTGAATGGCGCTGTATGCGAATGTAAAAATGGAGAGAGAACGTGTATAGGGCAGATAATAAGATTTGCATTAGGCACTGCGTTTAATGTTTACATACATACACAACTACCAATTGGTGTGAAGGTATAAACACACCGTTTCACAACCAAGTGTAAAGAACTGTAACTTTATCCATAGGGATAAGGTTTGACCCATTAACGAATACTTAATCTCCTAATGACCCATGTACATAGTTAATTAACATAGTAATAAACTAATAATATGCGGGGGTATGAAAAATTGTCCGGTTTAAGGCAAGTGTAGTAAGTTGTATTTTTTTATGCTTGCTTTCAATAATAGGTGATGGATGGGTTGTCATATGTCAAACCTGAATTTAGGTGCAATTTTCATTGTTGAGCATGGGTGAAGATCAAATGGAGATAAAGAGCATATGTGATTCACTGGGAATCCGTGTAATAGCTTACAGTCCGTTGGGCCTTGGCATGCTTACCGGCAAGTACACACCTGCGAGTCTTCCACGTGGACCAAGGTACGTTGTTGTTTCATTCTCTTGTTCCTTTTTTTTTTTATTTTTTATAAACCAAATTAAATACGTAATACACACGAGTGTTAGTTAGATTGTGTTGTGTTGTGTTGGGGCAGGGGTTTGCTGTTCAGACAAATAATTCCGGGGGTGGAGCCGTTGTTAATTTCATTAAAAGAAATAGGAGAAAAGAGGGGCAAAAGCATACCACAGGTTGCAATAAACTGGTGCATGTGTAAAGGGACTATTCCAATACCAGGAGTTAAGAGTGTTAAACAAGCGGAGGAGAATCTGGGAGCTGTAGGTTGGAAGCTGAGGCCCAGTGAGTTGGATGAGTTGGAATATGCTGCACGAGACTCCCCTGCCAAGATGATCCAAAATGTCTTCCAGACAGCCTAGCTAGCTAGGCTAGTCTGATGATGATGATGATGTTATTTACAGTTGGTGGGTGGTGAATGTATATATATATATATATACACATATAGTTTTGGTTGGTTTCATAACAATGTAAAGATTCCTTCCAACACATACGACTGACTGCTTGCTTGCTGGTGAATGTAGTAGTAACAAACGAGTGAGAGTGATTTTGAAGCCACCAAACGGGACAGGTGTCTTTAGTAATAATAATAATACAATGTTAAAAACAAAAAAGAAATGTGAGATAGTAGTTCAGTAAGTTTCACCATATAATACACACACACACACACTTTTCATTAAACCAAACCAACGAAGGAATGGTTTTGTTTTGTTGGAGTCAAAAATTAAGTATTAGGATTTAGGAATGATGGGCCGCGGTCAATAAAACGAACAACAACGGGCATATGACTAACTAACTAATGGGCCAGGCCTGCTGCTGCATTCTGATACCCAGGCCTAGAGGTGCACATCGGAACCGGTTCCGGGACCGAAACCGGAGAACCGAAAAAGTAGAACCGATTCGGTCCCCGTAAAAACCCGTCGGTTCTTGTTCGATTCCATGTTTCAGCGCCAGAACCGGTCCAGAACCGGTCCTCCACAGAACCGGTCCCAAGAACTGGTCCCAACGTCATTTTGTGCAGAATTTTCAGGGATATTGCAGCTTTCATTCAATGCTTTTGCTAGCTGTTTCATCTGCTTTTTTGACCGTTTTTTTGTTGTTTTTTTACCCCCAATGACACTACAAACTTAGTATAAGTACATCCTCATATATTGGGTTCATTACATGCAATCAAAGATTCAAAAAAATCACTACAAAGTTCTCATTTTCAATCTCTTTTTGTCGTTATGGCTAACCCAAGTGAAGCGTCCGTTGAAGCTGGAGAAGGTGCGGGTTCAAGTGTTTATGTCGTGAGGGTGAAAACAACACAAAGAAACTTAGACCCATGGGCACATTTCGACTTATGCGAAATGTCGAACGGGACCGAGAAGGCGCATTGTCATGCATGCGGGAAACTTTATGAGGCGGGGGCAAACTCTAGTTTGAGGAAGCATTTGAGGCAATCATGTAGCATGTTGAACGCTAACCCGGTAAGGATCAAGCGCAAATGGGTACGAAGGGAGAAATATTCAATTTCGATTTGAGTAACGTTCGTGACTGAATGGCAAAGTTCGTTATCCAAGAAGCTCTTCCGTTTGATCACTTCGACAACCCTCACCTAACAAGTTTGATTCGGGAAACTCTACAACCTCGATACTCCCAAGTAAGTCGCACAACACTTAGGCGTGATTGTTTAAAACTTTGGGAAGTTGCAAAAAAAGATTTAATTGCACTTTTTGAAAACTTGCAAACCGGTGTGAACTTAACAACCGACGTTTGGTCGGCTCCACACAATTTACCGGAGTCGTACCTATGTGTCACCGCTCATTATATATGTCCTTCTTCATGGCAAATGATGAAACGTACGGTTGCGTTCGAATTGTTTGGATATCCTCACACGGGAGAAAATGTTTTCAAACTATTGGATTATGTAATC